>RJWM01000380.1:0-228520 GCA_004363535.1 Dasyprocta punctata | reverse complement strand
CTATGTGGTAGGCACTGTGCTTTTCCTTCTATGAATTATTTGTTACTCTGATTTCTTCCAGGGGAATGGAGAGGAATCTGCTCTCAGTAGAAGGGATATATTCTAGGAAAGCAACAAGGAATCAGTGTTACGGTACCCAGCAGTCATTCCTTAGCAGGTGCTTGCCTTAGTGACACAGAGCACATGCTGTTGACTAGACATCCTTGACTGGACCAGGTCTGTCCTCAGCAGTATGTCAGAACAATCTTGGAATGGTTAAGTCTTCAGGATGTAGTCATTTGGGCTGGCAAAAGTACCCAGAGCTGAGACGGTTGATCCAGAACTGCCTCCTTTGCTCTGGGCCCCACCTCCCCCTCCTAGGTTCCCTGGAAAGGAAGCCAACTTCCAGGACATGGAGGCCAGATATTGTTTGCCTTGTTATTTGCTCAACAGTATCCAACAGGATATGATGTCACCCTTCTGTGGATCGGTGAGCTGGGGGAAATAAGGACCTATAAGCAAGATTCTGCTTCCTTCCAGGAGGCTTCAATGGCTTGGCAGTGTTGATCAACTGCCAGCACCACACAGAACTTGGTCCCATAGTCACCAACAACTTGCTTTGCAGCTCCCCATCTCTATGCGAGGAGGCACAAGTCCACATTTGCTGTTACATGAGTTACCTCAGGATGGTGATTGAAAGTTCAAATGTCTGTAGTGGCAAGGCACTATATGAATACATTATAATATAAAAAATTGAGGTAACAGTGGACAGTGATAAAAATAGCATGGGATTGGTGAAAAACAGATTTACTGATCAGTGGAGCAGAATATAGCCTACAGAAACACACTCAACTACTTTTTTTATTTTTTATTTTTTTGGAACCAGGGATCGAACTCAGGACCTTGTACTCACCAAGCAAGCATCTGAACCACTGAGCTAAATCCCTGGCCCTCAACTACTTTATTTTTGACAAAGAGGCCAAACACATTTGCGGGAGGAAAGATAGCCTCTTTAGCAAGTGGTGCTGGGAAAGCATGCTGAAGATTGAACCGAGACCTGTATCTCTCACCATGTGCTAAAGTAAAACCAGAATGGATCAAAGATCTAAATATTAAAACAGAAACATTTAATCTGCTGGAAGACAAAATAAGTAAAACTCTTAGAAACACAGGCATAGGCAAAGACTTTTTGAACAGAATCAAGAAATAATACCAAGAATCAACAAATGGGATCACATTGAATTAAAAACTTCTACACAACAAAAGAAACCCAAAAGAGTGAAGAGACAACCTACAGAATGGGAAAAAAAAATTGCCAGCTATTCCTCAAAGGACTAATATCTAGAATATATGAAGAACTTAAAAAACCAGACCTCCCCAATTTAAAGACCCAATCAAAAATAGGCATCTGAAATTGATAGATATTTCTCAGATGAAGAGGTATAAATGCCCAATAAACACATGAGGAAATGTTCAACATTGCTGGCTATTGAAGAAAGCAAATTAAAATAACACTGAGATTCCATCTCATTCCAGAAAGAAGAGCTATCTTCAAGAAATCAAATCATAAGAAATGTGACCATGTGGGGAAACAAATCCTTCTTCATTGTTGGTGGAAGTGTAAGCTGGCACAACCACTATGGAAATCAATATGGAGATGCCTCAGAAAACTAGAAATAGAAATTTTCATTTGACACAGATATTCCCCTTCTATGTAGTATTTTCCTAAAATAGTTAAAGACATCAAATTACAGTGATACATGCATATCCCTGTGTATAGCAGCACAATTCATAATAGCTAAATCTTGGAAACAGTACATATGTCCATCAACAGATGAATGGATAAAAAATGTGGTATTTATACACAATGGAGTATTACTGTGCCATAAAGAAGGATAAACTTGAATCATTTGTAACAAAATGGTGCACCTTGAGACCATAATGTTAAGTGAAGCATATCAGATACACCTGCTTAAATATCTAGCATGGTTTTGCTTATATGAGAAATCCAATATATAAATATAGTGTAAAATAAAAGATAGACAATAGGAAATAGTGAGATGGATTTCTGGCATATAGAAAAGGAACTGAGAGATAGGAGGGGAAGGAAAGGGGGGGAGATTATATTAAAAATATTGAGCTGTATTTGGGTAATTTAATAGGAAGTAGAGGTAAATGTAGCAAAGTAGAGACAAGTATACACCATCCAAACCCAGCAATCCTACCAGCTGTCATCATGCAGGAAAATAGGATCAGTGCTGCAAGATCTTCCAGTGATATTTTGTGTTTAATAGAAGCCAGAAATCCTGATTTTGATTGCCCAACTTCTTAATGTTGACAAATAATTCAATTTTTATTAAAAACTTGGTATATGCTGGCCACCATAGGGCAAATTTCCTCCATTTGTATGATGACCATTTTGGTTATATTTGTTGCTGGTTCCCAGCATCATGCTTGGTGCAGACCTGGTGTTCAGCAAGTATTGTTAACAAATAATCCAATTCTTATTCCTGGAAGTGGGTTGACTGGAAACCAGTACCACAGCAGTAAGTTTCCTTAAGCTAAGGAAACACTGCAATGCATGATGACTTGCACGGTAGGACCATGGAGAATGTGTTTCAACAAACTGACTGTGGACTGGCAAGTCGCCTGCAGGCCTCTCATGTGGGGACCTCCTACTTGTGACCTCTTCCCTTCAAGTTCACAGGAAGAGGGTCCACCTCTGCTTTTCTGGAATGGTAAAGGTAGTGTTCAAAGGGCTAGCGAGACAGCCTTCATGACACTCACATTTAATAACTGAGTGTCAGCATTGTACACTAGCCACAGGGAGCGGCTGACATTCAGGGAGAAGCACACCCTGGAGAAGTCTCCTCCAGGAATCATTTCCTTAACAGACATGATATTGGGGACCGAATTGTGTCTCTCTCCAGAGAGTTGATGTCCAAACATCAGTTCCTCAGAACGTGACCTTATTTGGAGATAGTCTCTACAGAGAGAATCAAGTTAAAATTAGGCTATAAGGGTAGGCTCTAATCCAATACGACTGGTGTCCTTATCAAAAGGGGGAACTTGGACACAGGCATACACAAAGGGAAACTCTGCAGAGACAAAGAAGAGATGGCCAGCCACAAGCCCAGGAGCCTCACAACTCTCTGAAGGACCCAGCCCTGCCAAAACCTTGATGTTGGACTCCTGGCCTCCGGGACTGTGAGACAGTGTGTACATCTCTGCTGTTTAGGCTGTCCAGTTTGTAATGTGTTATTACTACAGCCCTAACAAAATAGCACACACTCTATTTTTAATTTGCTATTTGCTGAGCACTGTTTTAAGCAATTCACTGCTACAGACTTACGTGTTCTTGTGACAACCTCATGAAGGAGGCATTATTATTACCCTGCTCTCACCGTGATTATTGTTAGAGATGAGGAACCGGGGTAGAAAGAATGTAAATGACTTGCCGATGGACACAGGTAAGAGACGGGGATGGAGTTTACCCAGCCATTCTCCAGTTTGTGCCACTAAGGGCTACAGGAGACAATGCTATTGGCAAAATAGCCCCAAAGTCATGGGTGCTTCCACACTTCTGGTTTTCTGCTCTTTTCAATGGTCTCTGGCTAGCCCTGGCTGCCTGCTCACCACAGCAGATGCTATCTCAGCAAGATAACGCGTTTGCCAGCTAGGAAAGTTGGAGCTCAGAATTGATATCACTTCCTTTCTGCAACCCAAGTGCTCTTCAAATCACATTGTGATTTTCAGAGATGTGTTATGTTCATTTTGGATGATTTTAAAATTGCTGCTTACATTATTCCTCTAACCGCCTTTAGTTTCAAGTAATCATGTGTCAACACCTGCTTCATTTATCTAGGAAGCACTGTTTAAACAAACACACAAAAACTCTATCCTTGTAGCATTCAATCACTTCTATTTTATCTGTTTCACAGGTTAGAATTTCTTGGGAGGGTATCCTACTGGGTTTGTGTTTGTAACGGACCCTTCTCTTGAAGATTTTTTGAAATTCCTGATCCAGGCCATGATAGGAAACTCTTTTTGCCCCTGTGCCAGTGTCCTCTATTCTGAACTCCTGCGCTTCCCAGCTCCCTTCTGCCTCCTCCTGCCCTGCACAGTGAATTGGGAGGCTGACTGTTACAGGCTGCCCACTGCTTTCCTTCTCCTACGGCTTCTGGATGGATTTGTTGAGCACTTGGGGGAGGAGGAGAAAGGGGTCAGGATGTACTTTTTATCCCCCTGGTTCCTTCCCTGGAGCTAGGATGACCACCTTCCTGGCGCCAAGGACCAGGAAGCTCCTTTCCTGACATAACGCCCACCGTGGTCAGCTGGGTCTCCAGTTCCTTCTATTATCCCTTCAGGCTGGTGGTTGCGGTAGGTAACAGACCATTCCTGTTCCTCCTTGCTTGCTTTGCTATGTCCTCCACACACTTGTAGAATGCTTCTATTACACTCCCTTCAAATCACCCCTCCAATTCACTGCCATAGCCCTGAGAGAATTCCCCTCTTCTCTTTCACCCCAAAACACAATCAGTGGTCTTCATTTTCTAAAGGATCTTTATCCTTATTCATATCTTTACATTTATCCAAATCCTGGTGCTCATACCCTTTCTGAACTAGGACAACTGTCTCTCACTTCAGATCCCAACTTCCTATCTTTCCCTTTTCAACCTAATTCACATAAAATACCAGGTTAATAATCTTTGTGAAGACCCTGATTTTCCTATATACAAAACCTGATTGTACCAGCAAGAAGGATAACTTCCAATCAGAGACTCTGCTTTTTATGACATCTTCATTTCAAAACTTTGCTTTACTCAATGGCCAGTTCAACTTGAGATTGAACTCCATTCACTGAGACCCAGTGCCAGTGAATGTCTCATGGTATTTCACTGAAACGTCACAAGAACCTTGCACACTGGCATTTTATTGCTCACATTTTATACATCATAAAATTCAGGTTCAAAGACATTGTTTATTCTGGCCAAGACTACAGAGGACATGGCAGATCCTGAACTTGAACTCAGGCATCACGTTCCAAAACTTAGGTTCTTACTGCTCCATGACGCCTTGGAGGGCTTGTGTGATCTTTGAATACTCTCTCTGGCAAAACAAAGTCTACTCCAGAAGAGGGGTTTGTTAGCCTGCCAACTCATGCTGAAGACACCGAAATGGCCAGAGGCAGGAGGACACCTGCGACACAAGGGAGAATGTACTGGTGCCACAGCCCTCAGTGCCCAGGATGTTCCCCACCTCGAGGAGAAGCCAGCCCTGGGTTTTGCACATAGGAAAGTCATAGCATTTGGGAGCTGTGGGGACTTCGATGTAAGTGAGGAATACGAGATTTTATGGGATACAGAGTTGACTCTGGTGTTCAAGGCTACTGGCACCTTATGTCACCTCAGCCCCCCTTGGATTTGGAACTCCTGGTATCAATGTAGGAACTGGAACACCAACATGTGTGTTTCATGGGCAGTGCTCATGGTTCAGGACAGTAAGAGTGAGCAGTCTGGGTCATAGAAATGCCCAATGTAGGACCAGAATAAATAAATTCCTCAGAATGTGTCACAGCATGTCACAGCCCATATGGAGCTGGTTGTTTGGGTAGATGGGCTTCAACAAGTGGCCAGCGTGGATGAGTGGACAATAACACAGACCAGGCTTGAAGGAACAGGGCCAAGGTGCACTGTGAACCTACCTCACAGGGATATCAGCAGGACTGGTGTGAGGAGGGGTGGGAGGGCTTCCAAAGCTAAGGAGGGAGATGAGGCCAGACTGGTGAAGTGTGGGAGTGGGCAGCAGAGGGGCCAGTGCTGTGGGGGAGGGGGCTTTGTAGGAAGTAGGAACCATGCAGTGAAGCCAGGAGGAGCAAACCTAGAGAGGGAGTAGAAAGAGGCCAATGTGACAGTGACACAAAGAATGATGCAGTGTGGAAGCAGTGGGATTGGTGAGAAGGTTGGAGCCAGGCCACAGGGGACCCTACAGAGGAAACGCAGAGAGCAGATGTAGGAGAAGGACTAGAGGGGGCTGCAGGGGATGAAGAGAGACCAGTTAGGGATGCCTCTGTATGCCAGGAGACAAACGGCAGACAGATCCTTGGAACTAGGTTGGGAGCATCAGGAGGAAAGAAAGTC
The DNA here is from genome assembly GCA_004363535.1 of Dasyprocta punctata. NCBI lineage: Eukaryota > Metazoa > Chordata > Mammalia > Rodentia > Dasyproctidae > Dasyprocta > Dasyprocta punctata. The sequence goes on along the minus strand of RJWM01000380.1, from coordinate 222,401 downwards.
TGTATCTACGCAGGTCTGTCTGCCTCCCCACCCATCAGCTTCAAATTACCCCTTTCTCCCAGGCATAACTGATAGGCATGTCAATTCTCAGAGAGATTTCAGAAGAAAAGAGTGAACGAAACTAAACTTCCCACAGAGGAGTCGCTGATTGAACACTCTCCTGATTTTGTCATTTGAGAAATGGGTTTCTTAATAAAAACAATTAACACAGGTTTAGAAATTGTAATCCCATTTAATCCTCAAAAATCACACTCCAGGGACATTTCTCAATCCATGGTGAAGGTTTGACATTCGAGAGGCTGAGTGACCTGCTTGCTAATATCTTAAAGCTAATTCCAAGTGCACAATGATCACCAGAGTGACAAGGACAGTCTGACCACCCTATTGATGACATGATTCCAGCCTTGACCATGTTACTGTGCATTTTACACAAAACATTAACAAGTAGTCTCCAGTCCATTCTAATTTTTGCAGATGAGACAACCACGCTGAAGATCACACAGCTAGTAAGAGAAATACAATGAAACAGTCTGATTCTAGGGTCTGAGCTCTACCCACTCCCAACCACAGCCTGTGTTCTTCTCCAGACTATGCCATTAGAAATTTATCACTAAGGTTGTACTTCAGTGTGGGCATTGGAACCACCAATTAGGAATTGTACCCACTGTCAGCTCCATTACACATCCAAGCACCTTTGGAATCCAGCAATTAACTGCATGATGTGAAATTGCAAAATACTAGCTACAGAATCTTTCCTATTAAACTGGAGCAACAGCGCTTACTCGCGGGTTGGGTGGGAGAGTCTGGGGAGAGCAAGGAAGGGAAACACCTAGCTCGGGGTGGAGGGGGTGGGTGGGGAGGAGTACAGACCCCATAACTGGGGGTGAAAGCAACTCTACGGAAGAGTTCCTGCTAGGGACAGGTTCCAGTGTAAGAAGTGAGTTAATAATTTCACATCTCCAAAGGGAGCATTTTTGCTTAGCTCTGCGCAGCCAAGAACCTCCTACCAATGCTCTGTCCTGCTGAACTTATGGCCTTGTCACTGCTGTGCGGCCTGATTTCTACTCTTTCCATTTGCAGACTCTCTGAGTTGGGGGAGATCACAGTGGTTCCCAATCCTAGGGCTACAGTCTCCTCTACAGTGATCCCCAGTTATCTGCTCAGAAAAGCATTTCCTCTTATGGGGAGCTCAGGAGCTCCCCAGGCAGCCCCAGCCCTTCTACTGTTTATTTTCCACTACTCTTGCAACATAAACACTATTTACTTTCAAAAAGTAGATGAAATCGGCCTAGCATTTGTGTCAGTTCTCGTCTTCTGCAGTATTCAACTGCACCGATTATTGTTGCTTTACAAAAGAAAAAAAAATCTCTCCCTCTTTTTTTTTTTTTCTGGAACACTCAATGTTGCTAACTGGACAAGAGTTTCTTAGGATTTCAGAGAGAAGAGGGCAGAGTCAGTTGCTTATCGCCTTTCTCAGCTCCTTGAAAAATAGATGAACCATCTCTTCCTCAATTATTTGGTAGAAAAAGGTTTCCATAAATATATTCTTTCCTAGACATAGCAAGAAAGTGACAGGCAAATTTCCATCTTTATTGGTCTGGAAGTGCATAGATACAAACACATGGCCCTCTCAGTTGGTCTATGGGGTTTTGCTGCTTTCCTGAGCCTGGTAGGGAACCAAAACATCATCCAGACAGTGAAAATTAAGAGGCAAAATTTTTTGGCTGTAAGAGGCAGGGTCGTCCAGCCTCACTCACTTGTTTAGTACAGATATGCTATACACAAAGGAAGACGGCAGAGGAATGAGTCATACAAGCACATAGTAAATAAATACATTTCACTTCCATCTCATTGGCTTTTGCTTTTGTTTTTCTCTTCTCTATGCCAACGGCCTTGAAATAGAGGGAGGGTGAGGAAATAGTGGGTTTTGGTTGGACACTGTCTCAATAAGGTGCTGATTTTTCTGGCCTTGCTGCTCGGTTGTAGCTTTTTCAAAAAACAAAAACCAAAAACAAAAAAACCCCAAATCCTTGTAGGTTCTTAGATTAGAAGGGCCTCTAATTTAAGGGACTCTGATTTACAGATTAACATCAGGGACGCAGAGCTGGGACCAACAACAAAGTCATAAACCCAGGGAAGCCAACACTGGTCGAGGTCCAGTGGCTCCACAGCCCCACCTGATGCCAGAGTGCCCCAGACAGCTCAGCTGATAGCCACGCAGAGAGGGACTCGAACCCAGCTGTGCTCTCAGAGGGCATCACTCGGCATGGTCAGGGGAACACTACTGAAGAAAGAGAGACTGTGCCTCCTAGTGCTGCTGAGTGCAGCTCTCAGCAGGCAAGGCCCAGCCAGAAGCAAAATGTCTGGTCCTGGTTCTGCAAGACAGTAGCTGCCTCTGGCACGTCAGACTTGTCATCCAAGGGGTTCGTCCCTTTGCCTCCTTCTGGCGTGAGGGTGGGGTGGGGTGGGCCGTCAGCCCACAGCTGGGTGGAGAAAGTAGCTCCACCAGGCCGAGGGGCACGGGAGCTGGTTCCTTCACAGCTTCTAGACCGAAGGTGCCTTCATGAGCATTTGTTTATCAAATTGCTCTTTTCCATCCCGTTGCTCGCCCATGCCTGCCCATATGCCAGCCTCCCTGCCTTGCCCTGCTCCGAGACTAGCAGGGCTTCCATGGTTCTCCAGCTGTGGACAGGAAGGTCTGCTGGAGCCCCATGTCAGACAATGGCCACAGTGCTGCTTCCTAGGCCTTCCCAGCACTGCTAGAAGGAGACAGCAGCCTTCCCAGCAGAGGCCACGGGAGCCTCTGATTAAACATTAGCAAAATCATCATGAAAAGCCAGACCCCAAAGCCAGTCCTCTGCCAGGGAGCTCAGAAAGCTCCAGAAAGAGTCGGGGGTCAGGTATGCACACAGATGCCAGGCTTCCTTCCTCCTTCCAGGCAGCCGGCGCAGGCTCCTGCACCTCCCGCCCCCACCCCTGTTCCCATGGCAAAGGAGAGGAGGATCCACTTACTGCTCGTGTTCATGGTGATGCCTTTGCACTGGGTCTTTCATTCAATACGGAGGCCCCGTTGGCTTTTTAAATCTTCCGTTCTCCCGACCTCACTCATCACCTGGGGGTGAAAAGGCAGTCCAGGGGCAGCTCCGTATCCTCAGGTGCTCTCTCCCCGCGCTGTCCCCTCTCCGTCTGGATGGAGTCCCGGCCTTGAAGGCGAGTGGACCCACGGGCGGGCGCAGGTGAGGGCGGGCAGCGGAGAGGCGGGCGGGACGCGGCGCCCCGGGGTCCCCGCTCCAGGGCCCCGAACCCCGGGAGACAGCGGCGCCAGCGCCTGCTCGCGCGCACCCCGCGTCCTGCAGCCCAGCAGCCCGGAGCCCGAAGGGGGTGTGGACCGCGGGGAGGCAGGGCGGGGGCAGCGCGCGTGTCCCCGCCCGGCCTCGGGGAGTAGCGACCCGCCCCGGGACCCACCTCTCGGCCCGCGTCGGGCGCCAGAGGCCCCTGCCCCGGCCCCTGCGGGCGGCTCATGAATCCCGACGGCCGTCCGGGGTGCGGGACTCCGGGGCGAGCGAAGCGCACCGGGAGAGCTCGCCATCCATGGTGTGGGCTCGCGGTTGGCAGCGCGGGGGGCGCGGCCGCTCGCTGCTGCCACCTGCTGGACGCGCGGGCGCGGCTCCGAGGCCCCGCCCCGCCGGGCTCCTGCCTGAGTCCTGGGGTGATGGGAGATGGAAGGGACCCTGGGGGCCCAGGACCACAAAGGGCTGCTTGGGCGCCAGTTTTCCCTGCGTGGGCCTTGAGTCTCCGTGCCGGACGGTGATAGGAGAGAAAGTCGTGGCTGGGAGGGGCCGTGAAGGAAAGGGTGTCTTTGCAGGCAGAGGAGTGCCACCCCAGGCCTGGTGCTGAGCAGGGGGTGCTGTCTGGAGCAGGCCAGTGCCTGTCTGTCTGTCTGGTCTCCCTGGACAGTGGAGGGCGGTGGCTGGGCCAGTGGGTGAGACACAGGGCATCTCTCCACACCCGTCTTCTAACTTATGTCCCCACTTCCCCCACGCATTCTCTTTATACCCCTTTGTCACCTCTTTTCCTCACTAGCGCATTAACTCCGGGAGAGACTGAGTGTTAGTACCGTTCAAACTCCGTCCCCCAGTGCCCAAACAGGGCCTGACGCTGTGGTTTTCAGCGAATGACCCATGCCGTTTCCAGCTCTAAAATTACCCAGCTCTCAGGGCGCACCTCCACCCTGACCTACTACTCATCTGAGGAAAACAGGCGTGTGGCTTCGTGACTAACTTCGTGGGCCCACCTCAGATTTTACTGTCAACTAGCTCTTCCCTCAAATTATTATTTTTTTTGGTAATTAGCTCTTAAAGGTGTGTGTTATAGACATTTGCTTTCTAAATATTTTTAATCACAATTACCAAAATGGGGTGGGTTTCTTTACATTCTTGTGACTACTAACTCTGTCACCTCCTGAGCCTAATTCATGGTCACTGAAGCATGACATTTGAATGTTGAAAAACAAGACTGGGATAATACACAATCCTCGTCCCTAGAATGACTTAATTAGAGCATGTGTGGAAGCAAAGAGCTGTAAACACTCACTCCCTCAACGCATGGACAAAGAAACAGTGGGCCAGAGAGGACGCACTGTCTGCGCTGGTACACACAGCAGCATCTCGAGGCTGACCTGGACCGGGTCTCAGCCCTCTGTGAGAGTCACGACATAGATCCTGGGGTGCGTGGATAAGGAAAGGTGATCATCCTCTTAAAGCCAGAGAAAGAACACCTCTTAGATAAATAAAATGTTTCTGACTTAAACAGGGTGGGAGAAATTGGTACAACTCCTGTCCTCAAGATATGACAAAAACCAAAGAATCTTTTGATAAATCAAGGCATCAGTAGACTTGAAACATATTTTGATTTTAAAATTAGGATTAAGATTTTTTTTCTAACGGGTGGGGACAGAAATAACCCTAATCTCACAATTGTTGTCAAAATTTTTGTATGTATAACAAACACCTGAGAGATAGCTAGGCTCTGGATTCCCTTGCTTAGTATTTTAAGCAGGTGTCCCAGGGGCTTGCTTTGTAGGCAGATCATTGCTATCAATAAGGGCAGAGACCTAAGGTAACTTTGGAAACAATGTGATTATCGAATATTGAAATTACTCCAAAAACTCTCGCTAGATTTTCCTATACATTCAGATTCAGATCCTTATTCAGTTCCCAAATTGGAGGTATCTTTCTGGTTCTAATATTTAGAGAGAAGATATCTTTTTCTGGGAGAAAGTTCAGATGAATCAGATCTATAAAATGAACAAGGCTATTTTGTGAATATTTTTAATTATCACCCACAGCCTGAGTGTTCAAAACTTTTCAGATTATAGGACATAGTCAGAAAGACTATATTCATTGATACATCTTGTCACTGAACAATCAACTAGCAAAACACGAATTAGGTAAATACGGTGGTGGCTCAGATACTGTCTCCAGCCTGGCTAAGTTTGAATACATGCATTGCTTACTAGCTGTATGACCTCAGGCAAAATACTCAGCATCTCTATAAGTCTTCAATTCTTCATCTGTAAAATTGGTATAATGACAGTACTTACCTTTAAGATTGCTGTGTGTGTTAAAATATTTAGTGTAATGCATGTCAAACAATGACTTGATGTTTGCTAATCAGTAGTGCTGGTGCCTCACACCAACTCTCAATGGCGATTCTGTCATTTCCTACTTAGCGAGTTCTACTGGGCTTTTCCACAGGATAGTGGCCATAAAAATACACCTCTAAATTGTCCAGCTACAAGAAACTCACCCACTCTTCTACTCTAGGGCTCTTTTTAATAATGCATCCAGCCAGTTGCCAATGAATTTGGCTCTTAGGAGGGACTCCTGGCCTTGGACCACTTTAAAAGGTTCAAGTAACTTCTACGGGGGAAGCAACCTCATTTCCCTCACATAGTTATGTAAGGATTGGAAGAAAAGGGTTAAGGGAAACTTAAAAAGCTGTCCCCATGAGGGTGCCTACAACAATCGAAGGGGAAGGATGCGGGAGGAAGCTGGGGGTGGGGCCCTGGGGTCTGGGCTGTGGAAATCATCAGGGGAGCTGAGAGCCTTGGTTCTCTCCTTGCAGGAGCTCACAGACTGAGGCTGCAGGGTGGAGGCCCCTTTTGTTTGGAAGTTGATTTTGAACTTTGAGACTTCAGATGGAGATAAATACTTTCTACTCGAAACAGGCAAATGCTCCCATTTGTTGGAAGGCTATGTGGCCAAACCATTGGGAGACAAATTCTCTACCTTCTTTGAGGGGAGAAAGGAATGCTTTTGGGGCGAGCTTCACTCATAGCCATTGCTACAGCCTGCCAGGTTGCTGCTAGTTTGTCCCCTGTGCTTCTCTGCACAAACACGCTCCTCCCTCCTAAGGGACTTCCGCTGCCTGACTAGGGCATATCTAGTTCTCCTTTGCACTTTGGGCTCCCTGCATTGCTCACACTGGCACAGCCTTGGACCCTAACTTTTCTCTCCATCTGCCTTTCTCTCCTCCCATCCGGCTGCATCCCACGCTTCTCTCTGCCTCATCAGCTTGGCTTCTCAACCTGCCCCGTGCTGCTCCTAATGGTTGACATGTGTATGCTCTCATTCATCCTGATGTTCATACACACTCCTGCCAGGCTCTTGGGTGCGGGGACAGTGGAGTGGTGCTTGTGAGTTTCCTCTTATCATCCCTGGTCTATTTGAATTTCTCACCAAGAAGGAGGACTTCTATTTTTATTTTTGAAGAAAGTATTTAGCTAACAACATAAGATGGATGGACATACGGCATAATAATCATGATGTGTGGTTAAATAAGAAAAGAAAATAGCAGAAGAATACATACAGTATCTTTTATTAGGGTAATTTATGTATTATATATACAACATAATACTGTATATAGAATACACATGACACATCATACAAAGTCGTTAAATAATTTTTCTCGCAAATGGAATTCCATATAGATACCATATGTGTACATGTCTTTATGTATCTGGGAGTCCCACATCTACTGATTCAACCAACTGGAGACTGAAAACATTTGAAAAATATTGCATCTGTATTGAACAAGTATGGACTTTTTTTCTTGTCATGATTCCTTAAACAATATAGTAAAAGAACAATTTACATAGCATTTACAATGTATTCAATATTATAAATATTCTGGAGATGATTTGAAGTATATGTGATGATATGCATAGGTAAACGCTATACCATTTCATTTTATAAGGGACTTAAATACTAGTGGATTTGGGTATTCAGGGGGGAATGAATGGGGCATTCAGGGCTGGAATCTATGCCCTGCTCATGTTGAGGAGTGATTTTCTATAACACGCAGTATGAGACCCTGATGAACAAATCTCTTATTACCAGACCCTTGGATCAAGGTAAATTCCTGGGCTGCGTACGTAGGGCTAACAAAATCACTTTTACAAGGACAAGATTGGGGTGATATTGGCAGACATTTGAGGAAGAACTATGGTATTCCTTAATTTTTTTTTTGTTTATCCACCAACCTTTAATTGAGCATCTGTTCTGTGCTAGGCTCTGTGCTTCGATGTGTAGAGAAAGAGACAGCACATCAATAAGCACACAGACTTAGGACTCGCATCTGTATTGTAAGTGAAAAGAGACAGAGGTAGACACTAAGAGCAGAGTACCTACCCTGAACAGGTGACTTGTGAGCTCATCTGATGAAGGAGAAGGAGCAGCTATTTTCAGAGGTGGTTCAGGGTTAGGGCTCAGGGAAGGAAGACAGGGCACAGAACTAAGGAACCAAAGAAATCCACTGGCCAAAGGGGAGGCAGGACCTGACGCCCTGATCGGTGATGGCTCTGTGTGGAAGATGGTTGTGGAAAGTCATGCTTAGCTTGATTGGGCTTGGGATCTATATGGTTCTACAGGCTAGGAGGTCAGAGATTGTGGTTTTACAGTTCCTATGCACAACTGGAGAAGCAGCCTGGCACAGTGAGATCAAATGGTCTGGATTAGAGTCCTGTCCACTCTTTCCAGCTGTGTGACTTTAAGCAAATGATCTAACATCTCTAATAGATTCCGCACATGTGAAACAGGATTCTCAACAGTACTTCCTTCACTGTGAGCGCCAAAAGCCATGACAAGCATAAGGCTCAGCACAATGCCAGGCTTCTGTTTGTAAATTCAGTTAGTGTTTGCTGTGGGACAGCCTAATGGATTGCAAGGTGACCCTCTTTGGGCCTGAGTCTGCAAAGAAATAAATGGAGGCTGAACTAGATGACTCCTGGGGCCCTGTTCACTCTAGTGCTGGCTGTAAAAGTCCATTAGCAGCAGTCCTGTGGCTGGAATTTGGCAGAAGAGCTGAGCACATTCCAGGTTGGTTTGGGACCTGTGCTCCTCCAAGGGCTGCACTGGTTTATGCAGAGACCCAGGCTCTGAGCCAGTGGACCCCCTAGGAGGTGATTTGCCTCATGCTTTCTAATTCCATGCCTCCCCCTCCTGCTGCAGGGAGTCCTGAGGCCTAGGTGGAATGGGCAGGGTCCCACCCTGTTTTTCTGCAGGAAATAACTTTGTGACGGGACTCTGCTTTTCCTCTTGTTCCTCACATTGTTTGGTGGATAAGTGTTGAAAAAACAAAATCAAAGTGGCTCCCAAGATGGTTGGGAGGCTGCTAGGGGGAAACAAAGAAACTGGCTTTGAGATCAGAGAGAGCTGGGGCTGCCATAGGGTGCTTTGAGCAGACAGTCCCGCTGTGAGGTTCCGCTAAGGCCTCACACACGTCCGTCCAGCGCCTCCGCTCCCTTCCTGACAGCCCCTCTTCTGGTGTGAGGAAGGAGCTGGGTGCAGTCAGGTGGGGACAGAAACATGCGAGATCTGAGCCCTGACTCAGCCCTGCCACTCCCTTAGCCCACAGTCGGTGGACTCGGTTTCCTTATTGGTGGAGCCTATCTGAAAGGATGTCAGGAATATCCTGTCCTAGTCCTCTGGCTGATGAACTGAGAGGCAAGTCCTCCTCTTCACTCACTGACATCTTCCTTTCTGCCTTCAGTTCTTTTTTTTTTCTTCTTTTTTTGAGACAGGGTCTTGCTATATGGTTCAGGGTGGACTCAAACTCACTATGTAGCCCAGGCTGGCCTCAAATTCATGGTGATCCTCCTGTCTCAGTCTCCTGAGTGGTGGCGTGTGCCACCACACCTGGCTCTGCCTTCGGTTCTGCTTATAGTGCCCACTCTGCCTGTTTCCCTTGCGTTAAGCTGGGCATTTCCACAAGTTCCCTCAAGTCCCACTTCTTGAATCCTTCCTTGGGCTCCTCTGACACAGGCATGTAGGATAGTCACTAAGGGTCCTCACTTTATCTCATGCCCCATGCCTCCCTTGGCTCCCTAAGCAGAGGAAATTCCTGGCTTTCAGTGAGTTTATCCCTCTCGGAGACTCTACACTCTCTGTCTCTTATATGTGGTTTGGCCTTTTTCCTGTTTCTTTGTCAAGCAGGATTCTCCTCATCCCTAGGTCCTAGCTCAGTTGCCACTTCTCTAGAGAGGCCTTGCCACTTCTCTAGAGAGGCCTTCCGTGACTATCTAGTCACGGTACCCTGCACAGGCTCTTTAGTCAGTGGAGTACAAGCCTCACACAGCACACGGGCTTTCCCCATTATTTTTATAGTTCAGTTAATTAACCCCATGCCCTATTCCCCCAGGTCTGAGTCTCTTCCCCTTTAGTCACTTGGATGTTCTTTAAAACCAAAGTTCTATGTCTAAATATGGTCTTCCAACAAATCTCTTAGAACTGCTGAGGGGGCATGCCTCTCTTGGCTGTTCAGGGTTACAAGTGGGTCTCCAGAGCCACAAGGCAAGGAAGTTCAATGTTGCCCTGTGCAAGAGACAAAAATCAGGGTTTAGGACCTCTGGGTTCCAGCAGGCCCTCATTTCTTAGCCATCTGACCTTGGGTGACTAATGTATTCTTTTTGTCTCAATCTACTCAGTTGTGATGAATGACAGTACTTATTGCACATTATAAAAATATATGTTATAATTATCCCTTTTCTGATGTACTCCAGGGTTGATCCAGGAATTAAGTAATGAACTGTGGTTTGTAAACCAAGGTATATGCAAAACTGGTCGTGGTTACTTTTCCCTCATCTCATTATATATCAGCAATATAGGCTCAGGCATAATTCATACAGAACTTACAAAAGGTGACATCATACCCTCTAATAGGCAGGAAAGGTAAGGAAAAGGGCAAGCAGATGTCAGTGGCTATGTATATATAGTCATTTCCCAGGACATCCTAAAGATGCATTCCTCTGATTGGCGTGGCACGTTGTGATCAGGACACATTGCACCATACAGCAGTTCCCTCCCACAAATTCCCTCTAACCTCTGAAAGGGAATCAGTCCTCTACTTTTGAGAGAATCCCACAGGTTTAATATTCAAGAGTTGTAGGATGCAAGCACTGTAAGTGTTCTTGGAGTCCATCAAAACTAGATTCTTCATTACACACAGTCTCAAACAAGTTAGGAAGTAACTAAAGTCACACTGTCAGTCCAATGATAAGGAGTGGTCTCCTAGATCTAGACAGCTAGGAGGTACTTAGAAATTTTCGTGGTTGATTCAGCTTCTAGTTGAGAATTACACTGAAGGGTCGGATCTTCTACCTACTAGAGAGGAGCCTTGTACTCACCGGGACTTGCAAAGAGGAAATGTCATTGTAGCACTTTGTGTAATACAAAAAGAACTAAAAACAGTTTGCATTGCAATTCATGGGGAGATTAACTGCAAAATATTACCCAGAAATTATAAAAATGAGATGGGTTTGATGCAGTAATGTGGACAGCCATGCAAGGCTTGTTGTCTGGTGAGGAGGAAAAACAAGTTACAAAACTATTGTGTACAGTTTGCTGCAGTGTATTAAAGCAAGCCCAGAAAAGTCAGGTTATGTTTTTTAGGAGAACACACAAATGCATTTTAAGGCATAAGAAATGGTCTGGAAAAATATCCACCACACTGATAATAGTAGAGTTTAAATCTAGGTAAGAGAGAGGTGTGGACTGGCAAGATGACTAAGGTTGGGGGAAAGGAATCAAAGGGGACATTAGGCACAGGGACCACATTTTATTTTTATTTCTTTTTTTTCTTCAACAGAGACAGTGCATTCATAAACTCCCATGTAATTCAAAATTAATAATAATGATTAAAAATCAGCCTAGACTGTACTGAGCCCTTCCTCAGGCTGGCAGGGCTGACTCATGGCTGATGAATTGTGGTGGCTGAAGGGAAGGGAGAGGCCTCTGTCCGTCTCAGCTCAGTGCTGTGTGCTTGCTCTGTGCTGGGGATGCCCTTGGCCTTGGAGGCTGGTTCCTTGCTAGGTTGTGTAAGCACAATGTGTCCAGGGTCTGGTGTGGTGCCTCCCAAATTTATCCTGGTGACTCAATATATGATCTTTATGACAGAAGGCTCTGCATAGAGCAGCTGACACAAAACCATAAGGGCCAAAAGCTCAGTTCTCACTTGTTATGGTTTGTGTCTAGGTGGTCCCCGCAAGCCTCATGCAGTCATGGAGGCAGCTGAGTCTAGCATTTGTGATTGGTTTGTTGTCTAGTGCTGGGATTAGTGGTACAAGTGCTGCACTCACTCAGGGACAGGGAGCCAGCATACAATGTAAGGGAAGGAGCTATGCTTTCCCCTTTTGCCCTTTTGCTCTTGTGGCTTGCTGCTGCCACGAATGGCTGCCCCTCAGCCATGCCACCCTTCATTGGAGCCAACTGAGTATGGACTGAAACCTCCACAAACAGTGAGCTAAGTAAACCTGTCCTTCTTTTATTTTGGGTGTTGGGTATTTTGTCCCAGCAACAAGAGAAAAGTAACCAAGACATCCCCCAGTCCCAGTTTCCACCTTCCAGGCCAGGGAAGATCGGGGAGACTGAGTAGGCCCAGTATCTTGTCTCTCTCTGAGCCTCCTTGCTTCCTCTGTTCCACCGATGGGTTCCACTTCTACTCACACTGCCTCCCACGCTGGCCAGTGCTGCTCGTGGTCACTGTTCATTCTGCCCGGGGTGTCCTCCCTCTGAGTCCCAGTGCCTGGGTCCTTCTTCTTTGTCAGGTCTCATGTCTGGTGGATGTCACCTCCTGGAGTGGCCTTCCTGGTCATCTTTCCCCCATTGGTCCCCCTCTGTCCTAATGCACGGTTTTGTTTCTTTGAGAACACAGGCACTGTCTGGAGTTGTGTTTATTCTGTTTTGCATTTGCTTATTGACTGTGTTGCCCACTTCAGTGTAAGTATAGAAGAATCAGGCACCTGCCCTGTCCTTCTCTGTAGCCCAAATGCCAGGAGTGGTTGGTGGCATATAGTAAGTGCTCAGCAAATGGTACTTGAATGAACAGATGAACTTTACAAGTACAATAAGAAAGGTTTGCTTGGAGAAGAACTCCAAGTTTTCTTCTAGTCATATAGGTTAGGAATGTAACATGTGTCTGGCAGGTTTGGTGGGAGGGACAACCTAGGGCTCCTCTACCCAGGGTGGCCACTGCAGGCTAAGGAGATGGGCTCTGTTACTTAATCACTAAATACTTTGATTTGCTTATCTGTAAAATGGAGGACTTGGACGAATGTTTCTTTTCAGCTCCAAACTTTTACTATGCTATAAAATACAAATGGTTTCAGTCCACATGCTCATATTAAGATACACTTCTGAACTTACTTTTTTGCACACCGTACTCATATCAATTTGAATTTTTAAAACCCATTTTTCTCTTTCTCATAAAAAATGAAATGTGCAGTGTGTGGCAGCATGGTCTCTGGTGCACTATAACATGAAGCCCTTTATGCAAAATTCATTATTGAGCCAAAGACTGTGACTTCCTTTGCTCCTTCCTTTTTTGCTCTCCAAATAATTTTCAGCTCTGACACCTTGTAGCAGACAAAAACGCTGGGCATCTTGTCGTTGGAGCTGCTTTCTGAATCTGACTATGTGAGCATGTGGAAGAGTATGGAATATTTATTCCTGAGCCCCTCATTCGAGCATGAAGAGCCGAGATTGAAAAGGGTGAGCTCCTGACTTTCCATCCAGCACAAAGGAGTTGGGTCAGCTTGGTCTCTGGGGCCAGGTTCTGATTTCAGTTCTGCGTCTCCACCTTTCTTTGAGAGGTAACTGATCAGGTGTTGATCTGAGGGCTGGAGGCCAGCAGCATAATAATGCCTTCTTTTACTGAGAGCTTGCTGTCTGCCAGGCACTGTGCAAAGGGCTTTGCACACAGTATCTCATTTAAATCTAGTTATTCTGGGAGCCCTGTGAGGCAGGAATTGTTACTGCCATTTTTCAAAGAAAGAAACAGAAGCTTGGAGAGGGAAGTTCAAATGTCTTAGCTGGTGTAGTAGTAGAGCCAAGATTTGAACCCTGGATGCCTGATATAAGAGCTATCTCTCCTCTATTACATACTAGTACTTGTATAGTTACAGGATACCACATGTTTCCTGGAATGCGAGTCTGGCTCTGCCAGGAGACAACATAGCTAGTAATAGCAATCCCAAAACTGCAAGTCTTTAATCAACATTTAAAAACAGAATTCACTATCAAATTTAAAAAGAATTATGCTGCAAGTTAAGCACTATTCATTTCTTTGGTGAATATGTAAGCTCTGCCTATATGCCAGGAGAGTATATATACCTTGCTGCCCCAATAGAAACAGTCCCTTACCTGGGACTTATAGTCATTTGATGTTTGAGGAAGTTAAAACTGAGAGATTTTAAAACATATGCCCAATCCATCCAGCTTGTCAGTGGCCAAAATGACACTCAAACTCTTCCATTGAGGACCTCAGCTACTCAACTTTACTGCTCCATGGAAAGCAAGAACTCTCAATGGTCTCCATCTTGAATGGCTGCCTGTAATCTTTTTCTTACCCCTGATCTGTAGAAATGTCTTTGAAAGTCATTCAGTAAGGTGCAAAGATACTGATGAGTATGAGGTAGACAGAATACAGCAGGATGTCTCCACAGTGGGTGATTCCTGGTCGTGGGCATTGCCTTGTGCATTGTGGGAGGCTTAGCAGAACACTTGGTTTCTTTGTCTACTAGAACCTAGTTGTGACAACCAGAAGTGTCCAGATGTTTACAGATGTTCCAAGGAAGCCCAATCTTCCCTTGTTCAGAACTCCTGCAGTAGAGAGAAGAAAAAAACAAAGTAAAATACTCATAAAAAACCCTCTCAGCTCCAAACCAAAGATAGTTCTGTCTACATGTGACTCCTATCATATTAGGGTTAGAAGCTTAAATCTTTTTTTTTAATTCTGAAAAGCAAAAAACAAACCAAACCAAACCAAAAAAGGATAGAAACAATATAGAACCTTAAAATTTCAATTGGTAAAAGTAATTCTTGGAAGGACTTAGGAGCCTGAAATTGTGGAATAATCTTCATGCAAGTATGAAATTAGGTGATGGGCTTGGTTTAGGGATGTATACAAAGAATTGCCTTTAAACATGTTACCTTCAGCAGGAAAGAAGCTCAACATAGTGAGAGGCAAGGAATTAAGGGGTCTACAGCTCCACTGCCCCCATCTCATGCTAGCTTAGGGCCTTCATCTGTGGAGAGGAATGGCAGAGGTTAGAGGGTGACACAGGCTATGCCCTCACGATTCAAAGTGTGGTGTATGGCCCGGTGGTCAGGTATTTCATAGGGGAGCTTACATAAAAAAACATAAACTGAAGCCCTGCATCAATCCATAGAGATTCAGAATCTGCGTTTTAATAAGATCCCTAACTAACCTGTATACCACTTAAGGTTTGAGATATAGTAGTCTATGTTATTAAAACAGGTTTAGGGAAGTTGCTTGACTTCTTGAAGACAACGTGTTCTTCACTTACACCATGGCAGAACACCTCCTTTGCAGTCATGGGCAAGGAGTTAATGAATCATGACTTTGGAGGAGTTTCATGCACAGAGATCTTCCCTGAAGAGGTAGGTGGTTATCTGTGACCACAGTACAGTAGCAGTTGTGAGGAATCATGAAGATCTCTGTTGATTTTCTATGTTATTAATTCATCTCAGTTTAAGAACTGAGATGAATTAACCTATGGTATTTAACTGATCTTCTCTCACTTTCATTCTTGTTGATGGGACATGTAAATGTGTGAATGAGAAGTTTCTCTCACTTGTTTTCGTGACCGCTATAAAATGTGGTTCTGTGTAGCTCAGAAGTATCCTAGTCTTCCTTTCTAAGCAGAGTTGCTGAGGGTGGAGGCGAGTTGGGAGTTAATGGTGTGCTATGCTGTGCGTGTGTGTGTGTGTGTGTGTGTTTCTGATTCATACTCTCGAATAAGGTTTTAGGGAAGAAGTTGCCGTGTTTGATTCCTCTTTAGTCTGCTCCCCTCCTGCAATGTGTGGGAAGCTCTGTCTCTGCCAGTTATAGGATTAAGGTTTAGGGAAGTTGCTTGACTTCTCGCAGACAACGTGTTCTTCACTTACAACATGGCGGAACACCTCCTTTGCACTCATGGGCAAGGAGGTAATGAATCATGACTTTGGAGGAGTTTCATGCACAGAGATCTTCCCTGAAGAGGTAGGCGGTTATCTGTGACCACAGTACAGTAGTAGTTGTGAAGAATCATGAAGATCTCTGTTGATTTTCTGTGCTGCCCGATTGTCCTGCCTATGCTGTCCCCTGCTGGTAAGGCATTTAATTAATTTCATTGTGGATTGCAAGATGAAAGGAAACTGGCCTTGAAGACCCCTGAATTCGATACTATCTCTCCTCCCTGTGAAAGGAAGCCCTGAGGTAATATTTATTAATATTTCAGCTAATCAAAATCACCTGGGAAGCAGATAATAAAATTTCCAGATGCCCTACCTCCAGGCATTCTGATTCACGGGGCTGGGCAAGGTCTGGGAAGCTGCATTTTAAAAATCTGTACAAATGAGCTTGAAACACAGCCAGTTTCAAGGGCACAGCTCACGTGTGTTTCTCCACATGTGGTCTTGGGGTCATCTCCCAAATCACTGGCTGCCGTGGGTCCCAGATGATGGTGAGTGAAACAAGGAAGACACCAGTGGCCTCTAGCTGTGTGTTAAGGATCCCGCATCCGGACCCCACGCTGCAGATCTGGGCACTCCACTAGCAGAGGGGCTTGGCCAACGTCTTCCAAGCAGCAAGACCAGAACTGTGCAGAGACTCATGGGTATGTTGTACAAAGAAGGAGGAAAGCGAGGGACCGAAAAGAAATGTTTGATATGCTCAGTGTCACCAAAGGAAATTTATCACTGAAACCCCAGGAAAAGAATGAGACACAACTATATTTTCTTTATCATTCAAATACATTCATTAGCCAAGCATGGTAGCACACACTTGTAACCCCAGCCCTCAGGAAGCTGAGGCAGGAGGATCACCATGAGTTTGAGGCCAGCCTGGGCTACAGAATGAGTTCAGGGTCAGCCTGAACCTCACAGAGAAACCCTGTCTCAAAAAGACAAAAACTAAAAACTAAAAACTATCTAAAATACATTTATTAGCGTATACAATCAAATATCATCACGATGAAAAAAATTGCAGTTATAATCTCAGTTTTTCATTCCTAAAGTAACTTTCAAGACTCAAGCTTATGGAAAGTGCCAGTCAATTCAGGAGCAAGAGGAGAGAAATGCAGCCAGGCTGCCCTTGGTCTGAGGCAACTGAAAGAAATCTTTCTGTCTCTGAGGACAGGCTGATCTGGTTTTACTTGGATGTGTTTCTGTGTAGGCTTTCTGGTTGGAACTGAGATTTTATCTCTGCCAGAGCTGCAGGCATATCCTGCTCACCTGGACACCTTTACCTCCTCACAGTCCTGTGTGTTCCAGGGGCACAGACAGTACCTGAAACCAGCAGAAGGGGATGCATGTATGCAAACTTGTGTGCAGTCTGTGCACAATTAACACATCCCAAGCACTTGTAACACCTCTTTGAGTCCTCATACTTATTCTCCAAGATAGGCCTTTTTACTGGCTCCACTAAATAATAGCATAGCAATAGTAACAATATTTTTATTTAAACAGGAGTAAAGAACTGTAGCTTGAAACAGAGAGAGATGGCACTTGAATGGAGGACTCTGACTCCAAATCTTTTGATTCTATTTATAGTAGTATGAGGAGGACATTGAACCAGGGATGAGATTTTCACTACCTATTAGCCAGAAGGTGAATTTGCAGTTTCCTTGCTGTCTGGGACACAAGTCCATGGCCAAGGTGAGAATCAAGTTGGAAGGAGGTGACCCTCTGTGTAATCTGTGCTACTGCTCCTTGTCATCCACTCCTGGATAGTCTGGGTGGGGGGCCTGAGTGTGGTTTCACGGAGTAACAACGAGGAGGGGCTCTCTTAAGGATCGGTCTCCATAGAGGACTTGGCTAGAAGTGACATGTGGTCAAGGAGAGGGCAGGGTGGAAACCACATCTGCAGGTGATGATGACTTTGCTGGAGGATGACGGGGACATTTTCAGGAGATATGCCCACAGACCCCCTCCAGGTGGCATTCACATTCTGTGAGGGTCAACAGGAAACCACGGGAGATGTGCATTCAGTATGTGATGATTCAATATGTGCTTGTTGCAGAAAATACAGTATCACTTGATTTCCTTCCTCTTCCTTCTCAGATACCATGGCCCTTGTGCTTAGGATGGGATGTTGGCACTGGTTGATTGATGCTGCAACCTAGGAGGAGCCACTCGGTCACCCTGCCAGCAGCACCTCTGACCCTTTGCACTTGGCAGTGAAGTTCTTCTCCCCCTTTTCTTTTTCCACCAACTTCTCATTTCCTTATATATTTACATATTTATAAATCTATAATGATGCATACACAAATAAATTACTATTGTAAAAATTCAGATAATGCAAAGAACTTTTTAAAAAATGCTAGTATCACTGGGTATGCTGGTGTACTCTTGTAATCCCAGGACTCTTGGGAGGCTGAGATAGGAGAGTCACTAATTTGAGTCCTGCCTGGGAAACTTAGCAAGACCTTGTCTCAAAAAACAAACAAAGAAACAAGCAAACAAACAAAATGGCTGGGGAAGTAGTTTGGTGTAAGAGCCCTGGGTTCAGTCCCTAGAGGAACAAAAGGACATACTATATCTCTTTACCCTTTCTTCTATCCCTTGCAACTCCCTTACCAACCTGAGACAAGCAGGGTGTGTCCTGTAGCCCCCTTCCTAGCATAGAAGGCATAAGTGCATTGCCGTGATCAGGCTGAGACCATCCTACACACACATGTGTACACACACACCCATGCATGCACACACAAACACCTCCCTCACATACACACAAACACACTCAGTTGAGATTCACTGAGTGGGTTCACCTCCTTTTTTCTTTATTCTCCTTTTCTTCCTCCTTTATGTAATGATATGTCTTAGGATTCTTTCTGTGACCTGTGGTGACCTATTTCTTTGTGACTCTAGGAAATCTCTCCCCACTGGAGGCATCTCCATGCCTTTCCTCTCTCACTATTCCCAATGGTGCTGCCCTCAGCCCCTTGCACAGCCTCTGGTGCCCGGGTGTGAGCGGTGGACTCACGGGCTGCGGTGGACTCACAGACTGGACAGGCCCCGCCTTCCTATGGCATTTGTTAGCTCAGATGCCTGGAACCTCAGTTTCTCTGAAAGATCAGCTGAACTGAGAAGAAATTCCTTTGCCTGGGAGGGGTAGGGAGTGTCAGTCCTGGGCCTGGGTCATGAACTTGGCAAACACATATCCACACACACCCTTGTACCCAGCCTGCTCACTGGGGAACCTGACTCTCAGACGGAAACTGATCAGCATCAGCATGGTGTGGGGAAGGATACACACCAGGGTTGGGCTCTAGTATAGGGAGGGCTTTGCCACAAGAATCACCTAGAAGTGTTGAAGAAATGATGTGATTTATGGGCCTCAATTTCTCTATCTTTAAAATGGGACTGGAGGAGGAGGAGGACTGGAGGGGGAGGCTGGCCACTGTTTCTTGACACTGTCAATGCTCACCTTCCAGGGCGAGGTTTTGGTTGCCTGTCCCTGATCCCAGCTTCACTGTGGGACCAAGAACAGGGGCTGATGTTCTGGAGAGAGCAGAGGGTCGTCCTTGGTGAGGTCGGAGCCGGCAGCTGGGTGCGCTCTGCCCATGTAGGCAGCTCTGCTTCCCTGCTGGAGCTGCTGGCTCTGGTTCCTCAGTGACCCGGGGAGGGTGCATGTCCTGTCCCCGCAGAGGGAAGCTGGCTGACCCCGGGGCTGTGGCTCAGGAACTTGCATGGCTGCTGACCGCTGGGCTTCACCCTCCAGATGCCTGGTCGGGTGTTTGTGCCTGAGGAGTAAAGCAGGGTGATGAGGACAAAGCCCCTGAGGTCACACTGCCCAGGTGCCCAGCCTGACTCTGCTCTACCCTGGTGGCTGAGTAGGGTGGGCAAATCACTGATCATTAGTTTCCTTATGTTTAAACTGGAGATCTTGCTAGTATAGCTCTTACAGCTTATTGATTTTTTAACTGAGTGTATAAGTAGTGTCCAGTGAGTGCTTGTATTATTAACGTTTAGAAGAAAACAGCTGCTACACAAGCGGGTGGTCAATAAATATGTGTGAGAAATGACAAGTACATGAATTAGCTGGAAAACTAGGTCCAGATTCTGGTTCATCTTCTGCCTCTGACTTCTCAAGACCAAGTCTACCTGTCCTCCCAGCTTTGTTGACCTCTGAAGTGTGCCACCCAGTTCCTCCTCTACTATTCTTACTGGTGATTGTTCCTCCATCTTTTGTGTTCTTACTTGTTTCTGTTGTCAAACTCCATCCTTTGAGATGCAAACTACACACCACCCCCTTCACGAAACTTTGTCTTTGCCATTTGGAAGTGCTATCTTCCTTCTCATATTTTCAGTATATCTCTTTGTTGATAATCTACACGTTTATATTTTCAGTCCCTGTTGTTCTCATGAGTTCCAAACTGTATCTGCTATCTCCAGATGGACATCTGACAGACTTAGCACTGTCCACATCCACCTTCCCACTCAGCAAGCCGGCTCACGCAGGCCTACCCATCCCAGTGAAAGGGCATTCTGTCTTTCCAGGTTCTCAGGCCAAAATATTTGGGATTGTCCTGGATGCTTCCGTGGTTCTCTCACTCTGTGACCACCCCATGTCAGTCCTTTTATATCAAAGGTAGGTTCAAAATCGGAACACTCCTCACTACCTCCACTGCTACTGCAGGGTCCAAGTCAGAGCCTGCAGTCTCCACTCTGACCTTTCTCCACCCATAGTCTCTTTCCACAGAGTGGCTGGATTGGTTCTTCATAAAATAGGAGTCAAAAGAGCCAGCAGCTGGGTGGGCTCTGCCCTTGTAGGCATCAGTCTTCTGCTAAAAATCCTGCAGTGGCTCACTCTTCACTTAGAATACAAGCCAATGCCCTGACTGGCTTGTCATGCCTTCCAGACCATCTGCTGTGCCTCTGATCTCCTCTGCACTACCCTCCTGTCCCGGCAATGCCCCTTTCCCTCTGTAGCTGCACTCTCCCACCTTTGCCTTGCTAGCTTCCCCAGCAGAATGGCCACAGGAATCTGCAAATGCTCTCTGCTGTGTTTGGATCAGCCAGTGGCAAGGATGGGGAGGTGGTTGTTGGAAGAGGCCGGGCTACTTGTCCTCTGGTACCTTCGCTGCCATTCCTGGTTGTGGTATGCAGTGTTCCTTTACCAAGAGCCATAGCTCTTCTACAGACAGTAGCTGTTGGCTTTCTGTCCTACATCCTGCTTTCTCAGGTTCCAGGAAGCTTACTCTCTGCTGGCCCCTTCTGGCAGGACCGGCAGAGCTAAAGGCATCTGGTTGTCACCAACTCTCAGCTCTCAGGTCCTGAGTTGTATATCTTCTTCCAGTTACATTAGTTTCACTTTATGTATTGTCAAACACTATTATGTGTTGAAATATTTTCAAGTACATGTGGTAGTTTCATCAGGATAAATCTTATTCTGGGCCATAAAATTAATTTTCAGAAGTTTACAAGGATGAGAATAATACAGATATAGTCTCTGACCATTATAGAATTAGACTAGAGTTGAAATGCAGAAATGATGTAGGAGAAAACTTTGAATAATTAGAAATCTTAACAAACAACAACATCAATAACCTATACTTCTAACTAACTCATGGAAGATAAGGAAAATTCAAATCGTTTTGAGGTAAATGAATAAAAATAAAACATATAAAAATAAATGTGACATAGCCAAAGATATGTTTAGAGGAAAGTATGTATTATTAGTTATTTAGAAGAAAAATTTCCAAGTGATTATTTTAGTTTTCACCTAAAGACATTACAAAGCGAATTTTAAAAAAGCATGAAAAGAGAAGGAGGCAAAGATAAGAGTAGGAATCAATAAAATAGAAAACAAAAGCAATAGAGGAAAAATTTCTAGCCAATTTGATTAATTAAAAAGGAGAAGGCAGCAAAATAGAAAGATTTACTATAGATCCTACAGAAATTAAAAGGATAATTAAAGGATATTACAAATAAGTTTATGACAATAAATTTGAGAACTTTAATAATAAAATGGTCAAAATGTTTGAAAGTCAGTCTCCCAAAGTTGACTAATGGGGAAATAGTTCTTACAGTGCTATATGTGTTGGAAAAATTAAATTTGTAGCTAAAAGCTTTCCAACAAGGAAAACTCCTTGTCCTTAGGAGTTAAGTGGTAAATTTTACCAAACACAAAGGAGGAAATGATAACAATTCTATAGAAAAATTTTCTTCCAAATGGAAGAGAGTAGAATACTTCCAAACTTATTTTATGGGACCAGTATCAACCTGCTACCAAATCTAGAAAAAGACACTACATGGAAAGAAAATATCCTTCTTGGATGTAGGAAAAAATGTCCTTGAAGAAATATGAGCAAATCAAATTTAGCGATTTAGGAATGGGTAACACATACTGTGATGACCAACTAGATTTATCCTATAAATGCAAAGTTGGTTTAACACTTGAAAATCAAGCATTGCAACTCTTACCAGTTAATAAGAAAAGAAAAAAAAACCCTTCATGATTATCTCATTAAATGCAGGAAAAGCATTTAGCAGATATAAGCATCCATTTATAATAAAACCTCTCAGGAAGCTAGAAGCTATAGGGTAGTCTTACAACATAATAAATATCAACTACCACAAAGTATGTAACATAGTTAATGCTGGAAGCCTGGGTGCTTTATTCCTAAGCCAGGAACAAGGAAAAGACTACTCCTACTCATATTCCTATTCAAATGATGCTGAGGAAAAGAACAGCAGGTGCCATATAGATTGGAAAGGAAAGAATAAAAATATCCATTATTTACAGATGACAAGATAATCTGCTTAGGAGGTTCTAAAAAAATCTACAATGTCATTTCCAACCCATCCAAAATATGAACTACAAAGAGATAAACTGAATAAAATACATTACAAAACCTATATGATGATGAGACATAAAACAGCAATGAGAGAAATGGATCTAGACTTTAAAAAATAAAGAGGTACAGAGTGTCCATGACTTGGAAGCCTGGGTATTATGATGTTTGTTTGTGCTCCCCAAATTGATCTGTAAAGTCAGTGTTATCCCAGTCAAAGAGTTAGGGTCTGGGTGTGTTGGTACAATCCTGATTCCTCTGGTGAGATCAGCCCTTGGGCCATCCTCAACCCCAGAGTGGACTGCCCAGAATTTGAACAGAATCAGCTTGATGTCTGACTTAAAATGCATATGAGGCTCCCATGGAACTTTGAAGTTCAGTCTCCAATTAGCAGACGAACACATGACATTGCTCTGTACCTTCCTCCAAGCCGGGCTCCGGGTTTGTTGGTAAAACTTCCATTGGGTCAGATTTAATCGAGAAAACTCTTTTTTTTTTTTCCAAGAGCAATTTTGTTCCTGTAATTTGTACCCTGAATTAGGCTCCTAGAGGCTGTAGTAGTATGATCACTCACTGTGTTCAGACTTAAACATGACTAGTTCCTCTGAGTTTCTCTTGTGTTCACCAAACATCCTCTGCTACTTTATCAGCTGACTTGCTGTACTGTGTTATCAGTTGCCCTTTTCTCAGTGAGTTCCAGGTGATTATGTCTGTTTTAGTACCTGATACCAAGAACTGAATGCATGGCCCCATCAACTGGCCCAATACTGAGCATCCCTAGTCCCTAAAGCCACAACATGAGGTGCTCTAGTATCTGAGACTTTCTGAGCACTTCCATGATAGTCAAACATAACTTGATTTTGTTTTATTTTGAATTTTCAGATATCCCATGGGTGAAACTATTCCAAAATCTGAAAAACTTTAAAACCTGAATCACTCTGGTCCTAAGCATTTTAGATAAGGGATACTTTCCCTATCCAGCAAGATTTGCTACCTTGCTTTCTTACACAGTAAATCTCCTCCTGTGGCCTAGATGGCATTAACATTTGGTAGCCACATCTACTGGTAACTCATACTTGGAGCTGGAGGCTGCCTGCAACCAACCTTGTTTGTTTTAGTCATTCTTTTTACATGTGCATGTAACACTGTGTTTTAAAATGCATTTTGAACTAATATTTTTACATTTATTTCATTCTTTTTTATCTTAGAGTGACATTTCCCTCAAGATTTTTGAGATAATGGTGGATTCTGATGGATTTCCAGTGTAGCCTCTGTCCTCCCTCGTCAATGGTTCTGACCACCTCCTGTCCAGAGAGCCTTCCCCAAGTTCCCTAACCACCTCTCAATAAGTTCACCTTGCTTTATGTATAGTATTACAGTTTAGATTACACTACCTCCATCCAGAAGCAGAATTCTTATCTTACCTGTTCCTACACACATTTATTGCCTGACTACTGTCTCCCTTTAGTTTTTTTCTATTTTCATCCCTAACCAATTGCCAAAAACTTTACAAATTTCTATTGCTCATATCCTTTTTTTTTTTTTTTTTTTTTTTTTGTACCAGGGATCGAACTCACAACCTAACACTCTCCAGGAAGGCTCTTGTGCCACTGAGCTATATCGCCAGCCCTCATATCCTCTATGTAGTCCCCAGCTCCATAGGTCTGTCATTTATTTATTCATTCATTCACTCATTCATTATTTCTGAGTATCTACTGTGTGCTCAAGTTTTAGGTACTGGGATGCAGCTAGGAACAAAACAGTCACAGTTCTGTGCCCTCAAGGAGCTTCTGTTCCAGCTGGGGAAGACTCTGTACCTTGAGCTCCTGTCCTTCTGTCCTCTCACACAATGGTACTCTCTTTAGTCTCTAGTCCTCTGAGAGACATGCTAGCTCCTCCCTCTGAATTCACTCTCCTCCCACTTTGGTCTATGAAAATTACTATGTCTTTAAGGCATCAGTATGCAAGTCACTTCCATAGGAACCTGTCCTCAATTCTCCCTCCTGGATGTAACTCCTGTTTTATAAACCCCATGGCACCACTCTTCTCCCTGTCTCTGGCCCTGAGTGCACAGAAATCAGTGTCTTATTTGACCTCTAAGCCCCCAGTGGATTGTCAGGTGTTCTGTTTCTACTCCACAGCCTCACTAGGGCCAAGTGCAAAGAAAATGCTTATTCAACGTCATTTGAAAAAGCGAATTTGTGCCATCATCCAAGACTTTATTCAATTTTAGCCTGGAAAAGAATGACAGTTGAGACTAAGAATTTGCTCAGAAAATAACATCAAGGAAGCATTAAGTAATTTATTAGTTTGAATCAGTCATCAATCTGTCTTGCGTTCTATGCATTCAGCTCCTATTTTTTTATTCTTTCATCTCACTTGTGTGGTCTCATAGCCGTCTGCTTTAAAGTTCAGCTCTTTGTGTTAACTGCATTCCCCTGCTCTGCTGCCTGTGTAGAAAGCAAATGAGGTTACCTTTACGTGGCTAGAATCTGTGTCTACCTGTAGCCTTAAGTGTGTTTGCCCCCACAGCCCCTCCACTGTAAAGTGCTGGGTGGCACTGGGTAATATCCTGGAGTCCTCCTCATCAGGAGTTTGGAAGACAGAGGCTGGGGATTTTCACATTCATCCAGGAGGAGCTGGCTTACTGGTGCAGCTGAGGTTGAGGTGAGATGCTCAGCTGTTGAGGTGCAGCTCTAGCATCATAAGGCAAGGTGGGCATTTGCAGAGAAGGGCTGAGGGTCACTTTTCAAGGTGTGGTAAGGGTCCTTGGGAGACAAGGCAGACTGGGGTTTGGAGGGGAGGGAGTACAACCTGCAGCCTTGATGGCTGGGATGCACTTTTTCCTCCTCCCCTATCCTGACAGCCTCCATGAGAACCAAACTGTGCATCTCCAGTAAACTGGGTAGAATGTAAGGAATGTGCCACAGCCCGATTGGCGTGAAGCAGTCTGCAGAGGGAAAGGGAGGACTGTGCCTCCCCAAGCAGAGGCCTGATTGCACATGAGCTCTGCCATCAGTGGGCTGTGTGGCCCTTCCCATTCGCTGGCCTCTGTTGCAACCAGGAGAATCCAAGTCTGGGTTTTGCACTGAGCCAGGCCTTGAGTCTCTTTTGTGTCTCACAGGGACCCTGTTAGAAAGGTGTCCCCACCTAGGATTATTCTGGCTTAATCTCCACAGCTCTGAGCCTTGGGGAGCAGACTCTGCCTGGGGGCCCAGATGACTTTCACTGATCCTCTCAAAGACATGGTTCATTGGTTTCACTTATGTTCTCTATATTTTGTTTCATTTATATTTGATTTCTGCTCTTATGTTATTTTCTTTCTTCCTTGTCCTCACTTTGAGTTTAATTTACTCTGTTTAGATTTTTGCTGAGATTTTCTTCCTTTCTAGCATTAGCATTTTATGTTAGAAAGTTTCCTTTAAGCACTACTTCTTTTGCATTACCCTACTTTTAATATGCTATATTTTGATTTCATTGCATTCAAATCACTTTTTAGTTTCCTTTATCATTTCTCCCCATCCCATGAGTTATTTAGGGATGTTTTATTTAATGTACATATATTAGGGAATTTTCCAGATATATCTCTTTTATTAATATCTAATTTAGTTGCTTTTGGTTAGAACATACTTTGCATGATTTCATTTCTTTTATATCTATTGACATTTGTTTTTCATCTCAGAATATTCTTGACATTTCATATGTATTGATGACTATTTCACATGTATTTGAAAATGTCTATTCTGCTGTTTTCCTGTGACATGTTATATAAATGCCAACTAGTTCAAGTTGATTAAAATTATTGTTCAAATCTTCTGTATCCTTACTGATTTCTTTTGTCTACATGTTCTATTGATTATTGAGAGAGAAGTATTGAAATATCCAACAGAAATAATACATTTTATAGTTCTTTCATTTCTATTACTTACTGCTTCATGTATTTTAAGTACATTAAGGTATGCAAGAAGCACAATCATAGTGCATTGTCAAAGGCCAAGTATGGACAATAGAACAGAACAGAACAGAACAGAATGGAATGGAACAGAGCAGGCACTTCCTCTTAGAACATAAGTCTAGACTAAGGCAAATATCAGTAAGAAAATAGTGATCATAAGTGTGATTAAAAACTACAAATTAATGGCAGTTAGGGACAACAGTAGGGAGAGTTCTTGAAAAATTAAATTAAAAATTGGCTGCAGTGGTACACGCCTGTAATACCAGCATTCTTGGAGAGTAAGACAGGAGAATCATAAGTTTGAGGCCAGCCTGGATAACAGTGAGACCCGTTCTCAAAATAATAACGTGACATAACATAACATAACATAACATAACATAACATAACATAACATAGCTGTGGATTTAGTTTAGTGCAAAAGCTCTGAGTTCAATCTTCAGTACTGAAACCAACCAACCAGCCTAAAAATAGAACTACCCTGTGATCCAGCAGTCCATTGTTGGATAGATATTCAATGGAAATGAAACCAGTCTGTTGATGAGACATTAAGCGCTCCTGTGTTCACTGCAGCATTATTCTCAATAGCCAAGATGTAGCATCAATCTACTTGTCCATCAGTGAATGAGTGAAGAAAGAAAATGTCATACATGGACACCATGGATGACTATTCAGTCATGTAAAAGAATAAAAATCCTATAATTTGTGACAACATTGGTAGAACTAGGGATCATTATGTTAAGTGAAATAAACCAGGTAGAGAAAGACTAGAACAGCATAATCTTATGCATTTGTGGAACCCAAAGAAATTGATCTTATAGAAGCTGAAAATAGTGGTACCAGTGACTGAGAAGTAAGGGGATGGGGAAATGTTGATCAGTGGGTTAAGGTTAGATAGGAATAGAAGTTCTTGCACTATATTTTGCATTAGGGTAACTATAGGTAAACATAATGTATGCACATTTCAAGAAGCTAGAAGAAAGTACTTTGAAAGTGTTTACCATATAAAAATAAATATCTGAGGAGATAATGTATTTAACCTGTTTTAAACACCATATAATGCATACATGTACCAAAACATGTGATACCCTATTAATATAATTTTTATGTTTTTATATTTTATTAAAAATAGATTTAATTAAAAACAACCAATGACTAAAGTTCTATGATATTGATCCTGATATGTCAATTTCATTAGATTAAGGAAAGTCTAGCAGATTAGTAAAGTATGGTCCTGGGTGTTTCTGCATGGGTCACAGAGAGATGGCCTCAGATACTATACCCGGTCCCTTGTGTATTCCTCTTTGGCACCTCCTCTGCTTTCTGGCCACCATGAACTAAGCAACATTGCTTCATCCACCCTTCTGCCTCGATGCTACTGTCTTGGAGCCTGTGGACCAGGGGCTGAATCTCATGAAATAAATTAAACCTCTCCTCTTTTAAATTGCTGGGTATGGAGTCTTAGTGACTACAAAGTTGACTAATACAAACCCCATGGTTTTCAGTCTGCTTCTTAAATGAAGAAAGCTATCAGGCAGGAGGAGAACAAAGGTAGGCATGGGGGAGCATTGAAGTAAATCCTGACTCTTATTTAGGCTGTATGTTACTCAGTGTATGGGAACTTGAGCCCATGGCAAGAGAACCTTAAGGGAGGCTCTAGGAAATGGTGCTCAACTTTGTAAGTTTGGAAGATGCTTGTCATAGATGTTTTAAAAGAGTAAATTTTGTTTGGACAGCTCTCTACAACATGTTGATAAATGTAAGAATGATTTTGAAACAACCTCCATAGCCAAACTAATGCTTAGAAAAGCATGTTGATTCTAGAAATCTTCTAGCTTTTCTCCAACTTGCAACTTTTTCAAGTTCTTCCAAGCCCATCAAGTGGGGTCAGGCTGGGATTGAGGTGTGGTAGAGAGACAGGTCCTGGTACTCTCAGCCATCTGCCTCCAGGGAAGGCCCTGGCATGGGACTTTAGGGTATAGCTGTCCAGCTGGCATCCTTACACTTAACACTTTCCATAAAGCTGCTCATTGTGGGAAGCTCACACACAGATACTTGCAGTTGTCAGCTTAGTGGAGGACGATGACCCACTGATGCTGGTCCATCTGCAGAAAACTTAATATGAGAATCAGTGTTGGCCAGGAGACCAAAGAAGGACTTTTTGTTCTTTCCTACTTTCAGTCTAGAAAGGCTGGTTTTGAGGTGCAGATCCACCATTGACCAATCAGTAGCAGATGGCCAGTCTGCTCCACCCACTTTGTCCTGGGAAGGGCAGAGCTTGAGAGCACAGCCCAGTCTCCCTAGTGTGACACCTGAGTTAAGTTTTGCATGATACGAGACATCTTAACAGATGTGAGAAGGAAAGTGACAGATGCTGAAGGAGCAATGCTGGAAGGTAGACAGAGAGGTAGGTTCCAAGAGGCATTGGTGCAGCAGAGCCCTGGGAGGACCTTCCCTGACATGGAAGATGGGGGCGCCATGTAAGGTCTGCCTTGGCCTTGTAGAAAATGGGAGCTTTAGAACGTGTGTCAGCCAGGTGGGCTGACTATAGAGTAGGGCTTTTCTCTAGGAAGCTAGACCTGGTTTGGGGGAGGCAAGCATCATGGGAGAAGTGGTGGCCGTAGGAGACTGGTGATCAGTGAAGAGGTTAAGGCCAGCACCTCAGGGAAGTGGTAGCAATGGAGAGGAAAGGCTGCTAACGATCAACCAATGGGAAAATAAAGATTCTGGGAGCTTTGCAAATATGGAGAGCTGTGTCTGCCCCCAGGGGTCCTTATCTTACTGCTTTGCTTGAAGCCTGGGCTGTGCTATTTATAAAAACTACCCAGTAGAGGCTGATGGGCAGCAAGGTGAGAATCACTGCTTTAAATCAACTTTTTATCGTATATTAGGGGTATGCAGGGGCCCCAGGAATGAGGGAGCTGAACTGTAGGCGTTGGGTCTGGTACACCAGAATCCTGCATTAAATCCAGTAAGTTCTATGACCGAGGTCCTAGTGAAAGGGAGGAAGAATAAAGAGAATGGCAAATAGAGTTGGTAGGAGAGAAACTTGGAGGGTGTTTCCTTTTCTAGAGCAGAAGAAAGAGCACAGCAAAGGAGGCAGAGCAGCTCCCTCGAGGAAGGAACTGACCACAGAGGACCTGGGCCAGCAGTTATCCGTTGTTGGCCTCATTGGTAAAGCAGGGCTCAGCCACTGGAAGGCTGTTGGGAGGCAGCACAACATAATGCTTTGCAGAGTGCTGGGGTCAGACTTCAAAGACACCTATGACCCTGTGAGTGCATCCCGTGTCTCCACTAGCTTTTCAGCTCTGTGACATTAGCCATGTTGATTTTGTTCTCTGTGCCTCAGTCTTTTCATCAGTAAAATGTGTGCAGTAAGTCCCCAACTTACAAACATTCTAGTTGCGAACTTTGAGATATGAACAAACCTCGCGTGACAAACATTCACAGATGCGAGCAAATGGTGGGAGAAGCTCACGTGTCTACCGGACATGGTCACAGTCGTGTTGCTGTGTGGTCACTGTACCATGCGGTAATGTACAGTAGCGCAGTGCTCAGTCAGAGACCAGGATGTCCGGAAGCAAGAGGAAAAGCAACGGCAATGTGGAGGAAATGCTATGTCAAAGGTGTGTAAGACTCACTTTGATGAATTTAAGAACAAATTTGACTTATGAAGACTCTCCTGGAATAGAACATCTGTAAGTCAGAGACTTACTATATGTATAATATTGTTACTTGCAAACAAGTTTGCCAGGAGTTGAAATGAGCTGATACATGTAAACAGCACAGAACAGCATGTGGCCCAGTAAGTGCATGTATGTCAGTATGCATTTGACCTTATTATTGTGGTTATTATTGGTAGTGACCTTTGAGAAGACTTTAACTGCAAGGTAGGCAAAGTCAGTTTTTATAATTTTCTTGCACCAGTGTTTCCTTGAAATAGTTTCCTAGCTGGATGTTGCGATAGTGTTTGGAAACATACCAGCTGTCCTCTTTGTAGACCCAAGGGTGACCAACCAGGGCTAGTTCCACTGGTGCCTTTTTTGTGATGGAGTGGGTTGGCTACACTGCACTCCAGCATCTTATACTCATACTGAACTTTAGCAGTTCAGTACCACTAGGTCACCATAGTCATCATGTTTTAGCTGGCTTAGTTGTAAGAGTTACACTGTCACTCGGAAAAATAGCATTCCCATATCACACGAGGTGGCAGATCACTTTGTCTTTATCAGCGTGGCATCCATTGGCCTAAACCTGGTCACCCATGGGACCTAGTGCCCCAGAGACTGCAGGTTTTGTAGAAAAGGGGAAAGAAAGCCAGGAAGCAGGGAGAGGTGGAAGCAGGACAAGGAGGGGTACTGGATCCTTGTGTAACCCCGAAACACTCTCTGGACTGCAGAGGTCCCTGAACCCCAGCTACTGCATGGTGGACTTTGAGCTCAGAGGAATGACTGCCCAACAACCTGGTCAGGCAATGGGCAGGTGCTGAGGTCTCCTGGGTACTGTCCCTGTGCCTAGGGCTGCCACTGGGTGTCACTCCAACACTTGTTTCATAATAGCATTTGCTAATGTCTCTACCCGTTAACAGCAGGTTCCCTCTCTTGCAGGTATATTGTCCCTAGATGTGTCACTAAGCAAATGACTTAGGTTGAGAATGAAATCACGCAGAAAGCTGACACATGACAATAGCCTGCCTGTCATGGAAGCCAGGAAAGTCCAGCCTCAGGACCTAGTGCTACAGTGACAGCACCTTGGAAATGAGCCCTTCACAGTGTGACACAGACCTTGCAATACAATAGGTACAGTATCGAGTTCAGTTATGGTGGCTATGAGGCTCTTAGGGCTTTTGAAGGTGATGGAACCTGTCTTTTTTTTTTTTTGTCAACACTTATAAATACTTGCTATACAGTCGGATGTGAAGGTGCACACCTATAATCCCAACACTCAGGAAGCTGAGGCAGGAGGTCTGTGAGTTGGAAGCTAGCCTGGCCTACACAGTGTGACACTGTCTCAAAAAATATTTGATAGACAAATGTGTTTGTAGGTCTCTGTGTGAATGTGCGAGGGTGTGTTTCTGTTTTTAATGCTCTCCTTGTTCACGTTCCCTTCCTTGTCCTCTGCAGATGCTCTTTCTTCTGGCAGTGGTGCTATGCTTCCAGCCCACGTTCTGATACTCTTGTTAAGTGTGTATGTGTTCAAAAGTAGCTAACAAAATTGTTTTGCACATTTTAAAAAATTTGCAAAAATGATTACCTAATAATATTGAGTTATGCTTTCTTTGTGTCCACTTTTTCTGATCAGAACTTTGCTCTCAGTCTAAACATCATTTCTTGGGAGTTACTCTTCTTTTCCTTTCTGTTTTGAAAAATTGTAATAAGAAAACATGTGATGGAGTGGGTTGGCTACATTGCACTCCAGCATCTTACGCCACACACTGAACATACTTATACCACACATGAACTCTATCCCTTTAACACTTTAACATGTGGACTGTAACATTCCCTCACGTCCAATGCTGATGTACTGGTTGATCCCCTCTACTGGTTTTGTCTCTTGACAGTCAAACTCTTGTGTGAATTATCTCTGTGGTTGGAACTACTCATCAGTGTACTGAACAATGGACTTCTCATGAACGTTGCACTGTGAAAGTCTCCTTATCGCCTACTTCTTGCCTGCTGTTTCCATTGTATTCTGAGAGAATCAACATCCAAGGAAGCTTTTTGTCACTAGCTCCCCCGATGGGATTCCTGCACTGTGCAGGATAGACTCAGCTGCTGTCCCTCCCCAAGGAGCTGGCCCAGGTATTTGGTATTCCCACGTATTACTTGGACAGGTGCAGAACATCTTCTGTGTATCCTTGTGAGATGGAATAAAGTTTTCCAATTTCTTTGTGATCAAACAGCAACTTTCCCATAAAGCTTCTGGCTTTAGGAAGGGAGCAAGTTTCTAGTTCCCTGGTTCACGCAGGCCAAGTGTCATAACTACTATCTGGGTGTCACGGGACCGGTTTCTATCTCTGAGCATTCAGATTGAGAACCCAAAAGGTCCTTGGGGAAACTGCTCTTATCTTCAGGGTTTTGCTTTTGTTTCCCAGCTAAATATATATTATAATACATCTCTTATAGTACCTTGACCTTGAACCATTCAGTTTATTTTCTGACATGGTCATTTGGGCTGTGGGGGAGAAGGTTAGGTATAGGACTACAGATTCTCTCAGATACAGCTTTGCCCTCAATGGTTTAAACAGGGCAGCCCTCTTATCTTGCCATGCGACAGTCTAGGTGTGCAACTCTGGCAAGGACTTCGTCTTTCTGAGACTGAGTTTCTCCTCTTGTGCTAATTGGTTGTATTTCTTTTAAAAATGGTTCCAAGCTGCGTAAGTGTCATTTTAGATTTTAAAATTGTTTTAAAAAAATCTCTGCTCTCTAGACTGGATCCTTTCTAAAAGACCTAGTTTTAAAATTCTTTACATCTATGTTACTCTACAGTGGAAAACTTAGTTTCAGTCGAGCTTGAAGTCCAGCAGGGTGGCTGTAAACATCTTTATTGTTTAAGAATAATTTTTCCCCAGCCCCATGATATTTCTTCAACCCTGCTTCACAACTCTTAGCAATTATATGCTTTCCTTAATGATTGACAATGAACTTGTTGTAGGTCATGGAATCAGATCTTAATGTTTGTGCAAACTTTCTTCTACTCGAAGTCAGGCTTGTGTCCTGGTTTCTCCATGTTGTGTCATCTGCCCCTAGATTATTTTTGGTGATATCACTTAGCTATAATTAGATTTAATTGAATGGGCCCTCTCTAACTTTAATATGGACTGTGACCTCTTCTGAATTTCCAGTGAAAGTGGGGTCCCCATACTCCCACAGGAAGGAAAGGAGTAAGGAAGGTTTTGCTGTTTCATGAGAGAAGGCATCTTTATAGGGAGAAGCATTTTCATTCCACTTTGACCTATTCAGCCAGTACTCAGCCCACTTTCTCACTGGTCACCTAGTGAGCTGGTGTGCCATTTGGGAGTACGGCTACAGTGTGTACTGGGGAGAGAGGGTAACTGGATTCTGTGGTGAACCGTAAGCATTGATGGTCTTCCCCCAGTTTCTACCACATCCCAGAGTGAAGTGCACGTGAGGACAGCTCTCAGGCCTGACCCTACTTACTTGTCCCCATGCTTGGCCTTCATTTAGGTGCAGAGATTCTGCTTTGCAGTGATAGGGTGGGATGCTTTCTTTGGTTTAGAGAAGTGACAGGAAGAGTGCCCCACCTAATTCAGGTGTTGCTTATACAGACGATACCACCCAACAGCTTACTGTATGCATATTCCTAATATCTTCTGAAGACCCAAGCCCCTCAAGGCCTATTGAGTATTTTTAATTATGATCTTAGTTACCTTGTTGTTGGTGGGACAAAGTACTCAGCATTCACAAGGTAAAAGAGGAAAGGTTTATTTCTGTTCACAGTTTATAGAGGTTTCAGTTCACAGTTGGCTGGTTCCAAGGCAGGGCAGCATGGTGGAAGGGCACCACAGAGGAGAAGAGTCCATGGCAGAGCAGGCAGGAGACAGAAAGCAGCGAGTCTCCTAGACTTTTATCCCATCCAGGTGACAAGCCTATTATATCATACAACTCACACCCATGGTGGGCTTTCCCATTATTCATACCGAGAACTATACTAAAGAAATCAGGGGAGTAATTCAGTTACCACATACCCTTAATCCACCTTCACATACCTTAGATCCAGC
This sequence comes from Dasyprocta punctata, assembly GCA_004363535.1. NCBI lineage: Eukaryota > Metazoa > Chordata > Mammalia > Rodentia > Dasyproctidae > Dasyprocta > Dasyprocta punctata. The sequence continues at coordinate 188,357 of RJWM01000380.1, read as the reverse complement.
CACCACTGAAAAATTCCACCTATGAGTGCATGAGACTTTGGGGGACACTTAGATACAAGGCATAATAGCAGCGCTCTTAGTGGGTGTGAAGTGGTATCACATTGGGGTTTTAATTTGTATTTCTTTGATGATTAATGATGTTGAATATCTTTTTATATGCTTATTGGCCATTTGTATATTGTGTCAGTTCATTGTGTCAGTAACACAATACCATAGACTAGGCCAGATATAAAGAGAATAGGTTCATTTTGGCTCATAGTTCTGGTCAAGGTTGATGGACTGCATTAATCAATAGCCTTTCTGGTGGCGGTCATGAGATGATGGCATCCATGGCAAGAGACAGGGAGCGTGCAGGTGCAGACTCCTCTTTTATAGTCACCAGAACCCATGGACAGAGGCTCCCTCCTAATTGCCTCCCAAAGACTCCACCTAAATATCACAGTTGTATTAATACTTTACAATAGGGGTTAAACTTTAGCTTGAGTTTCAGGATACAAACTGTTCAGGATACAAACAGAACCCATGGACAGAGGCTCCCTCCTAATTGCCTCCCAAAGACTCCACCTAAATATCACAGTTGTATTAATACTTTACAATAGGGGTTAAACTTTAGCTTGAGTTTCAGGATACAAACTGTTTAAATCACAGCATATATCTTACTAGGAGAAACACCTATTCAGATTCTTTTGTCCACTTTAAAATTGGTTGTTTTCTTTTTATTTATAAGGTTTTAAAAATATATTGTAGTTGCAAATCTCATATCTAATGTAAGATTTGCAGATATTTTCTCCATTTCTTTGGGTTGTCTTTTCATTTTCTGGACAGTTTTCTTTTTTGAAGAACAAAATTTTTAATTTGTCCCATATGTCCAGTTCTTCTTTTGTTGCTTGTGCTTTTGGCATCATATTGAAGAATACACTGACAAATCTGAGGTCACAAAGATTTGCTCCTATGTTTCCTTCCAAGAATCTTGATCTTTATATTGAGGCCTTTGATCCTTTTGAGTTAATGTATGTATACAATACAAGGTAGAGATCCAACTTCTTTATTTCACATATGAGCACTCAGTTCTCCCAGTACCATTTGTTGAAAGCCTATCCTTTCCCCATTGAATTGATATTGGAAATCAATTGACCATTGGTATGTGGATTTATTTCCAAACTCACAATGCTTTTCCATTGATCTATCTTTTCTCATTGCCAAATTAAGAGTGAGTTCTCCAATTTTCTTTTATTTTCAAGAACTTATTCTGTGTTCCTAAGACTCCATATGAATAATATTAGCTTGTAGATTTCTGAAAACAAGAAACAAAAAACAAAAACAAACAAAAAAATAGATGGTTCCGGGATTTTCATGGGGGTTGTGTGGAATCCATAGATTAACCTGAGGAGCATCGATAGCTAACCGTAATACACAAACATGAGATGTTGTTCTATTTATTTAAACCTTTCTTTCAGCAATGTTTTACAATTTTCAGAGTATAAAATTTATACTCCTGTTGTTTATTTCCAAAGATTTTATGCTTTTTGTTGCTACTGTAAATTGAGTTGTTGATTTCAGATTGCTCATTGTTAGTGTATAAAATGCTGTAGGGCATCCCGTGGCAAGAGACAGGGAGTGTGCATGTGACGTGTGTATTTATTCTCTCTCCATGTTTTTTTATAAGAACCCAATGAGAGGCTCCCTCCTAATTACCTAAATACACTTTTTAAAAAATGTATGTGCTGTTATACTTGCAACTGTGCCGAACACCTTATTTTAACCCCTTTTTACTGGAGTCCTTATGATCCATATTATACCACCTGAGATTACAGAAATTTTTCCTCCTTTCTAACCTGAATGACGTGCTCTCTCCCCGCACTGTCCCCTCTCCGTCTGGATGGAGTCCCGGCCTTGAAGGCGAGTGGACCCACGGGCGGGCGCAGGTGAGGGCGGGCAGCGGAGAGGCGGGCGGGACGCGGCGCCCCGCGGTCCCCGCTCCAGGGCCCCGAACACCGGGAGACAGCGGCGCCAGCGCCTGCTTGCGCGCGCCCCGCGTCCTGCAGCCGAGCGGCCCGGAGCCCGAAGGGGGTGTGGACCGCGGGGAGGCAGGGCGGGGGCAGCGCGCGTGTCCCCGCCCGGCCTCGGGGAGCAGCGACCCGCCCCGGGACCCACCTCTCGGCCCGCGTCGGGCGCCAGAGGCCCCTGCCCCGGCCCCTGCGGGCGGCTTATGAATCCCGACGGCCGTCCGGGGTGCGGGACTCCGGGGCGAGCAAAGCGCACCGGGAGAGCTCGCCATCCATGGTGTGGGCTCGCGGTTGGCAGCGCGGGGGGCGCGGCCGCTCGCTGCTGCCACCTGCTGGACGCGCGGGCGCGGCTCCGAGGCCCCGCCCCGCCGGGCTCCTGCCTGAGTCCTGGGGTGATGGGGGATGGAAGGGACCCTGGGGGCCCAGGACCACAAAGGGCTGTTTGAGCGCCCGTTTTCCCTGCGTGGGCCTTGAGTCTCCGTGCCGGACGGTGATAGGAGAGAAAGTTGTGGCTGGGAGGGGCCGTGAAGGAAAGGTTGTCTTTGCAGGCAGAGGAGTGCCACCCCAGGCCTGGTGCTGAGCGGGGGATGCTGTCTGGAGCAGGCCAGTGCGTGTCTGTCTGTCTGGTCTCCCTGGACAGTGGGTGGGATACGGGGCATCTCTCCACACCTGGGTTTTCTATCATTTTCCCTTCCCATGACTAATGAATTTGTTGTTTATTATCTTTCTCCTCTGCTGAAATGTTAGCTCCATGAAGGAGTGTATCTTTTATCTGTGAGCTTTCCTACTATTCTCCTTTTCCCCTTCCAACACAGAGAAATACCTGCCCAGGAACTGGTGCTTAATAAATATTTATGGAATGAATGTATGGGATCACCTTTGGAATTTCTTCCCCTGTGTGTATCCCAGACTCTATAAATGTGTATTGCATTATTTTTGTGAAAAATTGAAAATCAGGAAAACTTGGTGGTTCCCTGGTCAAGAGTCTGATCCCCATCCCTGAGTAAGTATTTGACTTCTGGAAGTTTACTCTGGTTCCCGGAAGTCAAATTTCTTCATGGGTGATGTGGGAGTTCTGATAGACAGTTGTATTAAATGAGTAATTTCACTGCAATACTCAGTGTAGGGGGTTGTAGAGAGCTCTCCATGTATGTTAATGGTCATTACTGGTCACTTACATCTGTCCTCTTTGACTGACAAGCTCATCATTTCTCTCTCTACTTGTGTGGCCCCTTAGCCCTTTCTGTTGCTCATTCATTCCCATTAGTCAGCATGTTTCTCTCTAGGATTGCATGGTGCACTCTGGGATTTCAGGGCAAGGTCCTTCCTGTGGGCTGATTGCAGTGATGCCAAATGAAGCAAGCCTGGGTTCCTCCTTTCTCCTCCGAGAGAAGTTCTGGGGCTTCTGTTTGCTTCCCTTCTCAGTTTCCAGTTCAGTCCCTGCAAATGGAGTAAGAGCTTAACCTTACCTCCTTGCTTCACAAGCTTGTGGGAAGGTGAACGCAAGCGCTTTCAAAACAGCACAAATTCACATGTGAAGATGACATAGTCTTGAGCCCTTTCCGTTTGTTCTGGGAATATTTCTAGTATTTTTCACATGGCTCCTTGGCAGAGTCCTTGGTTCAGAGCTGCATTTCCATTTCCTGGTTGATGAAACTGCTCAGCTGCCTAGCCTCCCAGTGAGGCCAGGGCAGCATCTGGGCTTCATGTGGGCTTCTTACCTCTCCGTGTGTAAGATTCTCTTCACCTTGTCCAGGCGAGTAGTGATAGACTCAGCTCTTGGGAGAGACTATTGAGTTTGGACCACATAGAAGCCTCCAATAACTTCTGTCAGGAACAACAAAAAAAGAAACTTCTTTTCCCTGTGTGATTATCAGGTCAGGAGGAGAAAGTCAATAGACATACAATGCTACACCCACGAGGGCGTGCACAACAATCAATAGCCAGCAGGAGGGTGAAGAGGATGCTGAGGTGAATTCTTTGTGGGGCTCATCTAAGAACAGTCAGGAGAATAGGCACTTGGCTGCTGCTTCTTAGAGGTGGAGTTAACCAGGAACAGAGATTGTTTTTGTTTAAAGTTTCTTTTGAACTTCTTTAGAATTTGGACCTTTATATGGAAAGAGGGAAATATTTTAAAATACTGAAAAACTATGTGTCAAAACCATGTGTCAAAAACAACTTTTTTGCATAGATGGGAATTTTCTGGGCCGGTGGGCTGACTTTCCCCTGGGTGGCTGCCTCCAAAACTGCCTTCTGATAGATTCTGTTCTCCCAGGAACTCCTATCTTTCTCATGTGAAGGCTCAGTAACAAATCAAGTTAAACAAGTGACAAGTGACAAGTCAAGTTCGGTTGTCATTCTTACAATGTGGAGTAACTCCAGTGCCAAGCGTGAAGTGGTGAGAAATTTTATATGTAACATAGTATGATCATATCTATATGATATAGATACTGTGTATATAACCTTATAGAAATGGGATCACATATACACATTGTAGAATGCAGAACTGAAAATCTGAAAGGACACTCCAAATTGCCTGCTAGTGCCTTCAGAGAGGGCACTGAGTTTTGGTCAGGGGTAAAATAGTTTGAAAGGGGACTCATGTCTTTATTTGATGTCTAGTTTCATGCACATTACTACTTATGTTAGTCTGTTTTTCGGTACTATAGCAAAATGCCCTGGGCAGGCTACTTCATGAAGAAGCTTAGGTTGATGTATGGTTCTACAGGTTCAAAGGCAAGTAGCAGCATCTGGTGATGGTCTTGCTGGCAGAGACCAGAGGTTGCGGAGGGCATCTCATAGCAAGAGACAGGGTACATCCATATGTCTGTCTGTTTTCTCTCTCTCTTTTCTTATAAAGTTATCAGGATTCAATTGTGGGGACTCCATGATAATGAATGTATCTAATTTTAATTACCTTCCAAAGACTCAACATGTACAGAAGAATTCAGTTTCTGTCTTCTTAATAGCTCTCAATGGAGATTAAATTTTGATACACAGTCTTGAGGGACACTCAGACCTTATCTAAAGCATGGTACTACTGTAACACTGTTTTGGACCAATAACACTGGTGACCCTGGCACCTGACTTTGCTGCAGGAGAGCACTTCTCTCCCCTGCCTGGCAGGGTCAGGGGCTCCTCCTTGTGCTCCACCATCATAAACGTGATCTCTGACACTGCCTCTTCATCCTTCATCACTTTTCTGCCCTCTGCCCCACTATGTGCTGCTGAATAGTTTTCCTCTGACCTTTTGCTGTGGTCTGTCCTTGTTTTTGTGCCCCTTTCTACCCTCTCTGCCTCCTCACCCAGCCTGATTGTAGGTCACCCATTGCAGTGGCTCTCACCAGCCCCTGGTTTCTCTTACTCATTGTCCACTGGCCACACCTGCTTTAGCAGCTCTTCACCATCTGCTCCATTTCAGTGAGCTGGTGAAGCTTCATCTACAGGGAGTCATGGGACACATATGAGTTGTGAAAGAGTTATCTGTGGGTGCTAATCCATGAGAGACTAGAGACCCCTAAGATTATTTTCACTGACAGCTGGAAAGTCCTACATATGCTGTCTCTGCTGGTGAAAGCTTTTCATTACTCTGGCGAGGATAAGAAGGTTAAGAAAAAGGTGCCTGGGAATTATGAGTCCTAAAATTTACACCTGGGTCTGTTCTCATCCTTGAGAAAGAAACCTCTGGGTCATTTTTGCTAGGATATGTTGGAATTATCTAGGATGGGTTTAAAAAATATCTTCAAGGACTCTTTCCTCCAAAGATTTTGATTTACTGGGGCTAGGAAAGATCTAGTCATCTGAATTTTATAAATCTTTCTGCAGGAATAGGATATGAGTTATCTCTTGACCCATCAAGATGATATAAACTTGGGGTCCATTAATAGACGTACAGTAAGTGGAATGTAGGAGACAGAGCTTCTGAACTGTGTACTGAATTCAGTGTATGGGGTGACTGGAAATGTATCTGGGTACTCCCAGAGAAACTTGAACACTCTTCAAAAAAGTGAGCCCTGAATGGTATGAGGACTCAAAGTTTTAGTTGCGTCACCATGAGGGAGAAGGAAAGCATCACAGAGGAAATGTTTGACTTGCCCCAAAATTAACTAATGAAAACATCTAGAAGAGACATACACACATCCCCCTTTGTGTTAAATAGATTTATTAGACCACAAAGCCAAATATTCATGATGACTTGGCTTTCTGGGATGCATTGCCTGTATTTTCTGATTGTACTGAGATCCTGTCTCTGTTATGACAGGCTCACACATTCTACCTGTCTGCCTATCTCCTGCATAGTCCTGCGATTGCCAAATGCTTGAAGAATATGTTTAGGGCAAGTACAACAATGATTACACACACACACACACACACACACACACACACACACACATGCATATACACACATGATTTGCCTAAGCAAAACCAGACATCTATAAACATAGAATCCTTATAGCCATTTTGTGAGGGAAAGCATTTTTACTCTATTTAATTATTATTATTGTTCTTATTGGAGGAAATATGACAACTTGAAACTGGGAAACACCAGGCTTTGAATTCAAGTCCTCTGACCACAAGCATAATGCTCAAATTGATCACTGGGAGGTGAAATACATCTAAGTGTATTTCTGTTACTACATTGGCCCAAAACTTGTCATGTCAATTCTTTTTCCTGGAGAAGACAAGATTAAGGACTGGGGAAGGTTCTTCCATGCAGTCACAAGAGGCTACTCTTTTGTCCTTTGGGGCCCAGCAGGAGCATGGACTCGGAATGGATTGCTGGCTGTAATAATCAGTTTTGCATTACTGTAACAGAATGCTTGAGACAGGCTGCTAAAAAGCAAAGAGGTTTATTTAGCTCCTGTTTAAAATCTCAAGCCCAAGACCAAGTGGCTTCATTTATTTGGGCCTCTGGTGAGGACAGATCATGATAATGGTGGGAGCATTTGCTGGAATGAGCAACACCTTGAGCCAGGAAGGACAGAAGGAGCAGACTGAGGTTCCACAGTGTCCTTTGAGGGCTCATTCCCAGTGACTAAGAACCCCATCAGGCTCCATGTTTTATAGGTCCAGAGGAGCTCCTAGTACTTTTACTTGGGAGCCAAAACATTACATGTGGACCTTGGGGGACATTCAGATTGCACTGAGCCTCCACTGTCATATGGAGGCACTCGATCAGGGAAAGGAGAGTGGAGGTCATATATGGAGGGCAGTTACATTCATGGGAGATGGCTCAACTGCTTTTATAATCCTCATGCTGAAATGATGCATGACCAGCTCCAGGCAGGGCTCCACGAAGCCATTGGACACTGTGGACAATTAAGAGAACAGCAAAGCCTGGAACACGCCTAATCACAGAACGTTTCTTCACTGTGCTCCTTCCTTCCAAGATATCGTGGACATTGTGCTTGCCTCTGGGAACTGGTATCATCCATCTGTGATGCTTGACAAGAGGGACCATCCCTTGAGTCAGATCAGGAGTGTGACAGCCTGAGAAACACCCAGACCTCCCCTTCAAGTCTGTGCAGCCCTTGCCCACAATGCTTACTTATGAATTTTTGCTTCTCTTCTTCTACTTCTTCTCTGCTTTCAAATATTTTTGTGTTTATAGTGACACCATCATGAAATAGTCTGGTTGGAAAATGTTCACTACACAGAGGATCATAAGTTATGAGTATCTATTTCTTCCCTTTACCCCATCCTACCCTGCTCCCTTGTGCAGCTACGAGAGGCCAGGTGCACACAGCACACAGCGAGGAGGACGTAAGTAAATCTCTGCACACATAGGCACATGTATGCCCATGGCTGCTTTAGTTTTATGTGTGTTTTGCATTAATAGAGTGCTAGTATAGGCACAGTACTGCAGGTTTCTTTATGTGGTATAACAATATGTCTTAGGATTTTTTCTGTGACCTGTGGTGACCTATTTCTTTGTGACTCTAGGAAATCTCGTCCCACTGGAGGCATCTCCATGCCTTTCCTCTCTCACTATTCCCAATGGTGCTGCCCTCAGCCCCTTGCACAGCCTCTGGTGCCCGGGTGTGAGCGCCCCTCCAACAGGCACTGCGGTGGACTCACGGGCTGGACAGGCCCCGCCTTCCTATGGCATTTGCTAGCTCAGATGCCTGGAACCTCAGTTTCTCTGAAAGATCAGCTGAGCTGAGAAGAAATTCCTTTGCCTGGGAGGAGTAGGGAGTGTCAGTCCTGGGCCTGGATCATGAACTTGGCAAACACATATCCACACACACCCTTGTACCCAGCCTGCTCACTGGGGAACCTGACTCTCAGACGGAAACTGATCAGCATCAGCATGGTGTGGGGAAGGATACACACCAGGGTTGGGCTCTAGTATAGGGAGGGCTTTGCCACAAGAATCACCTAGAAGTGTTGAAGAAATGATGTGGTTTATGGGCCTCAATTTCTCTATCTTTAAAATGGGACTGGAGGAGGAGGAGGACTGGAGTGGTAGGCTGGCCACTGTTTCTGGACACTGTCAATGCTCACCTTCCAGGGCGAGGTTTTGGTTGCCTGTCCCTGATCCCAGCTTCACTGTGGGACCGAGAACAGGGACTGATGTTCTGGAGAGAGCAGAGGGTCGTCCTTGGTGAGGTCAGAGCCGGCAGCTGGGTGCGCTCTGCCCCTGTAGGCAGCTCTGCTTCCCTGCTGGAGCTGCTGGCTCTGGTTCCTCAGTGACCCGGGGAGGGTGCATGTCCTGTCCCCGCAGAGGGAAGCCGGCTGACCCTGGGGCTGTGGCTCAGGAACCTGCGTGGCTGCTGACCGCTGGGCTTCACCCTCCAGGTGCCTGGTCGGGTCTTTGTGCTTGAGGAGTAAAGCAGAGTGATGAGGACAAAGGCCCTGAGGTCACACCGCCCAGGTGCCCAGCATTGCTCTACCCTGGTGGCTGAGTCGGGTGGGCAGATCACCTTTGGTTTCCTCATCTTATATAAATATATAAATAAGTCGGGGGGAACATGACAGGTTCTCAGGTAAACACACCAAAAATGCTTGTATTTATTATTATTAGTGTCCACAGCAAAACAGCTTTTAAGGCAAGCAACAGTGTTAAATGAATAAGCAGACAAATATATGAATGAAGAGGAAATTAAGAGGTTTATATTCTGGTCACATCTCTGCCACTGGCTCCCTTTAAAATCAGGCTCACAGGTTTTTCAAATGAAAAGATGATTCTGCCCTACATTCTTCCAGTGCCAGTCCTAGCTTGAGGCTAACGGCTTTACCTCAATCTGGATTGTTTTATCCCCGCCTCTTCTTCCCTGTCAAAATGCTATCCTTCACGCTCCTCCAACACCCTGCTCCATGAAACTTCCTTGTTTTCCCTTTGAGAAGTGCTAACGTGCTCCTTAGTCACCAATGTGTCATTGTACTGCCCTGCTCCATCTTTTATTTATTTTTATTTTTAAATTTTATTTTAAAGATAGTAAAATCCAGCAAAAGATAACAGAACAATCAAAACAAAGCAGTAGAACTGGCATAGAACTTCAAAGAGAGATACTATGAAAACAATAACTACTATATTGTATCTGGTTACTTTCAGAATAGTTGACCATTGCATCAGGCATAGCAAAAACAAACCCAAAACAAAACATGATAAAACTAATAAAAACAGAATATGAAATGAAGAAAAAAAGAAAAAAAGAAAAAAGAAAAAAGAAAAAAGAAATGAAAATTAAACAAAATTAAGCAAAACAATGGGAACAATATTGGGGTTCAAAGACAAGATAGAGGACAATCCCACATATTTGCCACACTGCACAATGTCATCTACCCAACAAATTCTCAGACTGCGGGCACCAGGCCTGCAAAATAAGCTAACAATACAAGCATTTAGTTGCTTTATGTACCTTAGTTGCTATGAACTTAGCAGGTCCTCTGAGCAAGCAGGTTGCTTACGGCTGGGGGGGTGGGTGGGGGATAGGGGGGTGGTGGTGGTGGTCCTTGATTCATAACCCGTGCACCCGTAGGGCTATGGGACACACATCTCTTTCTCTTCCTGGAGTTTGCACAGTTGCACAAACTCAGCAGGGAGGCAGGCTGGGTTGCTTCTGGTTGCTGCCTCTTGGCCCAACGTGGAGGGTTCGCAGAAGGCACATCTTTCTCTCCCTGGGGTCCACGTGGTCTCGCAAACTCACCAGGGAGGCAAGCAGGGTTGCTTCTGGTTGCTGCCTGTCCTGCTCCATCTTAACCAATGCCTTTTATGGCAACCAGACTTCCAAAAAAAGTCACATTCTGAGGTACCAGGTAGGGGTGAGAACTTAGATATATACATAATTTTGGGAGTCAAAATGAGACGTTAATTGAAGAAAAAATGCACATCAAATCAATGCAGAAAGAATTAAGATTGACGGAATGTTTAGTAGGCTAGCAGTCAGGATTTACTGGTGCATTGGCTACAGGGAATCTCTCTCTCTCCCTCTCTCCCTCCCGCATATAATAGTATATATTATATATGTAATATATATTATATACTGTATTGCAACCCACAATAGGACTAGTAATAATTTAAGTACTATAGTTTAGGAAAGAACTGAGAAGATCCTATTGTGGGTTGCAATAGAAAAAACTAATTTTACATCTGAAGTGGTAAACCTACCACTCTTGGACTGGATTTGGTTTGCAGGCATATTGTCTGCCCTGCTGTAACAGTCATACAGGGCCATGAATCATTTTTTAAAAATAGTTTGTGTGCCTTTCAAAGTTGGGAAACTTTACCTACAGGCTGGACTTTCGGTTCACAGGACTCTGGTTTGTCCACCTGCCTCTGTTGTTGCCCCAACCCTGGCACTGGTCAGCTTCACTCACTTCTGTCAGCTGCCGACTTTTGGAGACATCTGAGTCCCAACATTTAAGCACCACCAAATGTTAAGGAAACAGAAACTATTCAGTGGTGATGGTGATGGTGATGGTGGTGAAATGAAACCTGGTTGGATTTCCCCTTTTCTTCTAGTATAGATTCTCAAGTCTGCCTGATCACTCTTTTCTGTGCACTGCCCGGCCGAGATGTCTAATGGACAATTCTCTACCTACAACTTCCTTACTAGCAGCGCTGGCATAGCTAATTACTTCCTGCTCTTGAGATACTTTTTTCGTTTGACTTCTGAGACATCATATTCTCTGGGTTCACATCTTCCCAGCAGCCTCTGCTCAGTTTCTTTTGTTGGTTTTCCTCCTCTCTTGTATAAACATTAATGTGTTCACATGGTTCAGTCTTGATATGTCCTCTATGGTCTCTCCTTCGGACCCTCTCTTAGACAATCCCATCTAATCCCATGACTTTGAAAACTATCCACACATTGACACCTCCCAATTATTCACCTTTGGCTGGCGAGTCCCCTCTGGACTCCAGACTCCCTGGCCTGTATTCACTTTCATGCACTGAGGTCTCTGAAAGTTCCCAGGTGGAAAACCAAATTCTTGGCTTCAACAGACAAAGTTGCCCCTACTCAGTGTTCAGTATTTCAGTAAAATAGCAGATTAATTATTTGATCAGGTGACAAAACTTAAAATCTCTTTCATTGGATTTTTCTCTCTCATATATTCTGTATATGAATACAACTTTTGTGATGGTTCATTTTATGTGTCAACTTCCCCAGGCCATGGTGCCCAGCTGTTTGGTCAAATACTAGTCTAGATGTTGCTGTTAAGGAACTTAGGATGGAGCAAATCCACTGTGATATGAAATTGTCATAAACAGGCTGGTGGTGTGGCTCAGTGTTATAGCATTTGCCCAGCATGTGCAAGGCTCTAGGGTTGAACCCGGGTACCATTAAAGAAAGAAAGAAAGGACCTTAACTTGCAATGCATTTAATATACCTAATCTGCTGCACGACCTACCTTAACAACACAGTGTACCATCAGATATGAGTTGTTAATCCTTGTGGTCCTGTGGCTGGCAGGGAGCCGTGGCTTATTGCTACTGCCTAGCATGGACACTGTCACAATTTGACCTGTGGCTGCGGCTTTCTCTGACCTCATCTCCATGTGCTTCCCTGTCTTGCTAACCCCTGTTAATATTGCCAACTGAGTTCCTGCTGCAGGACCTTTGCTCTCATTCCTCTCTCTGCCTGGAAATTTCTTTAAATAAATCAGTCTCAGCTACTTATGAGCCAAGCTCATTAGTTTCTTGCCTCTCAAGGTAAGCAGTGATTTCATCAGTAATGGACTCTTTGTTTTGGACTTGCCAAAATGTGTACCTCAATCCACTGGTTCATGCATAACAGCATCTGTGACAGCTGGCCTACAGAATCTTTCCAGTGGTTGGCCTTGTGCATTGATAGTTTCTGACTGTCACTGCCCCCACAGATGAATGGTGTGCAGACATATCAAGGAGAAATGATAAGGCTGAGTATCTATTTGCATATGCAAGTTAGACCATGGCTTCTCATCTCATATATTTCTGAGTTTTGGGATGGTTCTAATGGAACACTTACTCTTTCACCTGGGGCCCATGCTAGTTCAACCATGCTTTAGTGAGGGAAGACCAAGGCCATGGGACACTATAAATAGATGTGCATAGAACAAATGTCACACCATCATACCATGGTATAATCAGTGAGACCAGCCCCACCCCCAGCCTTCCCCACTCAGATCTCTCCTCCGGGGCCTTCTATAAGTAACCATGGGCTCCAGGGCCTTGGTAACAGATCACCCAGGCTTTCCATGTGTACCCTGGTAGTCATGCGAAGGAACCCTTCTGTTAGAAGGGTGATGTTCCTTGGCTGCAGAATCAACTAGATATTGCTCAAGTGTTGAACCCAATGTGTGTGTGTGTGTGTGTGTGTCCTTGAGCCTGATGTTCATAAGGAGGGGAGTGCGGCTTCTGAACCTGACATTGATTAGTGTATGTCGGGGGAGTTCCTGAACCTGGCATTCATAAATGGGGGAGCAGGACAATTACACCTTCATCCATTTCTTCACCAAGAAGAAATGCTATTGCCTACTCGATGGGACCATTATGGGATTTACATGAAGTACTATGGAAGCAGTGCCCAGCTTATGCTAAATACTCTATGCCTGCAGTTCAAGATCAATCAGCATTGGAACCATAGACCATTGTCTTTGAGACCCAGCCCTGAGGCTGCCCCCAAGTGAGCTGTGGATGCTGCTGACACTTCCCATGAGTCTGACTCTGAGCCCATTCCTCTCACTGTTACCCAGTGCTCCTCCCAGAGTATAACTTGACCAGGCCACTGCCTTTCTCAGTGCCTGTGAGATCAACCCAAGCTCTGTCTCCAGAGAACCTGCAACCCAAGCCAATCAGTATCCTGCCTCCTGTGACTCTCACCTTGTGCTGGAGCTGCTCTCCACCGACCTTTGCTCTGTGCCCGGAGGGAATGCTGAGTGAGCAGGGACCCTTGAGCTTGGCTGTTGGATCAGACATGACTCTGTGTAACCTTGTAAGGATTTGGTTTTATTTGTTCTATGTCCTCTGAGTAATCTTATTGGAGATTTTCTGAAATTCAGCCACACTGTGTCAACTGCATTGCCTGCTTCATTGCCTGTCTGAAACAGAAAAGAGGTTAGTCTTGTGAGACCAGTTTTTCATGCAAACCTGTAGCTGTAAATATATTTGGTTCTCTAGGCCCTCACTTGTACAGTGTTGGGCTATATCGGGTGATTTCCTGGATTCCTACCCACCAAGGTCTTTGGAAGCCAGCAGTGGGGGGATTGTGTGCTCCCCAGTGCTGCAAGATGCTGTGCTCTAGCGTGATAGCCAAGGGAGGTGTTTGCGAGGAAGGGATGGGTGGAGATGACTTTCCAACAGCTCACAGGGGAATCCACATCTGGCCCAAGTCAGTCAGGAAACAAGACCAGCAGCCTTGATTTCTGGGATGCTCTCTGCCCTCCTCCTCCACCCTGACAGCCCCCACAAAAACCAAACTATGTATCTCAACCCCAGAATGCAAGGAATGTGCCATAGCCTGATGGGCATAAAGCAGTCTGCAGAGCAGCGGGGAGGAGCTCTGCTCCCCAGGCTGGGGCCTGACAGTGCAAGGACTATCAAGCCTGCAGGCTGGGCGGCCCCTCCCACTCTCCCTCTGCAGCCCGGATATCAAAGGCTGCATTGTGCACTGAGTGGCCTTGGTCCCTCGTGTGCCAGAGAGGAGGCGGGAGGAGGGACGCCTCTGAAAGCCTCCCCAAGCTCTTTTGGCTGCTGTTCCCAGAGGCCTTGGCCTGGGGAGGATGGTGCACACATGGGTGGCTGCTTCTGCATCCCCGGGGAGCGGAGTCTGTCCTGGGGCTCAGGTGAGTTTCCTGCAGGGCTCTGGCCGGTGGGTTGGCTAAGCTGGTTGGTTCCGCTGGGTTGAGGAAGAGGCCCTTCCAAGGATGAGGAGATGGTTGTGCTTTATGATGGCCTCTCTTCCCTTCCTAGGTTGGATGTGTTGTCCTGGCTTTGTAAAAAGGGAGCGAAGTCTGGCTGGGAGGTGTCTACTTCTGAGGAAAGAGGCTTTGAGCTCACTCTGCCAAGGGGGAGTGAGGTGGCCTTGGCTGCTGCTGCTAGGGTGTGACTAAGCCCTTCCTTCCTTTTCTCCCAAGATTCCCTAAAACAGGAAGAGGGTTTCAGCAGTGAGTTCCTCTGCAACCTATGGGTGGTCATAAATCTGGCCTTAGTCACTCACTCCTATTTTTATCAGTGTTACTGCTGCTGAAGAAAAATAGGCAGTTTCCTGTCTCCTGCCTTTTATAGTGGTTTTCAGCATGTCAAGTTGAAGCCATGGGGAGCTGTTGCTCTGAGAAGCTATCAGGTCATCTGAGACTAGACACAGGGTGGCCAGCTACCCTGGTTTGCCTGGGACTGGGAGCTTCCTTGGAATGCAGTCAGCCTAAACTGGACAGTTATAAGCAGACCAGGATGATTTGCCATCTTGATCTAAACTCCATGCTTCTTTTCAGAGCAGAACCAGGATGGGGTCTTTTGGTCTCTTATAAGACGTTTATCAGGGTGAGTGGTGGCTTTGGGGAAATATGGGAGTGGATTAGAACAGGACTCATTTGGGAGATAGAGGAGTATTCCTCCACGGAATCACCCCACATCCTTGTTGGAATCCTGTGTCTTCCTGGAGTGCCACCATGGTTCCTGAGAGCTAGCTGAGGAGCACCCTCCCCCCTCCAAGGGCTTTCACTGTCTGACAGATGACTTTGCCCTACAGTCTCATGACCAGGGATTGCAAGAGGCCCTTGCAGCCCTTACAGCGAACCTGGGGCAGGCTGGAAGTCTCAGCCTGGGCACCTTCGCACCTACACAAGGATTGCCTCCCAGAGCAGCCCCGTTCTTAGACCTAAACTATAAAGAAACTCCAAACAACAACCTTGGCACAAAAAGTTATGAAAAATATCTTAGCTATTTTTTCTCTCAATTTCTGGGATTTACATACTTTTCAGACCCTTTCTCTAAATCCCATTGTATTTGTACCTCGTGAGAGTGGACATAGTATGGGGAGGGTGCAGGACCACTGGTCTGGAAGTTAAGAACTTGATTTCTGTATCTACCTCCAGTGTCATTAAGGTTAATCTCCCAGTCATTGGGGCCAAAATAACTGGGTTTGATCTTGGTCCTTTTACTTGCCTTGAATCATTTATTTAAATTCTCTGTGCTTTTGTTTCTTCCTCTGTAGATTTTACAAAATAATTACGCTTTCTTAATAGGATTGTGGTGAGGTTAAGTCTGCATGTGATACACTTGAAGCAGCTTGGCACACAGTTAATTAAGCACAATGAATGTTAAGCCTTGTTTTTCTATTTTTCTGACCCTAGCATGTCACGTCCTCTCTCAGAGCTCCATTTGGTCATCTGTTAAACTGAGGGTTGCTCACTGCTGGTGGGGCTGCCTTAGGGAACCCTGCTCCTGTCACCTCACCCCAGTGTGACAGAGACTGCAGGTAGAACACAGTTCTGCAGTGCAAAACAAAGGAAACAATGTCGAAGGCGATGTCATCTAATTATTTTATTCTTTCACCTACTTTTTGCCACTGGCAACTGGTTGGCCCTCTGGATTCACTTTTTCACGAAGAGTCGGCCTGTTATGGAAGGTTTTCATGCTGCACCCCATGTTGGTGTCCATGTGCATCAGTTCCTTTCTCATGGGACTGATGGAGGTGTCAGGGTTCTGAGGCCAAGTGAAGTCAACTTCCCCATTCTAGCTCCTCCTGTGTATTCCAGAGAAATGGGACAAAGTCCAAGCCACCTCCTGGAGTGACTAAATAGTTGTGTGATCCTGGGCAAGTCTCAGACTGTGCAGTGGATGGGGAGATAGCCCTAGAACTTTTGTGAGGATTAAATGACAGAATTCATCTCATTCACTTGGCACAGTAATTGATGGCAATTTTTTGGTAGCTGATACAGACCACACCCACTTCCTTTCTTCCTAATTCCTGGCTCCACTGGAGTATGAGCTTGTGCTCATGCTTCTTTGGCTGCTTCTGGCATTGTGTCTGCTTAAGTGGGAGTTAGGAGTGAGGACCAAGCTGAGCATTCTCAGAGAGAGGGAGGCAGGACACGGGAAGGCTCACAACAGCCTGGAGCCAGGGACAGCTGTCTGCCTGGCTTGCTGTGGTGATCAAGGTTGGCTCTGCCCACCCAGTAATGCTGCATTCTCGCATGTGGGCCCTGTTTGCGGTGTGTGTTCCTTGTGGTGCTTCCCTTTGGCTTGGAGAATCTCTCACTTGCACTTAGTAAGAGGGTGCGTGTTTTTGGTCAATGGCCATTACCTCTGACTTCCCTCTGAGTTTCTTGCCATTGTTTAGTGAACTACAATTGGTCACTTCAGGTCACAAAAAAAGTCCTGTCAGAGTTCCTTGGTCAAAAAGCTCCTAGAACTTCTATCTTACCTGCAATACTTTCCTGAAAGCATTCCAGAAATTCTTAAATAAAATACGTGGAAAAGATACATTTGTCTACATCAATCACTTGTGTTCCTAACTTTCTTTTCAACCATTTTGGTAAACACAATCATTAGAAAGATAAGAAATCAAAGGGAGTACTGACAATAATGAGTAATGTATTGCTTTTACATTTTAAAAGAATCTGGAAGCATTTTGAACACAGTGGTCATATAGAAATTAGAATAATAAATTCACCATCAACTTTAACAGATTTCTGCTTTATACCACCTTGGCTTCAAGAACTTGTTAATTTCTTTATCTTACTTTTGAAGGAAAAAAATCATTACAAATGCAATTAGGGCACCCTGGGGTAGCTCGTTGCAATCTCATTCCTCTTTCACCAAAGTTAATCACTTTTATGAATTCAGTAGTTCTGTGCTCTTGCTACATATTCATGTGCTCACGATCATTTTAAAGAATTGTTTTGCAGCCTTTTAAACTTCAAGAAAATGATACCATTATGCAGTTTGCTTTTTCATCTCCTCAACATTATGACCTGAGATATATCCCTGTGGATAGATTTAGCGGTAGCTCTGATTTGATATTTGCCCTAGAAAGGAGAATGTGGGTTTACATTATAAAAACTTCTGTGGTATGCTTGTTGGGTGCAAGAAGAAGAAATCTGTAGGTGGAGGAAAAAAAGCATATAAGATAATGTTCACTCTTTAGCTTTCTTTTTTAAATTTCTTAAAAAAAATTGGGCGTGGAGGTGGACGAGTAGGAACGGAGAACTCAAGAAAGGAGAAAAGAAAGCAAATTCTCATTTCCAGCAAGTTTCTCTATGTGAGATGTTCTCCTGACCTTAGGCCTTAGAATTCCTAGGTCAGATAGTGTAGTGAAAATACCAAGGTCTGTCCTTAGTGATCTGGCTGAGCTCTGATTTTGTGCTAACTTGCTGTGTGGCCTGAGTAAAATTAACACTCCTTTGTGGGCCTTCATTTCTCAGCAGTGAAATTAGGAGTGGAGTCAAGTGATCTCTTAATCCCTCCCAGTGTTCATTTTCTGTAATTATTATCTCCGTCCCACCTTTCTGTCATATTCAGTATCAAAAACTTTCTCTTTTCTTACTTTGTTTTTGAAATTTTTTTGTTAGTACATGTTGGCAGTGCATAGTGATACATTTATTATGGGAAGTTGGTACATGAACATAACAGATCTTAAGGCTTTTTTTTTGAGGGGGGGAGTCTTCTATCCCTCCCATATCTCCCTGCTCCTTCCATTTCTTGTACCCCTTTCCATTTGAAAAAATATCTCTTTTGCTTTTTATTTGTATATTTTTCTAGGTTTTCATACGTGAGAAACCATGTGATATTTAAGATTGTGTATCTGATTTATTTCACTTACTATTATGGTCTCAAGGCATATCCATCTACCTACAGATGCCTTAAGTTTATGTTTGTCTATGGCAGAGTAATACAATGTTGTCTGTGTCACACAGTATCATTTACCATATTCCTCACTTCTTATTGCTAAGGTCACAGTCCACATTATATATTCACACCCATGGATTTCCACAGGAGCTTTTCAGTTGTCCTCTCACATGTGTCCTGCTTTCCATCTGTCCCAGGCCCACCCAGAACACTCACTTTTACTGTGTCATTCCTAGGTTCAACAGCAATTGCATCTGCATATAAAAATTTACCATTCATAAAAACACGTGCTTGGAATCTCACAGCATGGTGAATTCTCACAAGGTGAATATATGCTTCCAGATTGTTTTATGCAGTTGTAATTAACCTATTCTTATTGAAGTACATGTTTAGTTACGTGTAGTATCATCTGCTTATCCATTCTAGTGTAGATGGACATTTGGGTGGTTGCCAGGGTTTGCCAGTTCTTTCTGAATATTTTGGAAGATGTTTTCTGATGAACATATGTGTGTTATTTTGGGGGCATATACGTAGGAGTGGAATTGCTGGGTTTTAATGTATGCACATTTTCAGCTTGAATTGATACTGTTGGTTTGCCAGAGAGAAAATTTTGAGTTTGTTATCACATTTGCAGCATATTGGATTTCCAGTTGCTCTGTGTACTTACAACATTTGTCATTATCTTCTTAACTTTAGCTTGTATGTGTGGTGATGTTTCGTTGTGGTTTTATTTTCCTGAACTGAGCAAATTTTATATATTTATTGACTACTTGGATACTGTATTTGATGAAATATGTATTTAAGCTTTTAACCCCTTTTTCTCAGAGATTGCTTATCTATTTCTTAAAGATTTTTAGTATTCTTTATATGCTCTAAGTTCAAGTTCTTTAATGACCATACATACAGTTAATATTTTCTTCTACTCTGCCACTTGTTATTATTCTCATAGTTGTACCTTTTGATTAACAGAAGTTCCTAAGCTGAATGGATTAGAATTTATTCTTAATCTTTTTGGAGGGTAACACTTTTCCATCCTGCTTAGAAAATCACTAGCAACTTCAAGTCATGCAGGTTGCCATCTATACAAATTCTCCAGGTTTCAAAGCAAACTCAAGCATCTGGGTTATATAAAATATTCTGGTTTTTAAATGATGGTAAGCAGCTCAAACTAAAAATTCACAGTGTGAGGAGGAAAAAAACCAGACGAGTTTGCTATAGTCCCTGATCAAATTCCCTCCTAGGGTAGGGACTAGGCAGCCTCTCCACATCTGGGCATGGGGTCTGCTGCAGACTCCTCATCTGAGAACACACTAGAAAAGCAGAACCTTGACTTTGAACCACTGAAGTAGAAAACAAACAAACAACTACCCCCCAAAAAAACCTAAAAAACTAGACACACACACACACAAAAACCTATGGCCACACCATAAATTACAAAAATCAGAATCTCCAGATATAAAGCCTAGGCATTGGTATTTTAAAAATGAGACCTTGGCAATTCAAATAGGCTATCAAGGTTCAATACCACTAATTTAGGACAGTCCTTCATTTTTAAATAAATGGGTAAATTTAAAAACCTTCAAAGTGTCTTGACTAAGGTCATTTAGTTACTCTATGGGAAGATCTAATGGTTCCTAAGCCAGCGCTTTTTTTGCTTCAGTTGCTTCTGGTTTCTGGAGGGCAGAAGTACAAAATGATGCTGTTCACCCATAGCTCATTACTCCGGCTTTCCAGCTAAGCTACTTAGCTCTCCACACTGAGCACTTAACAGCATTTACTGGATCAAGATTCCATGAGCAGATGGGTCCTTCCTTCTGCCTATTCAAGCAGACATTTATTTCATTTTCCCTGTGTGCCACCTCCAAAAGTGCTAACTCTTCCCACTTGAAGAATGGGAAGCACCTTCCCTCGGATGTCAATATCCCCCTGCCTAGGCACAGTGGAGACTGAGACTCTTGACAACAATATGAGGATTTGGGCTCAGCATTAACCAGCAGTGAGTGCAACTGCTTCATTCCTGATGTGCTCTTGGGCTGTGTCACTAGAGGCTCAGGTCCACGAGACCTGATAGTGCTATTCACCTCTGACCACAGTTTTTCTAGAAACTGGGAGAACTTAATCCTTGAGCAACTTCATGATTGAGAGGACAGATTCTAGCAACCAGCGTTAGTGTGTTAAGAAACTGTGTTCTCTTATATTTTGAGGATAATGTGAAGGAGGCCCACATTCTATAGCTATCCTTGTGAAAGCTCTCCATTCTTTTACATTGACTCCCTTGTATTTTGGAGTCACACTCTTGTTTTCAACTTTCTGTCATCAAAATTCTACTGCCCTTGATCTTCCTCTCTAGCCTGTGTCTTGATTGTCTTTCCTCCCATAGCTGCAAAGACAGGAACTTTTTGGAGAGGTAGGAGTAGAGAAGAGCAGTCTAGGGTCAATTACACATTTCAGGGCCATTACAACCAGGCCCCAAGTGTCTCTCTAACAATGCCATTCTCCAAAATTCCTCTCTATTCCTCCTGTTACTCAGCCATTGAGCTTACACCTTGCAGTCAGATCAATAAAGACCTGTGTAGGCTCCATAAAGCTCTGTGTATGTTGAACACCTTTTGTGTGCTATGCTATGGGACTTGGCTTGGTATGTAGATAGGAATCTACTTCTTTAATAAAATGGGAACACCAAGGCTGCTGCATAGTTTGGAGACCATGTATGACAGCTCCTTGACAATCGCTGGCTATACATCGATTGTAAGGCAATGATGACAACAATGAGAATTTCTTCAAGCCGCCAGTCCTGGAAGAAATTGACATTTGACAAAAACTTTCAGTCTGTGTTTCCACCTTGCTTAAACTCTTAAAAATTGTCTTTCATCTCACCTTCTCCAGGTAAAGAAAGTCCTTCCAAGGATCCAACCATATCCAGTGAGTGTATATCCTCTTCTGAATCTCGGGGAAAATGTTTCCTGCCACAGAACACGACACCAGGTATCTAAATACCAAAGATGAGAGCTGCTTGGAAAAAAATACTTTTTCTTAGACTATTTCAGTAACTTTCTTATCTCTCCTATCTGTAGACTCCCTCTCTTTACCTTTGCAGGGTACCATCACCAAATGTATCTTTGTAAGCACAGCTTTAACTATACTTGCTTGCTTACAAATCTTCTATTATTCTCCATTCCCAACAAGATAAATTTGAACTTTCCCCAGCTAGTATTCAAAACTTTTCACAGCCTGGAACACATTCAAAGTTCCATACATGTTTTCTGGGCTAGAGAAACTCTACCATCATTTGATTTTAAGATGACTGGATTAAGTTTTAAAAATTATGTATCTAATGTTGTACCTCAAGGAGTTGTTTATATTTAGTTGGTGCCCAGAAAATGTTTGATAGGTACATGAATGATTGGATGAATATGTGGTAGTCACATTTATATTCTATATAGGATCTACACATTACCTTCCTTGTTGTAAGTCCTGAATAAATATTGCTATATAAATGAATAAATGACCCAAGGGTTGAATGTATAGGATGAGGTTGCCTGAGAGAAAAGATTTTGGAAGGTAATGAGAGAAAAGTCTCATTTTCAGTGTGTGTCTCACACAAGGTCCTCTTTAGGAGACTTCAGAGAAACCCATGACAAGAAAGTTGTCATTAGAGAAAGCTGCACTTGGGTTGAATTTTGTACCAGAAATTCTAAAGACAACTCTGTAGAAGGTGTGGCTTCTGTTGACCATTGTGCCCACCGTTCTCTTCCACATTCCTTCCACCCTCACGGGCTCACCTCTTGTGGAGGCACCAGGATCCTAGTTAACAGGTGTGGAACAGAGACCCTGAGAGGGAAATGACTTAACTGCCACACAGATAGTATGTGATGAGCTAGAAAGGGCTTTGAATCTTGTCTGTTACCACCACGCACCATTAAGATAGGCTTTTATCCTCCAAGAATATCTTCTCCCTGTGAGACAAAATATAGACTTGTGAAAAAAAGCTACTTTTTAAATCTTTAAGAGATATAAGCCATGTAAACAGATATGGTGTAATTGTCGTGCTAAGTTCTTTCTAGTCCCAGTTTCAAATTCTGTCAAACTGCTTGGTTGATAATGAGAAAAACCTTACCCTTTGCTTTTTTGCTATCGTGTCAATCTGCTTATCATCTGTCAGCTTGGGACATCCCAGAAAAAACCAGAATCACCATCTGTTGTTTCACAAACGCAGAAGAGTCAGCATTTTTGCCTTATGAATGCATGAAAGCCAATGAACAAGGGATATCTTTAGGTGAAACTAAACTGACTACAGGCTGAACTTGTTCCCCTCAGCATTTTCTGCCATGAGGCTGATTCCAGGAAGGTCAGGGTGTGAGAAGGGGAGATTTAGTACTAATTGCCAACCTTTCCTTTATGCAGAACAGTCAGAGACAGAATCAGCTAGATATATTATCGTGATTACAGGTTTGGCTTCCAGAAGATTAAAATATGATGCAATGACTTCACACTAAAACTCAAGAGAACCTGATTTCCTGCCTCCTTTGGTGACGAATGGGGTGGGTACTTTAAGATCCTAGCTACATGGACAGAGACTCTGCTCTAAGTGTCCATCTCACTGATTGGGATCTCAAAAGCAGTTTGCTTGCTTTAGTTTTTTTGGGTTTTGTATATGTGGATTTGCAGACACGGCAATGAGAATTCACACCATCAAGGCTACCAGTCAACAGAGACTGTTCCAAGACAGATTCTAAGAGAGAGTTGGATCAGGTTTTAGAAGGAAGGAAAAATTTGAGTTTGGCAGAAAGGAATCACAGGGCAGTTGTCATCAAGGTCATGATCAGCTGAGGACAGTCACAAGCAGCATGAAGGGCTAGGGCAGGATGGGGCAGGGAGAAACAGCTAATGTTTAATGTGCTTACTGAATGCTTAATATGTCCCACACACTGGGTAAAAAGTTTACATGCATATATCACCGAGTAAGCCCTTTAAGCCCCTGTAGGGTAGGCCCCAGCCAAGCCATTTTGTTATTAGAGAAAATCAGGTGCAGGGAGGAGTAGTTGTTCAGGACGGCACAGTTATTGAGGGGCAGAGACAAGACTTGAGCTCAGGCCTGACCCCTCCCTGGCTTTGTGCTCATGGTGTGCCTTCTTCTGCAGGTCAGCATGCAGTAGTGCTATCAGGTTGGGGCTGAGCAGGTTGCCAGAGACAGGGGAGGGCTGGATGTGACTGAAACACAGGCTCGGGAGGCACTGAGTTGGAGAAACAGCCACCTGATCTGCACGTAAAAGGTCATTTGAACATGCTGTGTGGGACTCATGTGCACCGCAGCGCTTGTGGGCCTTGTAGGTTAGAGATGGGTCTCTTAAAAGTGAGAAGCCAGGCTGCCCTGTGGACCCTGAAGGGCCTATTGCTAACAAACTCAGGAATTTGTGAAGGTCCGGGCCAGTTGGAGCTAGAAGAGACCTCTGAAAATCATGCTGTCCAGTGGGTTCTCTGATTATTGTGTTGGATAATTGTTAACGAGATTGCTACTTATTATCTAAAGAAAATGCATTTGAAAGGGTAATCCTGTGTGATGTGAACTACACGGTGTGGCATTTTCCAACACACTCTCTAAAGGAATCTGGCTCCTACAAATGCTCTGTCACTGTTTCTTGACTCTGTATTTCTTATTCGTAGCACTTTCCCTCTGAAATGAATGCGCTTGTGGAATTAGTTATTTGCCAAGTAGAATTCAAACTGTGTGAGAGCAAAGTCCATGTCCACCTTGTTCCCTACTCTAACCTCAGTACCTAAAGTAGTTTCTGAATTTGAGGCTCTCAAATGAATATTTATTAAATGAATGTGCATTCTGAGGAAATTAAAGATAATACTTTCACATATGAGACATTTATTCTGATAAACATCAGTAAATGAAACAGGAGCAAAAGCCCGTAGTGTTCGATGTTTGGGTGTGTGGCTCAGTGGTAGAGTGTGTGAGTGGGGCCCTGGATTTATCCCCACTGGGGTAAAAGCAGCAAACAAAACCAGGTCAGAGAAAGTGTATTTGTGTATGTATAAGGAGTAAGATATATAATTTCTCTTATGTACTATATATTTGAAACATAAATGCATTTTCTTAAATAAGGATCAAATAATGTTCATTCAAAACTTTCACAAATCATCTGCTGGAAACAATATATATCTTAGTTGGTCCTTGTCAGCACCGAAGTGGAAATGATGGATGCCAGTTAACTCCAGGCCTTCCTGAACCCCAGTGGGGTCCATCATTCCCCTAGCTGCACCCAGAGAAGAACCGCAAAGGTGTGCATGGAGGCGCTTTAAGCCCACTCTAGTCTGCAATTACTGACAACAATCTAGGTTTTAGTTAGACATGGGGAAACATGGAGGGTTTTTCTAATGCTCTCTCCTCTTGCACTGCATGAGCACGTGCAGCCTGCTCCTTCTCCTTGCTCTCTCTCAGACCTGACGCTGTCCTTCTGCGTGAAGAGCCGTTCCCGGAGGTGCGTCAACGGAGCCCTGCAGGAAGCTGCTCGCAAGCGGCTCTGGGCGCTGGAGAATGAGAATCAGGGCGCTCGAGCGCTGTTCAAGGTGAGCGCCCGGCAGAGATAGACCCTCAGCATGGAGCTGGTGTCCGCCTGCGGCTTGATTCCCAGCACCTAGGACAGGGCTTGCAACAAAGTAGGCCCTGGAGAGCAAACACCGGCGGCAGACAAGGCTGGCAGAGGGAATAAAGCGTTGCTTACACATCTTCTGAGCGAATAGGTGCAGTCCACTGCTTAGGAGGAAGGAGCAGAAATTGGGACAACCCGGAGTTGCTGAGTCAGAGTCAAATCTGCCACTGTTTGCTTATGACTTTTGCAAGTTATTTAAACTCTGTAAAATGAAACTTACAGAACCACATAACAGTACTTTTTTCTAATGTAGTAATTTTGAATTTTATTTTTGTTATCGTGGCACAATCTCCATAACAAAATTTTCCACTGTAATCATCTTTAAGTCTACATTTCACTTATATTTAATACACTCAAAACCAATAATCTCCAAAACTGTTTTTATCATCTCAAACTCGAGCTCTGTACCCATTAAACAATAAAGTCCCACAATCTCCATTTTCCCTAGACTCTGGTAACCATTAAGCATAGATTTTATTCCATTAAAAATTGGTTTTGGTAGTGCCCCATGCTTCACACACTCTAGACAAGCAAGCGCTCTATACCCAAGCCACACCCCTGGCCTGTGTTAACTGTTCTTACTGTTCTAAGGCAAGTTCTGTCTCAAGAGTCACCCCTGAGCTGCTGAGAGGACAAGGAGGTCCCAGTCACAGTCATATTAGGGATTCTGGTCGTTGGGGCCTCATTTGAGCATGATGTTTAACCTCATTCCCTTTTGGATGTTTCAAGGGCCTCCTGAGCTTTCTTTAGAAAAAACGTACCGGTGACAAAGGGCTTTATATCAACATCGCCATTTGCCATGAGTTGCAGTATGGAAACACACCCTTGATGTCTACCCTCCTGATGGCTGTGTGTAGCAGAGGCACACTGGTCATCTCCACCCCAACTCCCCAACACCATGGTCTGTGCTAAGTAGTGGCGTAGATGCCCTCCTGGATGGTGCTCTCTGCCCCTGTGCACTTGATGGATACTTCTGATCTGCTCCCCAGCAGAACCCCTTGCCTTGCTGGTGATTTTCCAGGGCGCCAGGGGTAAGGGGGCGAGGTGCCTCTCCTTGTAGAGCAGGACAGCAAAATTAGCCCCAACTTCTTTGACTTTGGACAACTGAGTGGCAGACAGACCAGTCACCTCTACTGCTGCTACATCCATTGTTTTGGTCACTATCAAAGTGAACAGCTGGCCTGGCCAACCTCCTCACACAAAGCCATTGTACCCTGGGGAGATCCCACCTCGCCAGCGGGCATGGTTTCCCACAGAAAGTGGCTCGAGCAGAACCCTTCTCAAGGGTGACTCTGTCAGGAAGCTTGTAGCAGAAGTTAGTGTTGCATTTGTAGAAGATTTCCCATCATGGTGGGGCAGGGGATGGCAGAGAAGAAGATGGGGTGACAGGCTGCATCTGCTGACTTTGCAGAATTCATTGGTTTCTCAGGGGGCTCCAGGCTCTATGGTAACAGTTTTAGGTGCTTTACCAACGATCCCACTTTCATGACTGTCCCCAAACCTTCATGCTCCAGTGCCATTGGCTTCTTCCCAATAAAATTCTCAAATTCAACGGCTGCCAATTATGCACATCGGAGTCGCAGATTCTGACACAGCACACCTCATGTGGGCCGGGTTCGGGGCTGGGAGAGTTCTCCAGGCAAAAGTCCCTGGATCAGTGCACAACTAGGGATGGGTTTTCAGCCTCAGCTGCCACAGTCACGTCCCTCTGGGACTCTGGGTGGTGGAAACTGGAGTAAATGGGACCCTGCAAGTACAGATCGATCGACTGATTGACTGCAGTACTAGAGATTGAATTCAAGGCCTTCATACTGAGCTACATACCAGTCATATATACATGCATATTTTTTATAAATATATATTTGACATTATATATATAAAATATATATTTTACATATATATTTTATATATGCATATTTTTATTTTTTATTTTTATTTGAAACAAGGTCTTACTAAGTTGCTCAGTTGCACAGGCTGGAATCAAACTTGTGATCCTCCTGCTTCAGCCTACCCAAATGCTGAGAGCCTGGTTATATATAGATTTTTGCAGCAACAAAATTGCCAATCAAAACCTGATAACTATATAGCAGGAAGAGAG
Source organism: Dasyprocta punctata (assembly GCA_004363535.1). NCBI lineage: Eukaryota > Metazoa > Chordata > Mammalia > Rodentia > Dasyproctidae > Dasyprocta > Dasyprocta punctata. The sequence continues at coordinate 161,324 of RJWM01000380.1, read as the reverse complement.
GAGAAAAAAAAAACAGTAAATTAAATGGTTTCCTCATTTTTCATAGTGGATAGGTAATATCTTTGATTGTTAAGCCGGGAAGAAAGGTATGACCAAAGTGTTTGCAGTTTATAGGCACTAACTAGAAGAACTAAAGCCAGAAAGGGTAGAATTTGTTGCAACTAGCAGTAGGGGAAGGAGAGTATTGCTTTACATAGTGAATTGATATGTTCTAGTTAATTTTATAGTGTCCATATTAATTATATAAATGAAAAGAAAAATGTGCTGTTGTGTAGCAAAAAACACTTGATTTTTCACAAGACAAAGAGATAGTATTTATCAAGAGCTTGGTATTGTACTTGGGTGATCATATACATTCTATAAATAGTAGCTATGGGTCTAAATTTTTATTTTATGATATTTGACCCCTGAAATCCAGGAATGTGGAAGCATTGGCTACTGATCAATGCAATAGATTTTCCTTAATTTGGGTCACCTTGGGTGTGGGCAGGAGCAGGGTTTAACTGAGTCAGCCAGCTTGCTGGGTCATGGCTTGAGCTGGGTGTGCATGCGGATAGGGCTAAGGTCCAAAGTCAGCTTGACCTAAGAGATAGTCAAAGTTCTGCATTTTACTTATTGTAGGTCACACTGGGCAACTAACTTCATCTCTCTGTGTCCTAGCATTCTTGAATATGACATTAGAATCATGTCATTTTTCATTAGATCCAATATATCATTGATAATAACATGCAACATTATTTTGTGTATCTCCAAGAGAAAATAAATGTTGTGAGTTAGGTATGATGCCATGCTTCTTTATTGTTCATTTTAGAAGTGATTAAAGGTTACAAAAGCATATATAGAATGCATTAACTCTGTAATTGCATTCTCTTCATAGGATTATTGTGGGAGTTAAATGAGGTATTTCTTATAAAACTCTTAGCAAGGTGATTGGCATGTAGTAAATTCTCTGCATATAAATTTTCACCCAGCAACCCAACCCTCATTATAAGACCTATATCATCCAAAGATTTGAGGCCTTCTAGGGTCTGGTAAAGAGGAAACTCAGATTTGAGTTTGCTGAATCAGGAGCTCTTATTTTGGATCTTTCTATTCCTTCCTTTTCCCTCTAAGGTTCCCTCAGGATAAGGGTCTAGGATCTGGTTTTGACTGCAGAACCTGGTCTCTGGGGATTTTCTGACTATCACAATTTGATCATTCAACTCTAGAGACCTGGTCAAGAACAGAGAAAGATTTAGGGAAAATCAAGAGGCGATACTGATTCAGGCCTGTTTTTTCAAGTGTTAAAAAAAATAACAGACTTGTGGTCCTCTTGCTTTGCTTGTGAGGTTGTAAATTGGAACAAGTTTTTTGATCTGGAGGGCTGGTGAGTGCCTGTATTTTGGGGTGGAAAATGTATATATCTTAGTATTCTCAATTGCATTTCCTGCAATTACTTATGTCAAAATAATCAAGGAGATGCTCAAAGATTTAACTACAAGGATGTTCATACCAATCCCATTTAGGATATTAAAAAATGCAAAATGATCCAAAAGTGAAACCACCAGGAAATGAGAGGAATTCCTTATGCTAATGCAACAATGGCAAATAAGTAACTATTAAACATACTGTGGACCATATAATGACATAGAAGGTGATTCACAATATTTAGTTTAACAGGAAAAGAAGATTGTGAAAACAATTTGTTTCTATTTTTATCAAATAGTTAAACTGAAACTCATGTGAAGAAAGATTCAAAGTTAATATATGAAGACATTAAAGGTGCTGATCTCCAGGAGGAAAGATTATGGATGATTTTGCTTTTTGTGTGCTTGGTTTTCCAACATGTCTGCTTTGTAAAAAATATCAGTAGACATGGATTCACAGTCAGATTTGCTTACAAATTTTCTTCTATGATTCATGCTCTGCTCTCCTATGAATACTTTTTTATTTTTTTCATTTTTTTATCTTAAAAAGCAAAACAGAAAAAAGGGTAGAAATAATACAGAATTTAAAAAAATAAGAAATCAACACTAGTTAATATATTGTGTATTGTTATCTCAGAAGTAATTGTTCAAGTTGCAAGATCTAGGCATAAAAAATGATCAGACAATCAAACAATGACAGCACAAACTATTCTTTTTGATGAACTAACAGAAAACTAGTAGTATATTGGTATCTATCTTGCACACTTATACATACATACAGTTATATGTGTATACCTACATACGATACATATAACCGTTTCCTTTCTTCCATTTCTCCTTCCCCTATCCCAGTTGTTCTTTCCTTTTGAGCACTTTCTTTCCCTTTCATTATTATGATATTTATTTTTTGTATTTTTTCAAAGCATTAAAATGTATTATTCTCTGCATATAGTTTTATATTCTGGCCTCTTTTTCTTACTCATATTGTTCCATTTAACAGTGTTGATCTGGAGCCTCTGTCAGTACACAAAGGTTTTTATTCTTTTTAATACTGTATAATGTTATACTATTTCACTGTATAAGTGCACCATACTCTATTTTAACTAGTTTCTTAATGATTACTATTTAGGTTGTGTCTACTGGGTTTTACTTTTTATTTTGTGGTATAAAATCAATACCACAACCAAGAAGTTCATCTAGTGTTCTGGGTCCTTAGGCGAGGTGAGCTTGTTAACAAGATGCTGTTCTGGACTGAATCCTTGCTTTCTCTGTTCAGGATCTCTCTGCAAGGTTGGTGACTATCCAGTCCCAGAGAGCCCAGTTCCTGATCACCTTCAAGACCATGGAGGAAATCTGGAAGTTCTCCACTTATCTGGATTTAGGTATGGCATGGATGGGGTATACAGGTGGGGAAGGACTTACCTTACAGTTCATCCAGTTTGTAGGGGCTGATGTTAAAGAATTGGCCAAGTCCTGATAATTAAAAGAAATAGAACTCTAAAGTGAAGAATTAACTTTTGAAATATCACAAGCTGCCTGAAACTAAATCTAAAGCAAATAGTACCTATTACTGTAAAAAGTCACATGGGAGTCTTTTGTCTAGGGAAAGATCTAATTATTTACTGACTAATCAGTCAATTGACAAACAATTTAATCATCTATTAAATTAAAAGTACTGAGATAGATATGAAGTTGATCTTTTTTTTAAAAGTCAAGTCAAGTAAGACCAGGTAAGTGTTCAAAATATTGAAGTTCTAGATTTCTTAGTTCATGCATTTAGAGAACAGTTGAGAAAAAAGGTGGGGACTCACCCACTGAAGTGGTATCAAGGCAGCAGAACTTTCTGAAAGGTAACGAAGGGTGGCCAGGTGTAGTGGAAATGCCACTGTGGTGGGTCACAGTTCACGAAGAAGAAAAACTCACAATGGGGATCTGATGGCTTCAAAGCCAGCGAAAGCCAAGTCAAGGGAAATGACCCAAGTTGATGAACATCTGGTGTGTCCCAGAAAATGCTAGGGTCCATGCTGATGTCCATAGTGAGAGATGCTTGGCAAAGGTGGAGGGGCAAGGCTAGGGGTAGGGTGGTTTCCTGCTCTCCCTATTATACATCTTCTTTGGACATTAGAGATCCTCAGTGTTCAAAGTGTGCCCCATGGACTAGACATATCAGCATCACCTGTGACCTATTAGAAAAGTAGAATCTCAGACTCTAAATCAGCATCTGTGTTTCAGAAAGATCTCCAGGTGTGCACTTGCAAGTTTAAGAAGCACAATGGAAGAAGTAGCCAGGCCTAAATTAGTATGATGGGCACTCAGAATGGAAGGAGACAGGTTTCTGCATTGTAAGAAAGTAGAATCCTCAAAAGAAGAAAAATTTTAACATGAACAACTCATGTTTCAAGGCATGTTGAGGTACTATGTATAATTACTTAAATTTTATTATTTTCATTTTTTAAAAAATGCCTTTAACAAGGGAGATCTTACTGAGCACTCATTGGATGAGGCTCAGGTTAAGAACAGGGAAACTGAAGTAGATCCTAAATCTCGTGGCTGTGGAGAATCCCTCTAGTCACTTCATTGTTTGGGGCACACGAATTTGAATCACAGGTCAAGAGAACTTCAAGGGGATACCAGGAAGTCCTGGAGAAAACATCTTAAACTTAAGAGACTTCCAGGACTTAAAGAAAAGAAACTTAGGTTTGGTCAGCTCATTATGCACTTGCAGAGATGCACAAGATGCTACAAATGGCAAATATCTTTTAAACACAACTTGTATTTTCCAACAGGTGCTGAAAATATGTCTGTGGTTCTCTAAGGGCAGAACCTTCTGTGATCTAAGGGTAGAACCTATCTTGTTCAGGAATCTTGTTGGATTAACTTCTAGGCTATGTATCCATATGTCTGGAGCATCTCCTCTTTGACCACAAGTACTGGCTTAACTGCAGATTGGTAGAGGACACGGAGATCCAAGTGTCTGTAGATGAGAAACATCTGGAAACCATGTATCTGAGTCTCTTGATACAGGAAGGTGAGCGTGGCTGGAGGTGGGCATAGGGGCTCATCTGAATATTCACCAGAATGCCTGAAATCATTAAGATACAAAAGGAGGAAAAAATCATGTAAACATGGAGCATTCACAAATGAGCCTACCTGTTATTTACATTGAAATGTGAAGCTTCCCATTTCAATGCTGACACCACATGAACAGCTATGTTGGTTTGCCTCACTCATTGGTATCAGAGCTGCTTGAGGAGTTTTAGAAAGATGTCCCTGGCGGGGACCCACATAAGCCAAATTAAATTCCTAGAGGTGGGGCATTCTCATCTTTTTAAAAGTTTTCCACATAATTCTGATGATATCCAAGATTGAGAAATGCATATATACACATGTGATAGAATCTTATTGTAAAATAAAATTGCAAATCTTACAAAACTCAAGATATATCCTGAGGGTGAGTAAAGCAATGTTGATGTACACCCCGATCTGTTTACAAGTGAAGATGCTCTCAGACTGGCAGATGGTCATATCTGATGACCTAACAGACGCATTGGATTTGCATAAGATATTTTTACAAAAGTGATTCTTTGTATGATTGCTTTGCATAAATCATATATGAAGAAAGGAGTTTCATGTTATGTTGTTATAAAATTTATGGTAATTACATTCACCCAAATCAATTTATTTTTTGTTGCTTCTAGGATTAAGTGTGAGGTTGCAATTATAACTGAAGTTCTGTTAAATGCAAACATATTTTCCTAAGTTTTTATTTCATCTCTTCTTCAAGGTAAAGTTCCAAGTATGCCTTTTTCTCACAAGTTGCTCAAAAATGTTGGTATCTATTTTAAGCGAATTCTCTCTCAGTGGCTTTTTTTCCTGCCAGTTTTCCTGGAATCATAAGGACTTCTTGGAGCGCCTCCTTCTGGACAGTGCGCTTTACTCCTCGGAGTAAACATATTTGGACTCCGGATAGAAACATTACCTTGTGTGATCTTTCGTTTTCACTTCCTGCTACACCTTGGAAAGGGCTTTTCTCATTATCTGCAGGTCATTTCTTCTGCAGAGCCACGCGCTCCGTGGCTCAGCCCGTCGAGAAGGAAGGGGAGTGTTTGGGACTTTGCAAGAACGAATTAATCTCGGTGAAGACCTCGGAAGGTGAATCTGAGTGGGAAGGCGTGTCCTTAGTGACTGGCCAACGAGGCTTGGTTCCGGTGTCGGCCCTGGCGCCCCTGCCCGTCCCTTTCCATCAGTGAGTAGCTACCCACTTCCTGACAGAGGGTCCCAGAATGGGATGGGGTCTGCACAGAACAGAGTAGGTAGCTATGCTTTCAGAAACCCGCCTCCACGGTGCCGGGGAGAGAACAAAATGCAGGTGCCTTTTTATCAATTGTCTTTTTTTTTTTTTTTTTTTCCAATACAGCCAAGATTTGTGCAATTAATTTGGAGTGAATTCTGAATTTCATATGAGTATTTTACCCAGGCAGAAATTCACGATGTGGATACCAGTGTAGTGTTTCTTAGAATAGAGACCTGAAATTAATATCACCTAGAATTTTACCAAAAATCCAAATGCCCTCGCCTTTCTCAGATGCCCTTGGGCCTGGGCCCAGGAATATGCACTTTAAATAGGTTTCCCAGAGTTTGGGTTTCTTTTTTTCTTTCTTTCTTTCTTTTTTTTTTTTCCTTTTTTAAATTTGAGAATCCCTGCTGAAGATACTGTAAATTCAGATATGTTGAGTGACAGTAAACATTACTTCAGACCCTGTGTTTGGTGCTGGCAAAGACTAATGATGGGGATTTATAGGGATCTTTTGTTGGTCATTTAACTGACAAAACGAACCGCAGTGTCAACATAATCCCAGGTCTGCTGAACTCTTCTCCTTTTTACAGTGTTTGGTACAAAGTAAGTTTTCAACAAGCGTTTGATATCATCAAAATAAGCTAAATAAATCCTTATTGTAATCTTCCTATGTATTCATCATTTTTCTAACAGACTGTTTTCATTGTTTTAAGTTTTTGAAATTCATGTTTGCAAACCTCGTGTTTCCACTGGCAGATGGTTCCTGAAGAATTATCCAGGATGCTGCGGCCTTTCCAGGAAGAGAGATTGGACAGGCTCTTATCAGATCGGTATGGCTGAGTTGAAAATATAGTGTTGTTAAGGACATAATGTTGTCCTGCCTCCTAATTTTATCTGCAGGCTTGGAGTCAGTTGATGGGAATTCCTGTCTTGCCTCTGCTACTGACTGGATTTAGGGAAGTCATTTGCTGTCTCTTTGCGTGTGTTTCCTTGCTTGTGAAGGGAGCGGTCTTAGTCCAGAGCTGCAGATGCAGATCCCCGCAGGGGAAGGCAGGGCACTCAGATGTGTGCCGGGCTCTGCGGAGGGCCTAAGGCCACAGTAGGGGTGGCAGGGATTTAAAGGCAGATTTAAAAAAAAAAAAAGCCCAGTGCGGGCCAAAGTAAACATTTTGTGAGCCAAATATGGCCTGCAGGCTGCCTGTTTTAATTTCTGGTCAAAATATTTTCTGATTTCCCTTAAAGCACTGTGAAACTAGACTTGAATTTAAGAGTATATGAATATCTGACACAAGGGCAAACAGTAAACATTTTTGACCAAATGAGTGAAATTTATACACACACACACACAGATACATATATGTATATCTGTATATTCATGTATATGCATGCATACATTTGAGGTGTTTTCCATCTGAATATAGATGTACATGTATATGCACACACGTCTGCAAGTACATATGTATCCACTGAATAATGAAATATCTAGAATATACCTTCCTTCATTTTTATCCTTAGCACCCCCTTGTATCCCTATATCCTGACACATATCTTTCAAAAAAGTGTAATTGTACCAGTTTAAAGTTCAAATGGCACCTTTTAAAAAAGAACTGGAAGGAATTATGGAACCCAAACACTAGAACTGATCAATAATTGACGTTTCACAAGATATTTTCTTTGTAAGGTGATGGAGCCTGATGGGAACAGGGCTTTGAAGTCCTTTCTTGGCTCACGTGCTGCCTTCACAGTTTAACGCCTGTGTGACCTTGGTCATTCCCCTGCTCTCACTATGCCGGTACTTCCTGACTAGTAGAATGATATAATAAAACTAACTTTAAATCCTGTCAAGAGAACTAAACAAAATGAGATCTGTAAGTCTCTTAGTACTGCTCCTCTCACTGTAGATTTCTAACATGTGGCGGATCCCATAAACCTACAAAACAATAGGAATTTCTGATCATGAAGACGTGATCAAAGGGAATTTGGTAAAAATGTTTGGAAAAGGTTGAACTGGAAGTACGACAGAGGAGCAAAATTAAATATGGAAACCAACACACAAAAAAGGCATTATTTCCACCAGTGCAGAATTAGTGGGAAAAGGGGTAGTAGTCAGAAGACCTAAGTTTGGGATTCAGTTTTGCTGCCTACAAGCTCCTTGGGCCAAATCTTAGTGGTTCTTCCACCTAATCTATATGAAGAAGATTCTGATGGCTGCCCTGCCTGCCCTTTAGCTTTCTTGAGAAGATCTGAGAAAGGGGATATATATGCTTTGTAAACTACGCAGAACAACATTATAAATGTCATTAGTAGATCCTAGATAGGTGACTTATCAAACTGAATAATTACTCTAGACAGAAGCAGGGTCTTTCAGATCCCTCTGGGGGCAGCAACGGCTTCCATTCTGCTAGTGGTAACCAGGCACCATCTACAGAGGCTTGACTAGGCTTCAGGTATTGTGAATTTTGACTCTTTGACTCCTTTAAATGTTTATCAACATCAGACATTCTCATTATCCCCACTGTACATTTGGGGAGGCTGAAGGTTACAGTGACCAAAAGCAGGTAGAAAGATACGTAGGGATCTTCTGGCAGAATGGCTCATTCTCACATGCTGGTCTGTGGACTTGTACCAACAAGTACCAAGTGTTTACATCACAGTGGCAAAATCAAACTAGGACCATACTGTGCTTTCCAGTTTTCCATAAGCTTAATTTATTAAATTTTGTGACATATTCTTTATTCTGGGAATATCTTTCTTAGGCCTTTAAAACATCTTGGCTCTTACAAAATGAAGAAAGTGGGTTGCAGTTCCTCTTTTTTGAGTGTCCTAGTTTGGCGATGTGAGAAGCCAGTTAGTCTATCCCATTTCACATGGTCTATTTTTTCAGGTCAGGAGGGGAGTTTACTGGTCTTTAGTATTGAGGTCTGGGATCCTCCCCATCTGTATTACACTGGCAGGTGGGGGAATGCTCAGCTGATGCAACTGTGTGCATTTGACCTGTGTGCTGTTTCCCACAGGCAGAGGAAGATGTAAGGCCTCGAGGAATTATGAGCAGGAAGAAAAGGATGAACTGAGTTTCTGCCAGGGAGAAAGCATCGAGATCATTGGCTTTGTCATACCTGGACTTCAGTGGTTCATTGGGAAATCAATGAGCTCAGGAGCAGTGGGCTTTGTTCCCACCAGGAACATAGATCCTGATTCCTACTCCCCAATGTGAGTATGGCAGTGAGTCTGTTCTGGAGCTGGGCTGCCTCTGCCAGGGCTTCCTTCCCTTTGAGAGCAGTGTGCAGGAGCTGTACACAGAAGGGCTTCGGTAATGTCAAACCTAGACAGTTATGGCAGCCAAGGTACATAGAATGGGAGGGAGGATGGGTGGGTGATTAGAGAATAAGTCAGTTTGTTTCATTCAACAGTGAGTCATTGAAACTTTCCTCTGTGCAGGGAGAGAAGCAGAGCCCCAAGAAAAGGGCCTACTGTTAGGCACCAAGGGTGTGTCTTTGGTGCTTGGATCCTTCCATGCACCCTGTCCAACCCAAGGCCTCATCAAGGGATGGAAACACACGAGGAGCAATAGATTACCAGCTTGGTTCATGGATAGTCCCCTCCTATGTTGGTTAAAGAGATAGGTTGCAGGTTTACCATTAATGCTAAGCATTGAATGTGGGAGGTCAGTATTGGCTAGGAGAGCAGAGTGCATCTTTTTACCCTTTTCCTCCCTAACTCTAGGAAGGCTTCTTGGGAGGTGCAGTCCCATCCTCCAGACCCAGCTTGCCCCACCCATTCTCAGTCATAGGAAGGGAATCACAGTCCTGTGCAGTCCTTGTTGGGTGAGCTTCCTGCAGGTGATAGGAAACAGAAAGCCTGGGTCTAGAAAGTACTAGGGGAAGTAGAAAGTTGGCGCCTCATGTTAAGACATACTGAGGACATGTGGCCCAAGAAGCATGTAAGGCTCTCAGCATGCAGACTAGAATTCCTCTTCCTATGAGAAAGAGTCGATGAGGAGTCCGCCGAGGGATACAAGCTTCCTCTATGCGCTACTCTGCATGAGGAGAGGAGCTAGAGGACCATCTTCCCTGTGCAGAAATGTGTAACCCAAATCCCACAAAACAGGAAGACCACTCACTGAGCTCCTAGAGAGGTGTGGAGGGCTGCGGCGACTTGTAAGGAAGACAAGAGTATGGAGAGAAAGTTCACGAAAGGTGATATTTGAGTTGAGTTTTGCATTATGTAAGACATTTTAACTGATGTAAGAGGGAAAGTGAGAGTTACTAGAGAAATGACTCATGTCCCTGGGAGGCAGGCTCCAGGAGGCACTGAAGGGTGGCTGCTGGAGACTAGAGACTGAGGATGAAGTTAAGGGCAGCACCCAGGGGGAGGAGCAGGAACAGAGGGGAGAGGCTGCAGCTGGAAGATAAAGATTTTGGGAGCTTCGCAAATGTGGAGAGAGCTGAGTTCTGCCCCAGAGGCTCTTATCTTACTGGTTTGGGTGGAGCTTGGGCTATGATATTTACTGAAGCTCTCTAGGAAAGGCTGTGGCTGTCAAGGTGAAAACCAGAACCCCTTATTTTTTTTTTCAGTGGGAAGTGAGGACCCAGGAGTGAAGGGGCTGAATTAAAGCTTGGGATCTAGAAGCCTAGAATCTTAATGTTAAATGCACAGGTCCTGCAATTGGAGTTCTGGTGAAAGGAAGAAATTTTATAAACAGAACAGAGTTAGTGGGGAAGAACCATTCCAGAGCAGAGGAAGAATGAACATAGTGAAGCAGACAGAGCAATTTATTGTGAGGAGGGAACCAGTCTTGGAGGAGGTGGGATGTAGTTAACACTGTCACTGGCCTCAGTAGGTAAAGCAGGGCCACCTGAGGAAAGGCTTGGCCGTTGGAAGGTCGTGGGAGGCAGTGTGGCTTAATCATTTGCAGAGTTCTGGGGCTAGACTCCCCCAAAAGGATCCATGACCGTGTCATACCGTGTCTCCATTAGCTTATTGGCCATATGACTGTGGGCACATTGAGTTTCTCCTTTGCCTCAGTTTTCTTATCTGTGAAACATGTATAATGTTTTAACTGCCTAAAAGGATTGTCATGAGTATAAATGAGTTAATACACATAAAGCACTTAGAATGGTGCTGGTGTGGGTGTGTCAGTATAGCTAGCTCTGATTCTATTCTTGCCATTGTTGTGAGTGTTTTCAACAGTTGGTTTTAATAGAATATTAGAGAGGGCATTAGGATTTACAAATTACATTTGGACTTTTTTCTTCAATAAAATTTTATTGGTACATTTGAGATATATCTAATGGTCACATTCATCATAGAGACTTTGTGATATTTGAACTTTTGTACCTCACGCATTACTCCAAGTGACAAAACTGAGTACCACTAAATTGATTTAGCCATCATGCTTGAATGGCTTAGTTGCACGATCTTACACTGAAGAGCAACACCATGTGAGGTAGTGATGCCACTTTCTCCTTATCCACAGTGGCATCTATAAACCTTCACCTATGGGACCCAGTGCACCAGGGACTGTAGAGTTGGGAAAGAGCCAGGAAGCAGGAGAGGGGGAAGCAGGAGAGGGGAGGGGAACAGGGACCTTGTGTACCCTCCCTAGCACCCTCTGGACAGCAGATATCCTTAAACTATGGCACCTTAGCAGCAGACTCTGAGCTCCTAGGACTCAAGCAGCAGGCAGGTACTGAGTACTGAGGTCTCCTGGGTACCTTCCCTGCGCACTGTGCCCAGGACTGGCCACTGGGTGTCGCCCTGAGCCTGTGGTCCTTAATACTAGGTTTCTGAGGAAGGCCTCAGCATTTGCTTAAATCTCCATCCTCTTCCTATGCATTCTCTCCCTGTGCTGATAAATTCTTCCAAGAAGTGTGTGAGTGTAAATGTGTGTCTGGACGTGCACATGCATGTGTGCCTTCAAAACCACACGCACAGTATCCAGTGGAACTTCTCCAGAGGCTGCTTTCTGCAGCTGATTTAGCTTGTGGTTGGCAACACACAGGAAGGTCTTGTTCAAGGAGAAAATTTATGGTTCCTTTTCTTTGGCATAGATTTTAACACCAACTACTTAGTTTAACACCAACCTTTTAGCAATAGCAGCTGCAAAACTAGTTCTTAAAACTTGCAGAAAGCATTTTGTGCAAATAGACATAGTGCTGTTTGGGTTTAGCCTGGATGACTTCGGGAAGCTTAGAGATTTTGAAGGTGATGGAACAATATACCCTTCCATTTTTTGATGTTAAAAATATTGTTTGTGTGTGTGTGTTTTAAGAGAAAGCAGGATTTGTGTATAATTGAAGTGTATATAATTGAAGATGTCTTTTTATCCCTTCTTGCTTTTTACTTGCTCTTGATTTCCACTCCAGAGGCAAATGCTATGAGAAACTGGTATTTATCTTTCTAATCCTTATTCTGATGCATTTTAAAGAGAGCTTGTTATTTATAAACAAGTAACTATGATGTTTTGTGTTTAAAATTGTATGTGTCTTTCCTAACTGGCTTTTTTGGTTAACATTGTTAATTTGGATTTATTCACATTATCACTGATACAGTAAATTTTAATAAAATGTTACTTAAAACAAATTTGTACACTTAAAAACCTAAATTAAAGATAGGCAAGTTTAATTAGTGCACTGAAAAGTAGAAAAAAAGGAACATGGGAGAAAACAATATTTTGCAGTTTTAAAATTCATTTGCTGTTTTCCTTTTTATTCTTCATATTGTTCCTGTGTTTTCTTTATAATTTTATTTCTTATTATGACATCTAGTTTTGCTGATGAGAATGTTGCTACTGGTTTCATAGCTATTTTTTTTGCAGGTTGGCAGTCTGTTCTTACTTTTTAATTTTTTCTCTTTTTCATTGATGTTTTACAATTATAACATCTAGGTGTAATACTGTATTATATATTTATAGCAAATTACCCACCTCTTTCTCCAAAAAGTATATTTTATAGCAGTCACATATTCCAGTGAAGATCTGTGAGTTGTAAATGCAGTATTTAGAGCTTGTTTGTTTTAAGGAAATTTTATTTAAAATAGACCCTTGAATAATTTAGCTAGACATGTAGTAACATCTTCAAACTGTGAGGAAAAGTAAATTTTAATATAAAATAGCGAGCCTATTTTGCCAGGATTTTATATTTTTCAATAATATTAATTTTTTCCAAGAAATAGTTTATTTCTTATAATTATTACATTGATACATTTCTTTTGATTATTTTCCATTTCTTTGTTTCTATTTCATTAGTGTATGTTTTTAGCATTATATTTAATTCTTTCACACCATGAATTTGAACAGTTAAGTAATCTGAACCCAGAAAATAGAATTAGGAGAGACAGACAACTTACGAAGACCTGTAACCTTAAGAAATGGGCATCTGTTAACAATGATACTATTTTTATTTATTTTGTTCAGGACTTGATGTGCTTCCTCAGTCTGAAGACTCATGTCTTTCTTCAATTCTGGAAAATTTCTCATTCTCTTCTGAATACTGCCTTTCTCTTATCCTTTTAGTCTCTCTTCTGGAATTCCTGTCAGAGGTATGTTGGATATATTCTGTCCTTAGCCTTGCTTAACAACTTCTTTCTATTGTTCATACTTTTGTCACTCTGGGTCACATTCTAGGTGATTTCCTCAGAGCGATCTCATTTCACTAATTGTCTCATCCGCTGGGACTAAACTTGTGGCTTGACTCATTCACATCATCCTTAATTTTCATGCCTTTATTTTCCATTTCCTGAAATCGTATTTTCTTTTTTTTTTAATGTGTGATTATTTCCTCTCACAGTGTGCCTCTTTTCATTGTGTGCTCTATTTATTCTTTTTATTTCATTGTTTTAATTATGCTTATTCTTCAGATTATTGTTATTACTAGTTTTGTATTAATTTACCAGTTTGTGCATTTGCTGGATTTCTTTGTGGGTGGCTCCTTTTCTGAATTTGTATTTTTTGTTATGTGAATTAAGGTTCAACATTTTAAAAGACAGACATTGCACAAATGCTGGGCTGAAGGAAACCTGTAGAGTATGCTTTAGATTTGCTTCTCTCAGAATCTTAAGAAGTTCGTGATTGGAGATATATATATATATATATATATATATATATATATATATATTTCCCCCCCCACACTGGGGGTTGAACCCAGGGCCTTTGCACTGAAGTATATCTCAGAATACAATTTTAACTTTGAGGGTCTTACTAAGTTACCCAGGCTGGGCTTCAACTTGTAATGCTCCTGCTTCAACTCCTAGAATGCTGGAATTATGGGTGTTCACCACCAGGCCTGTCTCTGGGACTGACTTATGTTAAGTTCTCTGAATGTGGTACCTACCTTGTGCATGTAAATTCAGATCCCTTCCTTCTGATGCTGTAGGCACATGTTGATTTTATTCCTAGGGACTCAGATGGATTAAAAATGACTTCTTGGCAAGTAGTAAGATGTTGTACAACCAGCCCTTTAAAGAAGTTGCTGCCTTTTTAGACTCCAGCTCCATGGTCACATGTCCTGTTCTGGGGGTTACTACAAGGTGAACCCCAGTTCTGAGGACCAATCTCTCAGCTAAAACTTTCAGGTTTCTGGGGCACCTGTTCTCCCCTATCAATCTGGGCTTAGTTTCCATTTTTGTTTCTATATCTCGTGTATTTCCTTTTCTTTCTTTAAAATTTAAGCTATGTTAAAATACTTATCTTTGCTACATGTCATCCATGTTTTTGTGTGCACGCACGCGTGCGTGTGTGTATGGGGGCGTAGCCCTTTAGAACCTTTTAGTCTGCCAGAATGCTAGAATCTTTGTCATATCATACTAACCCAGTTTTCATGTTTAGAAAACCATAATGTAGTTTTCAAGCTTCTTGGACTCTTTCTAAATACCTGAAATTCAGGACTTTAGCAAATCAGCTCTGTGGCATTGAATACAGAGGTACAAGACCTAACTTAGTTTCAGCCTAAGTTTCACTACTTTCTAGCTGTGAAATTCTGAACACTTAATAACCTTTCTGAAACATTTTCTTCATTTACAAACATGGACTTCAAACCTATATCATAGAATTAATGTAAGGGAAATAAATGGTAAGTTTCAGAACACTTTGTGAAATTTAAGGTTCCACACAAATTTGGGAATATCCAAATTCGGGGATATGCAAGTATTCAACTGAATTTAGTTGCAGATTTCAATTACATACTGTTTAGAGCTGGAAGCTTTTGTGGTACCGAGGAGAATCTAGAGATCAGGTTAGAAGACAGGATGATCAGGACATGTCTGGGGAAGAGCCCTGGGGCAGACATGAGGACTTCCCTCTAGTGCCAGTGCTGACTCTGCTTAGGGAGTGACCTCAAGCAGCACCTGTAGATGCCAGTTCGCTGTCACTGGCTTTCACAGTGCTCATACTGAGCTTTGGGGACAAATGAGAAGAAGCTGACCACAGTATCCCCCTCCTAGTCTTTTCCTGGCTTCTGCTATAACTAGGGACGTGCTCCTGTTTCTTGCTGTACCGCTTCCTAAACACCCACTTTCTTTCACTGTGCCTCTATTTCTTCATGTGTGAAAAGGTGATAAAAATAGTACCTGCCTCATAGGACAGTTACGGGAATTAAATGAGGGACTAATATATGCGAACTATTGTACACTCTCTGAAAGTATTATCTGTTATTAACTCTTGGATTTCCACAGTAATTTTCTTTTAAAAATAGGTTCTAAGGTTTAAAACATTTCTGTTTAGAACTGAAAGTGATCTCAAAACATGTTCAGCTACATGCTGGGCTAAATGCTTTCTAAGGCATTTCTAGATTTCAGAGTTTTTCTTAACAATCTCCTAACAAATCTCTAGCAAGCAAATTCATTTTAACGATTAGATTATACAGTGGGATAAATTTAAGAATCTGTTTCATTTATAATAATTTCTTCCAGCCCTCAAACTTTCCATGTACCCACTTCCTTGCCCTTAGCAATTCCTTTCCTCTTGTAAGGCTACATAATGCTGTTCTGGGACATTCCATCAAGTCTCAAGAATTCTGATCACTAGGAAACTTTCTTCATTGTTCCTCTAGATTGTGCCACTTGTTCCTAACTTAAAAAAAAATAATCTAGGGAAAAAAACCACTTCTTTTAATGATTCCTTTCCTTTTATATTTAAGGCAACTAGTTCTATTTCCCCAGTTATAAATGGTAATCAGGTGGCCTCAAAGGATGGGTGGGAGTCAAGAGGGGTTTTGGTTTTCTTGCAAAATGGAGTTTTAGTGGGAGGGATGCTTTTATCTGTATTATGTTCTACTTGGAAACCACACAGATCAGTTTTCTATGCATGAGGTAGGTGCTAATAGTCCTTCTCTGGCAGTAGAAACACTGTTAGGATGAGAAGTCTGATTTCGGCAAATGGGTTGATGGCTTTTCTATTCTTCACTTTACTCTGCTGTGGAGAGAAGAGATGGAGTGTGGAACCTTACGCTGACCTGTCCCTGTCTTTTGCCCCAATGCAGGAGCAAGAGCTCCGCCTTTTTCAGCGATGAGGAGAGATGCTCTCTGTGGGCCCTGGGAAGCGACAGAAAAGCTGAGTGTGCCAGCTTCCTCCGCACACTGGCTCAAACCGACATCACGTCTGTCTACCGTCTTAGTGAGTGTTGGATCCTCACCCCCGTAAAACCCCAGGCTCCTCAAGCCTAGGAGAGCATCCCTAGCCAAAAAGAAATTATTTCTAAATCCTAATCCAATTCTGGAATTTGAGGCTGTGAGCACTGTTCGTGTAATTACCTGGATCATGTTTGATTAATAGCATTTTGCTTTAGATTTTAGATAATTCTGGGGTTGTACAGAACATGTTGAAAGAAATTATGAGGGTATGATGAAACCAAATTGCCTGTACCATAAATGGTCAGTAGTATTAGCCCTTCCCTTGTCTTAGTTGTCTGAGTTGTGGCTGAAATTTATTCTTGAGGGTTGAACCAGGTACCTAATAGCAAAGGTGGGGCCACAGAGTGTTACAACCCTACGACCCTAGGAGTTGATTTCTCCCCTCATTTGCTAGAGGCCTGTGTGAATGAATGCCTGAGACAGGATGAGAACAACTCATCAGACCAATTCGCCACACTGCCCCAGCCACTAAATGACACTGGCAAGTTAGGTACATGAATCTTGGGGAATAGTGGTCCCAGTGCCTAGCACAGATTTTAGCAATGCCTGAATGACTAACTCACTGAATGAATGATACTCATTTCCTTGATGGTTAGAAAGGTGCACTGCTCTGGGGTGGGAAGTACACCTACTCTCTGATGGTGGTTTGAGGAAGGAGTCTTTGTCCTCTTCTTTTTGTAATGTTTCCACTCTTGTGTGACCAGATTAAAAGGGTCACATTTCATGGATATAATCAGAGATTGAGGATAGCAGGTCCCCAGGGCAGCTCTTAGGAGCAGGTTAGGAGGTAAAAGTTTTCTCCATGCACAAAATGCCTTTGTGAGGAGCATGCACCCTAGACAGCATCTCTCAGCCCTAGCAGAGCTATTATTTATTTATTTATTTATTTATATTTTGATCAGCTCAGATCACTCTGTGAGTCTGAGCCAGGAAGCTGAAGTTATGGGCAGTCATGGTAGGTAGAGGCAGAGATCTTAGGCAGGAATAGAGATCTAAGAATCAAGGAATGCTTGGGAGGTACACTGGAGGGTGTCTTGGTTACTTTTCTCTCATTGTTGAGACAAAATACCTGATGCCCAAAATGAAAGAAGGAAAGGTTTGTTTAACTTACAGTGTTTGGAGGTTTCAGCCCATACTCAACTGGCTCCAAGGCAGGGTGGCATGGCTGAGGGACAGCCATTCATGGTGGCTGCAAGCGACAAGAATCAAAGGGCAAAAGCAAAAAAGGGCAAAGCATGCCTCCTTTCCTCCCTTATATTGTATGCTGGCTCCCTGTCCCTGGGCAGGTGCAGCACTCATACTAGACAGCGAACCAATCACAAACGCTAGATTCAGTGGCCTTCGTGACCGTATGAGGCTTTGTGGGGACATTTAAACAAACCACAACAGAGGGACCCAGAAGTGAATGGTGAACCTGGATCAAAGATAATCTGCCCACTGATCCATTGGTTGGGAGATCTAAGATCAGGCCTCGGGCAGCACGCTTTGTAAAGAGCAGCAGTGCAGTCTTCTGGGTGCAGGTTGTATTTTATGGTTGTGCACTATGCCCTGAGACCAGGGAAACTCAGAGAGGGGCTGTGTTCTAGCTCTCCCAAGACCTATGGCCTGGGAAGAAGAGCCTCTAATTCTTCCTCTCATTTTGTAACTCATGCACTATTTGTGCTCTTAGTGACTTGGCACTGAGAGAAACAGCTGCAGTAAGTCTGGCATGTACCCCTCAACCTCGAAGAGCCTTGGGTGCATGGATGGCTCTCCTGGCTGAATTCTTTAGCTGACCCATCTTTGGCTGTGAGCACTCCTACCCTTCCCATATGAGTATCTGCCATGACCATCCCAGAAGAAGCCTTCCACAGAGATCAAGGAAAAGACTGGATTGGATGAGGGGCCTGCTGGTCCTCAGAGGCCACTGGAGACCTTGTAGGGTTGCACAGACAGATGCTGCTTTTCCCTGAGGAAGAACTGGAATCTCTTCTCTGGTGTCCCTTGTCCTGTGGGCTGGGAGTCTGGCCTTTACCTGCCCAGTTCCACTGTGGCTCTTTAACTCAGAACATTCATTTCTTCATTGCCAAACTCAAGGTATTTTCTTTGTCATTATCTAATAATGTTTTACATTTTTTTTCATGGTAATAGGGATTAAATTTAGCAGGGCCTTTTCACTGAACTACACTCCCATGTCTTTTTATTTTGAGACAGGATCTTCCTAAATTGCCCACGCTGGTCTTGAACATGTAATCCTCCTGCCTCACCCTCCCAAGGAGCTGAGATTACAGAAATGTGTCAGCGTGTCCAGCTCATTATCCTTTTGTGACATTAGGAGGCTACATCATAAGTCACCTTGGTTTCTCTGACTCTGCTTTTCTTTCTGCCATTCTGGTTTTCTTTTCACTAACTGCTCTCTGCCAGGAAACGCCAATGTTTGACAGCCTCACTAGCGCATTTCCCGTCTGCTCCCCTTTCTGCTTTCCTTCCAAGTGCTACACCTGTGCAGTCACATTCAGTCCTGGCACTTTGGCCAGCTCCTGGTAACCTGCTGTGAACTATAAATCTGTATTTGCACACTCCGCTTTTCTCCCTGTCTCCAAACCATTCTCAGACTAGAGCTCTTAACTCAAACGCAGTGTCTAAAACTACTCGAGACACCCTGTCTTCCACCATATCCCACCGCATCAGGCAACAATACTGGGAACTTTAAGGACATTTTTGCTCCTTTTCTTCACCGTTCATTTCTACCCTTTCATCTTGCCACCTTTAGAAAGCAGGTGTTCACCTCATTGTATGTGTCACACTAACGTCAGTCAAGTGGATGGATGAGAGGTGAATGGAAGAAGAAAGAAGGAAGGGAGGATGTGGTACACATGGAGAAGGGGACAGTGCCACATGCCGCCAAGTTCTCTGACCTAGGAGGTCCACCCCAATTCTGTTGCAAACTCGCTGAGAGATTTGGGCACAACATCTCTCTGGCCCTCAGATTTTATCAACCCTTATATGCACTCCCTTTGATGGGCACTGTTTTCAGGTTTTCTTCTTTGACTCTGAGTCTCACTCTACCTCAGTTCCCAACTGTAAAGTGTGTGGGTTAAACAGGATGATTAGTCCGTGCCATGCAGCTCTCCAACTGATGCTGAAAGGGCAGATTCTGCCCATTCCCTAATGATAACTGACAGTCTGAAGCTAGACCATGAAACCTCCTAGGGTTACTGGCCTGGGCCCCTGGTGACTTTGGCATGGTGGGCCATTCTAACCTAACACTAGCTCTGTCCTTCATCTCTACCTAGGTGGCTTTGAATCCATCCAGAATCTTCCAAATGACCTGAGCGGTGAGTAGAAATCATGCTGAACCTGATCTCTCAGCCTTCAGCTCAGCACCCTTGTCCTCTGGCCAGGAGCTGGCACCTTAGTTGCAGGTGCTCAGGGATGCCCAACTCTGCCTATCCTTACAGCAACTCAGCCCGAAGGCTTCAAGGAGGCCAGGCCTGGCACAGTCAGGGAGGAGCATCAGGCTGTGGGCTCCAGATGGTCCAGCAGCTCTGAGGACTCCAGCCTGGAGGAGGAGCTCCTTTCAGCTGCCTCAGACAGCTATCACCTGCCGGAGCCTGATGACCTTGATGACCCGGAACTGTTCATGAACCTACACACCACTAGTCAAGACGAGGAGGAAGCTGAGAATTTTGCCCCCATATTGACTTTTCTGGATCATGAGGGTTATACTGACCATTTCAAAAGCCTCTATGATTTCTCCTTCTCTTTCCTCACTTCTTCCTTTTACTGCTTCTCTGAGGAGGATGAGCTTATGGTCTATCTGGAGACCTCAAGGAAGTGGGCCAAGAGAAGCCACATGACCTGGGCCCACGCACGGCTCTGCTTCCTCCTGGGTCGGCTGAGTATCAGAAAAGTCAAGCTCTCCCAGGCCAGGGTGTACTTCGAGGAAGCCATCCACATTCTCCAGGGTGCATTTGAGGACCTCCCCCTGGTTGCTGCTTTGTATATCAATTTGGCTTCTATCTACCTGAGGCAGAGGCTGAGGCATAAAGGACCAGCCCTGCTGGAAAAGGCAGGTGCCCTGCTGGCTTGCCTGCCTGACCGTGAGTCCAGTGCCAAGAATGAACTTGACGTGGTGGCCTATGTGCTGCGCCAGGGGATTGTGGAGGGCAGCAGCCCCCTGGAGGCCAGGGCCTGCTTTCTGGCTGTCCGATTGCTCTTGAGCCTAGGCCGGCATGAGGAGGTCCTGCCCTTTGCTGAGCGCCTGCAACTCCTCTCTGGACACCCTCCTGTGTCTGACGCTACAGCCACCATCTTGAGTTTTCTGTATGACAAGAAATACCTTCCACACCTTGCAGTTGCATCGGTCCAGCACCGTGGTACTCAGAGTGCCCAGGGGATGCCTCTTCCAGTTTGGCAGGCCTGCTTGGTCCTCCAGAACACCACCAAGCTCCTTGGCATCTCCTCCTCAAGCTGGGGTGAAGTTTCTGCACTGGCTTGCCCGACTCTCAGGCAGGCATTGGCTGCGTGTGAGGAACAGACTGACTGGAGCACTCAGAGGACCTTGTGCCTCATCCTGTCCAAAATGTACCTCCAATACAGGTCTCCTGACGGTGCCATCTACTACCTGAGCCAGGCTCTAGTACTAGGGCAGCTACTGGGTGAGCAAGAAGCCTTTGAGTCTTCCCTCTGTCTAGCATGGGCCTATCTCTTAGCAAGCCAAGCAAAGACGGCTTTGGAGATCCTAGAGCCACTGTTATGCTCCCTGAAGGAGACAGACAGTGTCACCCAGAGGGGAGTGATCTATAACCTCCTGGGACTTGCACTTCAAGATGAAGGGCGGGTGAGCAGAGCAGCCAGGAGCTATCTCCGGGCCTTGAACAGAGCTCAGGAGACAGGTGATGTGCATAACCAGGCGGTGACTATGGCCAATCTTGGCCACCTGACCCTTAAGGCTCAGCAGTCAGCCAAGGACTATCTCCTGCAAGCAATTCGACTCTATTCTGGACTCCAGGCCAGCAAGGACACAGATATGGAATTGGCACAGGTGCTCCTCTGGCTGGCCCAAGTTCTTGTGTCTGAACACCAGCTGACCCAGGGCCAGCTTTGTTATGAAATGGCACTGCTGTTTGGCTTAAGGCATCGACACCTAAAGAGTGAGTATATCCCATGCTGCTGGGGGCATTAGAGAAAAGTGTTGGGGCATGCTTTGCCCGTGTTCTATCTTAAAACATCTCATTCATGTCCCCACTTTATGTTCAGGTCAGCTTCAGGTCATCAAATCCCTCTGCCATTTCTATAGCTCTGTGTCCCCAAATCCTGAGGCATGCATCACCTACCACGAACACTGGCTGGCCTTGGCCCAACAACTCAGGGACCGGGAGATGGAGGGGAGCCTGCTGGAGTCCCTTGGGCAGCTCTATCGCAACCTCAATACAGCCAGGTGAGTTGGCCCTGGGGATAGTCCTAGAAGCCCTGTTCCTTGTTTAAGGAGAGACAGTGTTCTTCCCCTTAGGATATGCAGTCCATATGCACATGGTGTATGCATAGTATTATGGAAAACAGTGTGAACCCTACAACCAGCACACAGTGCTGCCCATTATTTGTTAGCTGTGTGGTCTTGGACAAGTTATTTAATTTTTCCATGCCTCAGTTTTCCCATCAGTCAAAGGCAGATAATAATGGCATGTATCTTAGAGTGTTATTGTGAGGAATAAATGTGCTTCAAGCTCACGGAGCACTTGAAAAAGTGCTTGAAATATGAAAAGCCTCCGTAACGTTAACCATGTCACTATTACTGTGTGTTTCCATAACAACCCACCACGTGACTAGGGCTGAGGGTACATAACTCAAACAGGTGGCAGTTATACTTTGGTAGGTGTTCCTTACCTGAAGACAATTGAGACTTGAGAAACCACACATACACACATTGCAGGAGTGTCAAATTTCATGATAAAAGGTTTGATTGGTGCCTTACCTTTAGAGTGAAATGGAAAATTATGAGATAAACTTTATTTAAGCCTATATAGTATATGTTGAACAAACATACAATAAAAGATGTGTTGATTTTTCAGCTTAATTGTGTTGGTACAATTATGTCATAGCACAATAAGACAGCCTTGGTTTTGTGATTCACTTATTGCTATCTTAAAAATGCTTCCTTTTTGCAAAATTACACTCAAATTTAGCGTAAAATCCCAAAACATCTTTTAACCCTTTGATAGTCAAATTATTCTCACTGGAAGTATCTTACCGTCTGCTGCTAATGTTCTCTTCTTTGTTCCTTCACTGGTCTAAGGCTGTTCCCCATTTGCCAATGGGTGGCCTGCAGTTTTGTCCTCTTTCAAGGATTTAATGGATTCCAGGAACTTCTGCAGGGTTTGCAAGATTTTCAGTTTTACTTTATAACAGATTTTACATTATAATATGGTATTCATAGTTATGAATGACTTCTGAAATTGAGTGGAGATACTTGTTAGTGTTGAGCAGAGAAATTGTTTGAGAAGCAACTAATTAAATTAGAACTTTTGCTTTTTAGCCAACATGGTAACCTTGGGAGCCTGGAAAATCCAATAATAAATAATCACACAATGAACTAACTAGCTAACTCTCTCTCTCCATGTATATATAATTGTGTGTATATGCGTGGGTATGTTTCACTCCTTGTCTCTCTCTCCCTCACCCATTCTTTCTTTTACATGAATCAAATGTCCTCTAAACTTCCCACTGTCTCTGCATTCAGTGCTGTCCTGCAGCATTTAAGGGAATAAGAGGGAGGCCTGCCCTTGCCTGCCCTACTTTCACTTCCAAACACCTTCAGAATTTAGATGCTCCTGGAGCATATCCAAAAGCCAGGCTTCAGTGAACCTTTGAGATTGGTCACGTGCTCCTGGTAAGGCATCTTGGAATGAAGTGTTGGGAAAGCTGGATTTTAAGGGATTTTATTATGTGTCAGACTTACTGCCGCCTCTTACTGCTGTGCAAACTCAGTCTTAGGTTAATCCTGTTCCTAGCTGTCATCTGTCATCCTTCACTCACCAGCACCCCCTCCAACCCTAGTTGACTAATACCTTTGAAATTCTAATGAAGAAGTTAGAGAGAAAGCCCTGGGTACTACCAGTGTGACTGTGGAGGCCTCACTTGAGACTGTTCAGAAGTTCTTGCCAGCAGACATTGTATCTAGCACACAGCTAGACATCTATTGTGCTTGTTTGGGGAGCCAGGTTTTAAATTAGTCACTCAGTCTGCTAGCCCATGGCTCTGGAGCCGCAGCTTTGTGCTGACATGGTACCTGATGATTAAGATGGGGATGTTTTCCCCAGGGGAGTCCCTGGCTCCTTTGCCCAGGGCTCAGGTAAGGAAAGAAAGGTGCTTTCAGCTTAGAGGCAGACTCCCTGGTCCTTAATGACAAGGACAGTGGTCAGAGTGCCAGCAGTGGCAGCTCAGATGGCTTTTGAGAACACTGACCTAAATAGTATTAGCTTTGGGACATAGAGCGTCTTAGTGAATATTCACCAGTAAGAAGCCAAATAATGGATAATGAGTGAGAGTATAGGGATTTGCAGCTAAATGAGGAATGTAGGATTTTTTTTTCTAAAATGAAATAGTTGCTTATGGTGAAAAATACTAAAGCAGCATTGATGATTATAAGTTGAAAAGTAAAGACCTCCTTACATCTTCCCTTTTTCTTTAGAAGTAAATTTCCTTTGTAAGGAAATATTTCATGCCCCTAAAGGTTTGCATTGGATGCATATTTCTTTATTAAATATTAGATATATTAAGCATAGTATGCACATATCTATAAAGTGGGATCATGATAAAATTTCTGTTCCATTGTATACCGTTCTATTGCTTGCTTTTTTGTTTAAAAGCATCACTATGAAATGATACAGCGTTGATGCAGCATTTTCTAACACCATGAGAACCCTTATGATGTGTTAGGTGCTGTTGCAGCAGCTCAGGAATCCACTTGTTAGGCTAAAAAGATAAAAGCAATTATTTGAAAACAGAACAGCCTGTCCCATGTGAATGAGCATGCTGTTGTTACAAGTATTCAAGCAGAGGCTGACTACTTAGGAACTTACAGAAGAGTTTCCTTAATTGAACTGAATTTAGATCTTCTTAGCTTTAGTGAGGTATAATCATATGCCATAAAAGTATAATTTAGTTCCCAATTTGGCATACAGTTTGGTTTTTAGCATATTCACTCAGTTGTGTACCCATCACCACTATCTAATTGCAGAAAATCTTCACGGCCTTTCCTCAAAACCCTGCACCTAACAGCAGTTACTTCCTGTTACCAAATCTCATCCCAGTCCTGGAAACCACTAATTTGCCAAGTGTTTCTACGGCTTTTCCTACTCTGGGCATTTGATATTTATAGAATCATTTGATGTTATTCAATATGCAACTGGCTTCTTTCATTTCGTATGGCATTTTCAAGGTTTATTCATGTTGTCTGTGTATTAGTATTTCATTATTTTTTGTTGCTGAACCATATTACATTGTATGGATAGGCAAAATTCATTTATTTATCCCATGGTTGATTTAGTTGATGAATAGTTAGGTGATTTTCATTTTGTCTCTATGATGAAAAAAGTACTGCCATGAACATTGTGACTAAGTTTTTGTGTGAAGATGTATTTTCTGTTCTCCGAGATTTATATGTGGACATGTGGGTTAATCGAAATGCCAACTTGACTGGATTAAAAGATTCCTGGGGAGTTGTCAGTATCTGTCCGTGTGTTGGAATGCTTAATCCATTTATATTTAATTAATTACTGGGAAATTATGATTTATGCAACTATTTTGGTACTTCTTTCCACTACCTCTCTCTCTGTGTGTCCCTGTCTCTATCTGTCTGTCTGTCTGCCTGTCTCTCTGTCTCTCTCTGTCTCTCTCTCATATGCTGAACAGTGAGTCCAGAGCTTTGTTGTGCTTCTTAGGCAAATACACTGAGCTCCACTCCTAACCCTTGTTTGTTCTCTATGTGGGTCACATCCTTTTCATTATTCAGTTCCATTACTGCCTTCTTTTGTGTAAAGTGGATAATTTTTAGCCTACTGTTTTAATTTCCTTGCCATTTCTCTTGCTATATTTTCTTTGGCTATTTTCTTAGTGTCTCCTCTGGGTTACATCTTGACCTGCAGCAGCCTCAGGTGTTTCCTGGGCACACACAGCCCTGCACGTGCTTGTGGACTTCTCAGTTCCTAGGGGGACCTGGGAGTATTTCAAGGCCTTTATGTGGAATCTCTACCTGTTTTTCCTTTTATGTTTTCTTTCGTCACCTTCATGTTTGCTCCAAGCGTTTTCACTACTTCATGGAAAGGCAGTGTTCAAACTTATTGTTAATCTTTTTGGACAAATGCTTCAGGAAAAAGGTGCTCTTCACTGAGTGAATTCTGAGTCAAGTCGAATAAAAACATTTTTTGAGTAGAGACATTCAGATAGGTCAAATGGCGACATCCAGTTTAGTCAAATGGGGCAGTTCCCTTTTATGGAACTGTAAGGAATTAGAAACTCGTGATGGCTCCTCCAGTGGCTGCTTGGATGCGGCTTTTCCCAGTTCCTATGATCATGGGCTTTGGTTTTTAAGGCCGCTGGAGACCTGGAGCAAGCAGTGTGTGTCCAGGGTGAGTTAGAAAGCAAAGTTAGATACATCATGATTTCTCTTATGGGAGAAACCCAAAATAGAAATAAACTGGAGTAAAATAAAGGGTAGATGATAGGAAACAGGAAGGCAGACTTTCTGGAAATGGGGAAGGAGATCGTGGGCAGGGGTAGGAATGAATATAGGGAGGGGAGTTAAAGAATGGAAAATGATCAAGTTATATGCATGTACAAATTCCTGCAGGATGAGTGTAACTGTTATGTGTTTCATGCATACACAAAACAAACAAACAAACAAACACAACTAAACAAAACTGAAAACAGAAAAGCAACAAAGTTCGCCATTCTAAACAAAATTCAGTCATTTGAGAAAAATAAATACTCCTTGGATTGTTGTGTGTCTTTAGTTAATTTTTAAAGTTTGCAAAGTTTTGTTTGATAGTTTTTTTTGCCAGTGTTTCAATTCCTTTTGTAAAGGATGGATCTTTTGGAGGTCTGTACCCCATTTTCCATAAATTAACACAAATTAAGATCTTTTAATTTTAATATTCAGTAATTTTAACTTCTACGATTCTTATTTGTATGATTGGGAGGAAATAAATCTCCACTTTCTTGCTTTACCCCCAGGTGAAGGGAAGGCTGGAAAGTACTTCAGGTGTCAGAGCAACCTGTGGCCAGGTTGTTGCATTGCCAAATGGCCATTTCATCAAAGAGAACAGCATGCTGTAATGCTGTGCTTATTTAGCATGAATAACTACTTCAATAGGCGTCTCAGAAAAAACCCTGTAAAACAAAACAAAACAAAAGGATCCGCTAACAGACATGTCTAAACAGGTGTTTCCACACACTTGGGTGTGGTTATTGTCATTTTTTCCCTGAACTTCCTGGAAGCCAAGGTAAAAAGGGGAAAGCCAGATGAAGTTCTCAGAGTCTGGTAAAAGAGCATAAGCACATGCATCTATCAAAGCAGGTTGTTTTCCTGACACTGATATCTAGGAGGAATTTATTAAGTGGGTCTTGAAGGATTTCTTGCATGCAACTCCCATCAAGGGATTTCCATTCTCACAAAGCTCAAGGTCCTAGGAAGCAGAGGCAGAAAGTGTTATGGAGGAAGTGGCAGGCAATTGCAGGGGCAGGTTTGGAGGGAAATGGGAGAAAACTTCCTGCCAGGAGTGTGGAGAATCTGTCAGGGAAGAATTCTTCAAGGGGAAGCCCCTGAAGCATTTGAGAATAGCCCTGAAGGATAAACAGATGCTGGGAAGTGGAGAAGGGTAGGAAACAGTATGTGCAAAAGTAGAGGTCCATTTCAAAGATTTTGTAGATTTTGGTGATCATTTGAATATGGGTAGATGAAGCCCTGTGTTTGTCACTTAGTAGGGCTGTGGAGGCTGGTTGGGGTGAGGACTCTTGACCTGCGCAGTAAACATCCATGATGAAAATGATTGTTGTAACCGAAAACTTTCAGAGAACATGTGAAATTTGCTAAGCAATGTGTAAATCTCAATGAGATAGAAAGTGTTGTAGAAATTGGGAACTAAAGAAACCAAATAACTTGCATGATATAACTGCGAGGGATTGATACTTAGACACTCTGGGTCTACAGCAGGATTAGCAAACTTTTGTTGTGTAGGTCAAATAGTAAATGGATTAGGCTTTGTGGGCCATGTGTTACAATCACTCCTCTCTGAAATGTACCGTTGTGGCTATAAAAAATACATAACTGAATGGGTGTGGCTGAGTTCCAATAAAACTTTATTTATAAGAGCAAGTAGAAGGCTGTACTTTATTTGACTCATGGGCCATCCTTTGCCAACACCTGGTCCAAGGTACATATTCTTAAGTACTTTGTATGTACTCTGCTTGATCAGCCAATAGTTCCCACCCTAGATAAATAATATGTGCAGGTGACTGTGCAGTGAAACCTCACGGGATGCACGGATGAGAACGGCCTTGTTTTTCATCAAGTCTTCTCTCTGCCTGCTAGAGTGTAGCCTGATGATGTCACTTGGTTTCACTGGTATTAGCTTAGATCCCTAACTTTCCAAATTAAGGTGGCTTTGCTCTTCCATGCTGCCTTTCTGCTACTTTTAATTCTTCATATTTGAAAGATTTTCTCTAGAGTTCAGAAGCTGGAGGTGGTGGTGGTGGGATTACAAGTAGATTCTGAAAACTTAGGTTCAGTCTTGAGGTTTTTGCCTTGGAACACTTTGCTATCCTTTTGTCCAATACCTTCAGAATCATGTTCTCCCTGCCTTGTAGGTGACAACTACAGAATGTGGCTTGATAGTTTTTCCATCTCTCGGTGGGAAGTGTCTCTGTTGGTCTTGTCTTCTGTCTTCAGGTGATGTGCACAGGCTGACTCCCTGCTCTAGAGCTGAGCCAGGTGGGCCCTGAGACATTTGGAGACTCATCTAATCACTTTAACAAATCTTTTTGAGCATTTATTATGACCTCAGTACCGTGCTAGGAATGAGCCAGAGTTGGTCTCTGAGCTTGCAATGCTCAAAAATTTTTACGGAAAATAGACATTCTATGAAAAATCAGAGTTATCATATAAATTGTTATAAGTTTCACAAAAGATGTACATTGTCTGTTTTATAAAAAGAGGGAACGCCTTGCATACATAGTGCAAGAATGATTAATTCTTTGCATGTGAATACAATAGCAGCCTACTATCTTTTACTTCTGCCTTTTATTCTGATCCTCATTTTTGTTCCCATGGAACTGAAAAAAATGCTTCAACATTTGGTCTTTCAATATAACTAATATGACTAACCCCTCACACTTCTGTAATCTTAAACAAGGAAACAATTGCTTTTACTTGAATCCTCATTTGATCTCAGGCTGTGATGTAAACTACTGTCCCACTTTTTAAAAATTTTATGGTATTAAGGATCAAACCCAGGGGTACTGCACCACTGAACTACATCTCTAGCACTTTTTATTCTTATTTTTATTTTTTATTTTGCAGCACTAGGGATCAAACTCACAACTTCGCGCCTGCCAGACAGGCATGTAAGCCATTGAGCCAAACTCCTGGCCTTAGTTTTTTGAGGCAGGGTCATATTATGTAGCTCAGGCCAGCCTTGTGCTCGCGTTGTAGCCCAAGCTGGCCTCGAACTCACAAAGCTCCTCCTACCTCAGCCTCCCAAGTGCTGGGATTAGAGGCATGCACCACCATGCCAGGCTCTCTCTAGCACTTTTAAATTTTTATTTTGTTGCAGGATTTGCTAAATTGCCCAGGTTAGACTCAAACTTGCAATTCTTCTGCCTCAGCTTCCCTTGGGGCTGGAATTACAGGTATGTACCACTGAACCTGAAGCATCCCACTTTTGCAGATGAGGAAACTTTGTTCAAGATTTAAAATCACTTATGTCCTTGACAACGCTAGGGCTTTTTTTTAAAGTGGTAAAAGAAAGTAAATTCCTCCTACACCTGGTTATGTGAGCCAGAAATTAAGTACTGTTTGAGTGTAAACTCAAACTTTTATAGTTATGTACTGGTTTGAACAGGACTTATTTCTTGGTTCAAGTCATTTACCTTTTCTGATCTTAGCTCATGCTGGTTGTCAAATAAGTTCAGGTAATAATACTACTCACTATTACTATGGACCACATAGCAGAGAGCTCAAAATAAAGCTTTAGCAATGAGCAGGAAAACTTGGGTAAGCTACGCAAGTAAAACCTATTGGCCCTCTTTATTTGCAAAATGAGCTCAAAATCCTATTGGCTGATCACCTATTCTCATGGTGATTAAAGGAGTGAATGTGCCTTGAAAATTCATGCCCCCACTCCTGGCCGTGGGTCAGCCCTTAGAAGAGGATAGTCCTTACTATCAGTGGAGGCAGGGTGTTGAAAAGAGGTCAGACAGACTCATTCAGGTGGGGCAGGTGGCTGGAAAGTCCCACAGTGTTGGTAAGAGGATGTCTAGGAATAGAAGTGTGTTAGGGTCACTTGGCCACAGGTTCATGGCTGCTATTCAGGCAGGAAGGAAGAAATAAGAGTTACACTCCAGAGACTGACTTGGAGACAAGAAGAATGAGAAAATGAGAAGGGTAAGAACTGGAAAGGAGAGGAGATACTGTGGTGTAGGACGCATAAGAGAACCAGGAGTGCATATGACTGAATTTATGCTGACCAGTAAGTGGTTTCTGTCACTTTTGGTTTGGAAGCCAGACCAGAGTTGGAGTCTGCAGGTAGTGGCTGGAGGAATTGGGATCCTCAGCCATTCCAGGTTTAGCCTACAGTTCAGGTGGTGAATGATATAGCATAGCCATTGGCAGCTATAAAATAATGGGTGATGAGTGGTAGTAAGAAGGAATCAGGAAAACTGGAGGCCATCTCCCAATTTTAGACCACAAAGGCACTTATTTTTTTATGGGCTATTGTGAATCAGATATGTCTTGGTGAGAAGGAGTTCCTTTAGGAAGTCCACTACTGGTTTGGAGTCTGGATGGTACAATTTGAGTAGCTAGGTCTCCATTGGTCTTGCCTCCTCCCACCATGGGGTGTTTCTTGGAGAGAAATACTGATCTGTTTTCCACAGTCAAAGAAGCAAATGTCCGCTCTGTGAATTGGCCTCTCTGTAAGAATTCAAAGTTTGCTCGCTGAACATCTGGACAAAACAACTTCAGCCCAGGGACATGGCAGACCGCAGATGGTAATAAACAAAAATACAGCAAGAAGTTAGATCAGGGTGAGGTTCATGGGTTCTGTCTCTATCAGCTGTTCCAGTGAGATCCAGGAGAGCAGTAGAGGGCAGGCCCGCCAAACCTCAGCTCTGCACGAGGTCTGAGATTGAGGGGCAGGAAATAGGACAGGGCCTCCTACCATGAATGAGGCCTGTGGTTATTGTAGTTCAGCCAGGGAGGTTACTGATCACCTCAGCATTGCATGGAGCTTTTCAGTTCACTACATAGTCTTAGCAGCAAATCTGACACTCTAATACTTAGGAGAATGCAGTTGCTATCCTGGATATCAATTTTTTTTTTTCCAGCACTGGAGATTGAATCCTGGTCCTTTGCATTCAGCTGTGTCCCCAGCCTTATTTTATTCTTTATTTTGACACAGAATCTCACTAGGTTTCCTAAGTAGGACTCAAACTTGCCTCAGTCCTCCTGCCTCAGTCTCTTGAGCTATTGAGATTACAGGTGTGTGCCACTCCATTTGGCTTGACAATAAACTTATGTCCAGGGTAGGCCAATGAGGAAAGCTTGAGCTCATTCTTCCCAGTTCTTATGTGGCCCAAATGCCCGATACCCTCTCCAGTAGGCCAACAGCTGCCTCATTGCCAGGGATTCATCAGTAAAAAGCAAGGTCTACTTCTGTCACTTGTGAAGAAGGGGGCTTGGTGGCCAAGTTGTGGTAGGTTGAGGTGTATGTTAATTCATTTTCAACTGCTATAATGACATATATGAGGCTGTGTAATGAGTACAAATGTTTCTTTAGCTCATAGTTTTGGAAGTTCCAGAGAGTGATATCACCATTGGCCCAGCTCTGGTGAAGACCTGATGGCTGATGGCAACACAATGGTGAGAACGATGGTGAGACAGGAAGCCAGAGCACAAGGCAAGGGCAGCATTGCTCTTTATGACAACTCCTTCTCATGGGAGTTAACTGAGGTCCCATGAAAATGGCATAGTTCCCTTTGAGGGCAATTGATGTCCCCTTGACCTAATCACCTTGGACTAAGCCCCACCTTTTAAAAGCCCCCCTCTGCCTTTCAACATCACCACACTGAAGATCAAGTCTCCCACCTGCGTACTTCTGCAGAGCAAACCACATCAAAACCTTAGCAGGTGGTAACCATATTGGATGGTTCACATGGATGTAGTCCTCTTTGCTGAGTGTTTCTAGTAGGATATGTATTTCTAGGATAGGTCTGGTGCTGGAGTTCTCAAACGTGAGTGTGCATGAGCATAAATTGGGTATATCTTAAAATTCAGATTTTGAGATTGCAGCCCTACCGATTCTGATTCAGGCAGTCTGAAGTGAGTCTGGGAGTCTGGTTTTAAGATGCTCCCTGGTTAACACTGATACAGGTGGGCCATGAATCACGCTGTGGGAAACATGGGTAGTGTGGAATCAGTCTCAGGCTGGGACTCAGGAGAAGGAAGTTCCAGCTTTGGGTTTCCCCTTGATTACATGCAACCCTGAGAAAGTCACTTTCTATCTCTGAGCCTGTTCCCTTTATAAAATGAAGGAGTTGGACTAGATCAGCAAGTCTCAACCAAAGCCACACAATGGAGTCATGCAGGAGCTTCAACAAAATGCTCCCAGGGAAGGCAAGCCTCAGGCTCCACTGACATTTCAACACTGGCAGGTGAATTGCATGCCCTCACTCTGTTGTTTAAAATGCTCCTGGTGACTAATTGCTGCCGGCCTTGAGAACTACTGTCCTGAAGATGGTGAGGCTCCTTCCATTCTCAAATTCTGAGTCTGAACAAGGCCACATAACTCATGCTGTATTTCTTCATTAATCCATGTCATGAGGGAAAGACTTGGTACATATTATGACTCTCCAAACAATTAAAAGAGTTTTCAAATAAGTAAAGAGGAATCATTCAAGCACCAATTTTTTAAAAAAACTTTTACCCTACTTTAATTTTTCTTCTTGGCAAAGCATCCAAACCTTTTCGATGATTTAAGTTTTTCACTGTGGTCACTCATTCATGCATTCACTCCATAAATATGCACTCGGTGTCCATCGTGTGTTAGCTGCTTGTGGAATAAATGCCACAGTGCAGTCTAAAGACCAAGGAACCGCAGGCCAGCAATAATGATGATGCAAACTCATGCTTATTCATCAGCACTTAGTTTTATTATCCCATTCAGTGCTCACAATAATTCTCTCAGGCAGATACAGTTACATTCTCATTTGGCGGACGGTGAAAGTGAGGCACAGAGAGGTTCTGTACTTTTCCAAGGTCACACAACCAGGAGAAGCAGGATTCAGCTCAGGTCTGATCTTTCCATGTGGTCTGGGAGAAGACTGCTCCTTCCCAGCGGCTCAGCTGCCCAATGACCCCTGAGCCCCTTTGGTGCCTCCGACCTCACAGGTCCATATCTGCCCCCCAGGTCCCTCAGGAGGTCTCTCACGTGCATCAAGGAGAGCCTGCGCATATTCATTGACCTGGGGGAGAGAGACAAGGCTGCGGAGGCCTGGCTTGGGGCGGGACGACTCCACTACCTCCTGCAGGAGGACGAGCTGGTGGAGCTGTACTTCCAGGTTGGTAAGGATCTGCTGACTCGGGCTGTTGGAGGAGGCAGCTGAGCCCTCCAAACTAACTGGCTGGAACCAGAGTGGGGTGATGTCCATGCCAAGAGGTTGTGGGACTGGGAGAGGGGTGTTAGGCTGGAGAACACTCACATGTGTCTGTCACTTACTATTGGTGTGACCTTGGAGAGGTTCCACATCCCTTCAGAGTCTCACTGTCTCCATCTGGAAAGAGCAGGTGTTGAATTAGATCCGACTTCCAGTCATTTACACATTAAGTTCCTGGCTTTGCTATATTCCTGTGCTTTCTTTACCATTACTTATGTCTTTTTCTTTGACTCAACTTCACGTCAGCTGAAGTTTTTAGCATTTAGCTCTACTTTAAACAATGCTATCTGAAATCACTGGTTTGAGGCATCGATAATCTTTTTTCCTAAAGTACATGACATGTTTAACTATGGAAACATAAGGTGTTTATTTTTGTACTGTTAGAACTCACTTCTAGTAGCACCAAATCGCTCACACCATCATAGGGAAATGCTAGATAGAGAATCTCTGGGTCTTGCTGTCACCCTGTATGCATGCAGGCCAGTTGGAGGTGTTGGGGACAGAGGATTGAACTGGCAGGTCTGGATCTTACTTCGGCCTGTCCTGTGGAGCCCTGGAGGCCCTTCTCCCTGCCTTTGACAGCTGTCTCTGTCCACCCAGGCAGGCATCCAGGCAGCCTTGAAGTCAGAGGAGCCCTCCCTGGCTCTCAAACTCTATGAAGAAGCAGGCGATGTGTTCTTCAATGGGACCCGCCACAGGCATCGTGCAGTGGAGTATTACCGGGTAAGTCCTGGCCTGTGCCGTAGGCTGAGCTGCACTCCACACGGATGTGGGCAGGCTCGCCCTAGAGTGCAGCAGTGGTCCCTTTCCACCTTTCTTATTGGTATTTCTTTTTCTTCCCTTCCTTGTCCCATGCTAATGTACTCCCTCTCTGTTCAGGGAAGGTTCTAACAGACTCCATCATTCTCAGGCTTGATCTATTGTCCTTCTTGGGACAATATACCATAGTAACTACACCTCTTGCATGTATGGTACTTTTTTTTAATCATACTTTTTTTTTTTTTTTGGTAGCACCAGGGATTGAACTCACAACCTCACGCCTGTCAGGCAGGCACTGAAGCCACTGAGCCAAACTCCTGGCCCTAGATTTTTTGAGACAGGGTCGCACTATGTAGCTCAGGTTGACCTTGTGCTCACGTTGTAGCCCAAGCTGACCTCGAACTCACAACGCTCCTCCTACCTCAGCCTCCCGAGTGCTGGGATTAAAGGCATGTGCCACTGCACCTGGCTTTTTTTTTTTTTAATCATACTTTAATGCTTAACAATCCTCCTTACTTATTACTGGTGTCATAGTGGAATGTTTTAAAGAATTTATTAAGATGTATTTTAAAATGTATGTCAGCTCATCAAAACTATGATTTCACGGATATTATTGCAAAGGATGAGGCAAAAAAGAGTTGATTTAAAAAGCAATGCTGATTGAATAAGTGTTCAGATATTCAGCAGCTCCATCAATTGTTGTTTATCACTGACTGAAGTTTGGGAAACTTTATCTTATTTGACCCTAAAATTTTGTTTATCCAGAGGTTTCTTCCTTTGTTCAGTTTTAAATTTTCTATTAAACATTATCAGGCACCCAGCATATGCCAGGCACCGAGTTAGAGGTCAGGAAGATAAGAAACACATTCCTGACTACGGAGGTGTTTATTTTCATACGCATTTTATAAATAAGGTGATGCTTGGAGGTGAAGTGATCTGCCGAAAATTTCAGTATAATGAAAATAGTAGAAGTGACCATTTATTGAGCACTGTCACACACTGTGTGCGTACTCATAGGAATGTTTCACAGATCAGCACTGTGAGCACAGAGAGACCACATCCTGAGAGGTGAATCACTTCCCAGTGGGGCTTAGGAAAGGTAACCTCCCTATCCCACTCTCAGTTGACCCCAACTTAGGAGGCCTGACAACCTCTTGCTCTTCAGTCTCTAAAACCTAAGCAGAGTACCAAGAGCAAGGAGCAGGAGAGCAAATTGGGAAAAGGCATTGCTTGGAAACATGGCAATGACCCCCAACCCTCCCAGGAAAGGATAAGACTCTTAGTCTGTGGCCAGTGCTATGAACTAAGGTCCCTGTGCTTGTGTCCTCAGGCTGGGGCTGTTCCTTTAGCAAGGAGAATGAAGGCTCTCAGAACTGAGCTTCGGATTTTCAACAAACTGACAGAACTGCAGATCAGCCTCGAGGGTTATGAGAAGGCCTTGGAGTTTGCCACGCTCGCTGCCAGGCTGAGTGTAGTCACAGGTAGGTGGGCCTAGGAGTCAGCTGTGTTGTCAGGAGGGACAAACACCACTCGACGCAAGAATAGATAATACAGCAGTTTGCAGTGCTCTGCATTCAGACTTTGTGGGTTCAGATCCCAGGCCAACTGTCAGGGAGAACTTATTTAAGTAAATTACTTAACTTCCATATGCCCCAAGTTTGTCATGAGCAAATCAGAGTTAAAAATAGTGCCCACCTCATGCAGTTATTATGAAGACCAATGGTTATTCACATAAAGGCCACAGCACAGTGCTAGATGTGTCAGTCTTTGGTCACATATATCCTTTGTCAGTGTGACCTGTGCCACACTAATTATTAATATAACAGTTGCTGTTATTCCCTCAGTACTTTTATCCTATGCAAAGGAAATGCTTCCGTTACATAAGCACTTTGCCCTTGGTTTTTAATTGGTTGATTGTTAGCCAAAAGGACATTTTCCCATGAAATAAACATGTAAATGAAGGTCAGGTTCCTATTAGCATAACTCGCAACATAGTTGCAATAGATTACACTTACAGCAAAAGCAATGAGAAACAATGTAAGTCATTAAAGCAGAGAAAAAAACAGGATAAAAAAGATTTAAAAAAAAAAAACCTGCTCTTGACTTGGTGCTGAGGAAAAGCAGGCTTGATTAGAAAAGCCTTGAATAGACTGAGGGGTAAATAAAATCTTTTGCAATGGTTCTAAAAGGGACTTCTGGCCATTTTCAAGGGTATCTGATGCAGATGGTACTGGACTTCATTTTGTCTAATTGCACTTGCTGTCTCTTTCTCTCTTTTTCATGCTTTTTTATTTATTGCAGAAACTCCCATCTGAGGGACTGTCTGCTAATCTCAGGAAAGGTCTTCAGGGCCCAGTGCCCCTGGGAGATGAAAGGATACTGTATTCGCCCCTTATACATGAGCTTGTCTGTGATTGGATTTTTCTGTATCAGAGAGTTTTCTCTCCTTTGGACTTCTTTTAATTTTGGCTTTCTGCTCTTTGAAGTTTAAAAGTGATATTTTTAGATGACATCTAATACTTACCTTGCACATATTCTGAAATATGCTTGCAAACCTTTGTTGTCTGTAAGAGGTCATATTGTGTTACAGTGGGTATGTAGTTATTAAAACAATAATCCCACCAAAACCCCAAACAGCAAGTCAGACACCCCTTAAAAACCAGAGTTTCAATGCCTGATTTAAAAGTGAATGGGTCCAGGTAGTGTATGTCAAACAGAGTTGGTAGAGGAGTTAGGGCAAAGCCTGAAGGAGCCCTCTGAAGAGAGACTTTCTTGTTGAGAAGACACTTGTTATACAGAGCTATTCCTTGTAAGGAATTCTTAGCTGTTGATTCAAGTTAGTCTTGTCACCAAAAGCACAGGGGTTTAGAAATAACTCTGTCCCAGAATTCTGAATTGCAATGTCGTCTACAATAGGAGAACATGTTCTTCAGGGATGATTGACCAGGACACATAGACACTACTTAGTTATTTGCAGCGAGCCCTACATTTTCTTTGGTAGGACTTCACAGGTAAAAATTCACACTTGTTTGTGGGATTACTGAGGAATGTTGGTGTCCTGTAAGAACACAGACTCATGAGAACAGGTACCTCTGCTGTGTTGTTTTCTGTGCTTCAGGCATGGTCCCTGACATTTAGTAGACTTTTAGAAAATTTTGGAATGAATGTGTCAGTGAATGATGCAATGTGCCGGCCCCAAGGTATCTCTCTCAGCTTTCCAATTCCTAGGAGATCAGAAGCAGAAGCTGGTGGCCTTTCACCGCCTGGCTACGGTATACTACTCACTGCAGATGTACGAGATGGCTGAGGACTGCTACCTGAAGGCTCTTTCCCTTTGCCCACCATGGCTGCAGAGTCCCAAGGAGGCGCTGTATTATGCTAAGGTGTATTACCGCTTAGGCCGACTCACCTTCCACCAGCTGAAGGTAAAAGCCAGACATCCAAGGTTGTGTGAGAGCTGCTGTCCACCCATATGCTCTCCTGCCCTAGGCAATTGTGGTGAGGAGGTTCTGGGGGCAGAGTTGAGAGGACCAGGATAAAGAGTCTTGGTTCATAGAGTGGGGAAGGGCTCCACAGGGGACACTGTGGCCCTTTCCACTAAGCACCCCCAGAGACTTCAAAGATTTCTCATGTCCACTGAGAACGCAGCTCATAGTTCTTTATATTCACCCTGCTGTAATTCCTGTAGCAGCTTTATCTATCAGATACTCTGGGGACACTGCCTAGTGCCTATGAATTCCTTGAGAGCCTACAAAAATGTTTAATCCCCTTCTTCTCCTACCCAAAAGAACTATGAGCTCAAAAACCAAAATCGAAATGAGTACTTGATTGTACATCCACAAAACATTATAGAATAACTGTCACTCATTTCTTACAAAGTTTCATAAACCTATATTTCATGAGACAGATGGGTGTATATCAATATTTTTGTGATAATGAAGTGTGGCACCTTTGCGTGTAAGTTTGCCTAGGTCCTAAGAAAGTTTTAGCTCTGATTTTCCTGCTTGTTAGGGTGTGGTTGTCTAGAATTTATTTTTTGGTCACTTCTAGAACTATGCTGGTAGTCTTCAATTCTGTGCTACAACTCTGACTCTAGAACAGTGTCC
The DNA here is from genome assembly GCA_004363535.1 of Dasyprocta punctata. Taxonomy (NCBI): domain Eukaryota; kingdom Metazoa; phylum Chordata; class Mammalia; order Rodentia; family Dasyproctidae; genus Dasyprocta; species Dasyprocta punctata. The sequence continues at coordinate 123,219 of RJWM01000380.1, read as the reverse complement.
CTAAGTTTGCTTCTCTTTACCATAGGTCCCTGTCCTTCCCAGCACTACCCTTAATTTCTTAGCACAGTGACTTCCGAGTCTTGCCTATGAGCCCCAGGAGAGCCTCAGGGCAGTTTGAGTATTCTTTTTTCACTGGCTAGACTTTGTCTCTGGCCTGAATTAATTATTGACTTATGAGGGTTAATGAGAACCAGGCAACTTTTTTGAGTCTCACCCAAAGGAACATCTGTTTCTCATCCCTGCCATGTGGAGAGGGGTGGGGGAGGTGTCGGATTCTTTGGCCACCTTGCTGCAGACCCACAGATCCCAGGAAGGTGTTCATGGATTCAGTGTGCATGAACTGACCGCATCAGCCACTGGTTCTAGCAGTTGCAAAGGAAAAACAACTCAAACAACCTTAGGCAGAGTTGATAGTGTATTGGCTCCAGTACCTGGGAGGCTGAGGTATAGATTTTGTTCCAGGTAATTTTGGGTCATGGTACTCTAATATGATTATGAATTTCCCCATCTTCCTCTGTATCTCTTGACCTTTTATGTTTATATCTGTCTGTGTTCCTTTACCTTCTTTCCTCCAGCCAGCAGGAGGCTTAAGCCCCATCCAAAAGGATAAGGGACCATTTTCCCTGCTGGGTCACACTAAAGAGTCCTGGGTGATGGATAGGTCAGGTTTGGGTCATACATATCCCCACGGTGTCTAGGGCAAAGATGTGTTATGATTGGCCAAGCCTGGCTAACGTGCTGCCTCAGAGTGATGCCCCGGGGTGGGGTAGGTCAGGAGCTCCCCTAAAGAACCAGGATGTGAGGTTGGAAATGTGAGGCAAAGAGAAGCTAGGCTTCCTAGCACTGCCTCCCAGTCTATCGTGCGAGTTTTGTTAACACTGTGTCTTTTTCTGCTCTTCTCTATGGGATTAGGATGCTCATGATGCCACTGATTACTTCTTGCTGGCCCTGGCGGCAGCGGTCCTACTGGATGATGAGGAGCTGCAGTACACCATTAGGAGCAGGCTGGACAATATCTGCCAGAGCCCGCTGTGGCACAGCAGTCCCTCAGGGTGCTCCTCAGAGCGGGCGCGGTGGCTGAGCAGAGGGGGCCTGGCCCTCTGAGGGGAGCCAGCCCACCTCTGACCATTTGCCGTGGCTGGATGCTGCCTGCCTAGGATCTCAGATGCTGAGGGAAGGCTGAGTCCTCTCCTGGCACCGCCTGCTCATTTTGTCAGAAGAGCGAAGTCCAGAGGGAGAGCGGCCCCTCCTGGGCCACACAAGGTGCTGACGATGGAGCCACAGTGGGACGTCCTGGCTCTGGGCCTTATCTCCAGGTATCCGTGGCCTTTCCACACAAGCAGCCTGCAAAATGCACGTTCTCAACATGTAGTTCTGGAGAAAATGAGAAAACCTTATCCCAGTGAGGAAATCGAGTTCTGTGCTATGAAGGGCAGGCAGATCAAAGTTTGTGCCCTTCACTTGTTTTCTCAGGGAAAGATCCTACCACTTGTCAAGGGGAGAACTCATGGTTTCTTTCTTCAAAACCTAAGGAGGTGCCACTCTTCATGCTCATGGGAACTGGCAGGAGAGAGTTCACCATGCTCTTAGCTAAAAAAGCACAGCCTCAGGATGGCCAGGTGGAGCACAGGACATGAGGTTGGTGCTGACTGGGGTTCATGTCTGCATCCTGACTCCAGCCATGCTCCCCCATGACCTCCCATAAACTTCAGTGAAATAGTCCAAAGCTTGTCAAAGACCAAAGCTTGAAATAGAGTATCAAGTACATAATGACACAAATTACATGTAAATAGTGTACATCATTAAATATTGACCTTTGACATCCACACACAGATTCTGTCTCCTTTATGTTGGGGACAAGTGAGATCAGAGACTTGAAAAATGGGTAACGTACCAAGATGTCTTACTGGTTTCAGGATAGGTCCTTCACAAAGCACCTCTGTGAGTAATCTGTTGCTGCATGACACAAGGGATGGCTTGAACAACAGGGATTTATCATCTCACAGTTTTTTTGGGGCAGGAATCCAAGTGTGACTTAACTGAGTTGCCTGGCTCAGGGTGGCTTGCAGGGCTGCAGTCAAGGTGGCAGCAGGTTCAGCTAGAGAAGGTTCTGTGGCAAGCAGGTTGGCAGGAGTTAATTCTTTGTTGGTTTTTGGCCACCATGCGGGCCTCTCCATTGGACAGTTCACAGTGTGGCTGCTCACCTCGCCAGAGTGAGCAAGGGAGCAAAGCAAGAGAGAGAGAGGAAACAGTCACTGCCTGATGCCAGAAGTGACATCTCTTAGCTTTACCTGTTCTAGCCAATGTAAGTGAGTCACTAGGGCCAGCCTGCACCAAAGGGGTTTAGGGGTTACCAAGTGCATGAACGATCAGGAGACGGGGGTCATTTCCGGCATTATCTACCATTACATGAATCTTTTGGGGAAGGAATCAGGAATTCTCAGGAGCAACAACTCACCTGCGAGATAGTTTGGAATGCATATAATTGAACTGTATGTAAGACCTCTGAATTGCAATCTCCACATCCCAGAGCCTTAACTCTGGCAAACTCCCGAGGTGATTCTAAATAGAGTTTGAAGAGCACTGCTCTACAACAGGGTTTCTCTGGTAGTTTGCCCAAGAATTACCTAGGAAAGCTTGTTGAACATGAACTTTCTGGTTCTTACTGCTAATAATTCTGGTTCAGTAGGTCAAGGGTCTACCCCAAAAGCATGCATGTTTCATGAAAGCATTCACCCTTGCTCAGAAACATGTGCACACATATGAAACAGGCTGCCCTTTCCACCTGATGCCCACCAGCTTAGATTTGACAGTCAGATCATCTGTCCTTCACTTCTAGCTTTTTGGGCCTATCAGATGTTATTTGTGTGTGGTGCGGGGGAGGGAGGAGTACACTGAGTCATGGGCATCTTCTAGTCACCGAAGTTAGCTACACCTCAGCTCCTCTTCTCTCTTAGGAGCTTGGTTGGCAAGTGCTCTTCACTCTAGAAAGTATTCTTTCCCAGGGAGAAAATGAAATGATTTAACCCCCTGCAATGTAAAATAGATGTGGTTTTGTTCCCACCACAAGCTACAAAATCCCCAAGCTGGGAGGAATGTTGTGGTTGATGCTAGTCAGTCTAATCTCCCATGTAGACTCCTTTCAACAACATTCTTTGGAGATGGTCAGGGGCACATGCATTCCAGAACAGTTACACATCTTATATTTGAAGAAGGCTTGCTTGGCCCTAGAACCCATGCCATAAGCCATGCCTCATCTGACTTGGGTTACAGATTGTCTCCCTTTTCCCAGTAACTGATCTTTATCCTCTGGCCAGATTTGATGTTAGCTGTCTCTCTGAAAGTGTGATTCCCAGGACTGCACCAAGCTGTTGATATTGGCTGGTGGGTGAAGAGTACAGAGGAATGTCATTGTAATGAATATAATTTAATGGTGCATCTTTATTTTGTGTTAAGGTTTTACTTCTCCCGAGCATCGACTTCTTAACCTTGGCTCACACTGAGCTTTGTAATCACTTGAAACTTTTATGTCTTCTCACTTGAACTTTTTGTTTGCTCAGATCTTTCCTAATTGTTGCAAGTATACATGTACACATACACACATATGCATATATTTGTACACAGACAGACAGACACATACTCAAAGGGTAATCTATGCATTCACTTTACATTTGATTGGAAATTTTGGTCAAAATTTTCTAGATCTGTGCATTTTGATATACCTGTAAATATAGTAGATTTATCTCTAACTAGGTCAAATATAAATGTTCAAGGTGCTCCCCCAAACAAGGGAAGACCTTTTTTTAAAGATGAGCAAAGTACTGTATCATATAATTACATTTCTACACCCTGTGTATAAATTGTTGTTGCAACAGTCTTTAAAAGTGTTTGAAAAGATCACTGAAAAAAATGTGGGCTAGGGGCTGGGGATTTAGCTCAGTGGCACAAGTACCTGCCTGGCAAGTGCAAGGTCTTGAGTTCAATCCCTGGCACCAAAAACCAAAATAAAACAAAACAAAAAAACCACACACACACAAAAAAACCACAAAATGTGGGCTAACTATTCTTCATGGACTTGTGTTGATGGTCTTTTTTTCTCATGATCCACACAGGGTGATGATTGCATTGGTTCTCCATTTAAGCAGGTTTTATTATCTCTATATCATAGCCAAAGCTGAATTAGTTATTTTATTTACTTTAATCCTCCTCCCAAAATTTCTATGTGCTGCTTGACCCCTGGCTACTAGTGTGTAATCTAAACAAAGAATGAGGACAGCTGAGTGTGGTGGAACACACCTGTAAGTTCAGCACTCTGGGAAGCTGAAGCTGGAGGAACACAAGTTGGAGTCCAGCCTGGGCAACTGTCTCAAAATTTAAAAAGTAGGGCTGGAGATGCAGTGAGTGCAAAGGCCCCAGTACCACAAAAATGAAACAAAATAAGAACAAACCAAAAACCCAAAAGCAGAACTGCAACACTGTGGAAAATCCTGTAACATATTTTCAGCATTGAGGTGCATGACTTCCCTAACTAATATGTTCTGAAATCTCAACATCGCTTTTCATCCTTTTATTTGTTTTCCATTAGTCTGGGATATCTTTTATTTTGTATGTGTTTGTTCATGTAACTCATTTGACCGAAGTTTCTTTGGGGAAGGCAGATGCAGGGGAGAAGTGTCAGAATGGGGTTGGGGAGTGGATCAGCAGGGTTGGGAAGCCCTGATTTTGATGTCAAATCACAGGTGACTTTGGGCACATCATTTGACCTCTCTGCACCTTACACCTCTGATCTCTAAGAGAAGTTCACCATTAGATTCCTTTACTGCAGTGCTAGTTTCACACTGCAAGACTAGAATGAGAGATGGTGTCTGGGAGAAGATATTGTGTATTCTTGCTCCCCAGCTTTACTCTCATTCATTTACAAGTGAGTAAATAGAAAAACAGAAAAGTAACCTCCACCCCAGCTGCATAGATAGTTAGTGGCAAACACAGCAGTACCCCAAGTCTCATGACATCTGTCATTCAGGGCTAGCTTCACAGTCATACAGTACATGTATGTGTGCATTTATCTGTGCAGGCATTTGCCACCATGGTACTACTCAAAGAGCCTTTTGCCAAAATTTTAAAAAACAGGTTTACTTCCTTACTTATATAAATTCATTTCATAAAGGATGAATGTTCCACATATAGGAGAAAACTTGTATCATTTTCCATAAATGGAATTTCATAAACAATGGAAACAAAACAGTGCAGTCAACTCAAACGAGGTCCTGTTGCTTAGTGGAACACACAGCCTCGGCCGGATCTGGTGTTTGAAAACAGAGGTTGGCAAGTAGAGGGTACAGAAGACAGACTAGCACTGTCACTTTATTTTGAACAACTGGAGAAGTGGAGAAAGCAGCAAAAAAGACTGGCCTCCTCACGATGACAGTCATCCTTGCCATATCTGGGCACATACTCTCCACTTCAGGGAAGCGGGCATCCAGGTGGCCGAGAGAAAGGGGCAAGCAGTGAATTATATCATATGATTCAGGGCCAGCAGCCTTGTGATGAGAATCTATTACAGGGCATTAGAAGGACTCAGAGGAGGGGCTTTATCAGTTGCAGGAGCAGGGGCACCACGGAGTGCTTCCTGGAGGAGGCCATACCTAAGCCAAGTCCTGAATAGAAATACTTAATTCTGATTTTTAAATTTTATTTTAAAGAGGATAAAACCAAGGAAAATAAAACAGAATAAAACCAATAAAAAATAAACCAGCATAAGTAATACAGGACTTAAAAACTTTATGAAACCAATAACAGTAACCATAATGCCTTTTGTTGTGTTCAAAATAGCTGCAGATACTTTCAGACATAATAAAAATGGAATAGAGCAGAATGGAATAGCAACAATAAAACCAAAACAGTGAATGCAATAAAGGACTTCAAAACAAGCCACTAGGAAATCCAAAATGGCTACCATAATATGTCTTGTTATCTTTCAAATAGCTGCTCATATCATCATTTAACATAATCAAATGAAACAAAAGAGAGTAAAACCCAACCCAACAAAGCAATGAAGATGATATGGTTTCCTGGCTGAGACTGCTTTCTGGTGAGGCCTGGATCTCACCCCGCTTCCCGCCCAGTCCATGAATGGCACAGACTCAATGCTTAAGTTAGTTCTAACTGCAGGCTGCTGTTGGCAGAGACAGGCATGTGTCAAGCAAAGGTCCAGAGGTGGGAGAAGGCTTGATGAGTCCACTGAGACTGAGACAGAGTCAGCATGGAAGGCAGGGAATGTCAGAGGGGAGGTTGGCGAGCGGGGTGGAGACTGACCAAAGAGGTCCAGACATCCGCATGGGTGAGGGGGAGTCACAGAAGAAGGGTTTATAAGCACTTGGGAGACATGATAGGATTTAGCGTGATGATTCTGGAAGCAACATGAGGAGGGATGACAGGGCAGCAGAAGGGAAGAGGGTCCTGGCTATGGAGCGCACACTCTAGCCTTCATTGGAGTTTGACCAGGTTCTCCACTAGTGTTCTTTTTCCGATCCAGGACCCAGCCTAGGGTGCCATGCTGCATTTAATTGTCATATCTCCCTAGTGAGCTTGGGTCTGTGGCATTCTCACAGTGTTTTCTTGACTACCATAACCTTCATAGTTTTGACCTCCCTTTATTTTGATACTGAACTGTACAGACAAAGGGCAGAGGAGGAGGAAGAAATTCAAGGAAATGGGCTCTACATTTACCCCAGCGGTAGCATAGAAATGGGTTTTTCTATCAGGCATACCTGGGTTAGAATCTGCTTCTGCATGGTTGTGTAGTCTTCAGCAACTGAATTAACTTCTCTGAGCCAAGTGCTGTCACAATTATTTCAGCACCTGTGAAACTACCAAGTACACACAGTGCCTGGCACAGAAGGCAAATATTAGATGATCTGATAAAGATTTTGTTTACCTTTTTTTATCTTGCAGACAAGGAAATGGTTGAAGCAGATCTATCTTTGGGGACAGCCCTTATCCAAGGAAGAAAGGACTCAAAACAAATGAGGCTATTTTTAAAGGGAGTTAATAAAATAGTTTATGTTCTAAAAAAAATGCCTACCATGTCCCCACCCATCGGTGTGTTTATTTTAAAGTTAGCTTTAAATTGTTTTTCATATTAGGTTTTATGTGGTATTTTGCAATCCATTATACTTTTTTTTTTTGGCATAACTCTTGATGTTAAGAAATGCAGCCAATGCACCAGCTGATGCTGGGACTCCGGTCCTGCATTCAGGGACATCCAGGTCTGCAGCAGGTGCCACTGAGGGACCAGAGCAAATTACTGTACCTCTTAGCCTTAGTGCTTCCTCTCCTGGACTTTTAAGCAAGATAACATGGGGTGGTTGCTTGGTGTGAGCACTCGTTTCATAGTAGTGGTCACAGGGTGCGGGGTCCTTCCTCTGATGGTGGTGTTAGGCTCCTCCTCGGGCCTGAATTTAACCAGGACAGTCTTCCCTGTCTGACGGACAGAATCTCATCCCCAGTGTGTCCCACCCTGCTTCTGAACCCCAGCCAGCACTTTCGAACTTGAGATGTAGGACAAGGACTGCTGGAAGTGCCAGCTTTGAGCCCTTGCAGTTGGCTCACATTCCTGGGAGGGGTGTCTCCTGCCCAGAGGAGCACAGGCAGGTGCTGGCTTGCGGGTAGAGACTCTGCCTAGCAGTGATGGTCAGGGTGGGACTAACAATAACCTCAGAAGCTGAGATTTCCCAAGAGTGGCTCAGTTTAGTTCTTTGGGAGAGACAGGCAGACGGGTGGGAGGGAATGACACTGCTCTCAAAGCTGTTTGAAGGCCAGTTCCCACTTCAGTGGCTGCTCTTGTCTCTATTCAGGACATCAAGGTAGAGCAAAGGCTGGGTTCCTTCCAGGTGCGTCCAGATGGGCAGGTGTGGGGAGGATGGCTCAGTTCTGTGGGTTGGGTGACCTAAAGACAGGTTCATCTGTGGTTCCTTGCTGAGAAATCAGGAGCGCCAGCAGGGGGCAGTGATGTCTCTCTTGAACAGTACACATGGCTGTCTATACATTGCCGGCCTACACGGCAGCTTCAAATCTTATTCTTTTTTTACAGTGACTCAGAGGGTGAAAGACATTTTGTGTTGTATCCCCGTACACATACGCAGAAAGATACATATAGGTTTGACAAACAACATTTATTCCTTGCAACATAAAATGTATTCTGATCTATTCATTTTTAAAACATTCTATTCTAGTTTAAAAATATACAGTGTGACTCACAAAATGGATTTCTCCTTCCCTAATTTGATGTTTGAAAAGTGCTGACCTAAAGAGAGGTCTCTGAAAAAGTGCAGGAAGGCTCTGGCTTTTGTTCTTTCTTCTTTATCATCTGATGGAGTTTTTGAGACCAGTGAATATGTGCATCTCAAAATAAATAATTGTTGACCTTGAATGCACGGTATGTATAAAGTCTTACACCAAACCTTTGTGAGATGTTCTCTTGTCATACAATGATATTTGAGGTAGATAATATCATTTTCAGTTCCTTTGAGATTTATAGAATGGAGGTGGCTTGTTCAAGTCCAGCTCAGTGAGCGGTCAAGGTGAGAGCTGAACCCATGTCTGTCTGTCTGGCTGATGCTGTCAGCAGAGCCCAGAACCCTTACATTATATTGCATAAGTATGACAGGGGACACGTCTCTGGGAAGGACTCTATCCCTCATGTCATCATGAATAGAAGTTAGATTATAACTTGTTTTAGTAGCTTGCAATATTGGGCCTGAGATCAGTATACTTTTTCTGATGGGTCAAAAATTAATGACTCTAGAGCGTGGGAGACCAAATGTTCCAGATCTTGAAAAAAAAGAATTACAGCTGACCACAGTCAGGTAATTTAGGCTAGTTTTTCAGATGGAAAATAGAAGGAGGAACAGAGATGCTACAATGGCAAAGTAGAGAGAAGTGTAAACAAAGTATAAATGAGACTCTAAGAGGGTTCCAGGTGGGGAGTAAGGTGAACGAAGTGGCAGGAACTGCAGAGTCATTAGTAGAAGACGGACACCCGAGCTAGGGAGGCAGCCAGGTGCAGCCTCATGGGTGTCACTGGTCGTGGGACCTAAGCGCGAATGTGGCCCCAGAAAAGAGATCACAGACATGAGAGAATAACCTGCTTCTAATGGAAATGCTGTTGTGGACATCATCCTTCTTCAAATGCGCCTCATGAAACGAACAGGCTGGGCAAAGCCCGGACCCATGTCAAGATGCTTTAATTCTTGCATGTAAACAGTGGGAAAAGCAGTTTTTCATTCACTCAATGTGTTTAGGAATGTTATATTGTCTATTTTCTTAACCTTCCATTTTATTTTGATTTGTGATTGTGAACTTTGATTGTCATTCATCTGAAGGATTTTTGAAAAAATCACTCTCTTCTGCCATTTTAATCTTTCGGATGTAGAGAAATCATACTTATTAATAAATGTGACTCTCAGTTACTTTGTCTTTCCTGCATGGCTCACATATTACATGTGAAGATGAATTTTTGTTCTTGAACTTTCTTAGAAATTGAAAACTTTTGATATTTGTTCATCTGGGGCTCTACTGGACATCTGCCTCACGGAGATGCCTTAAGAATGCCTCTGAATTTTTCCAATATTGTCCCATCTGCTTTCCTCCTCAGGGGAGTAGCTGCAGACCAGGCCACAATAACAGCTGTGCGGTGATTCTGGTGACCAAACAACTCATTATTCATCAAGCAGAACAAAACAGCTTCTTTGTCATCGAACATGTGGATTTGGGATGCTAGTGGGTGGAGGGAAAGAGAGTCAGACTACAGATGACTCGGAGGATTTACATTTTGGGTTATTTCAAAGTCCTAAGGGTTATACAGATAGACATCGTGTCCCTCTTCTGAGTTCTGTGCCTATTTCTGTCTTTCCAGTTGTATAATGTCTCTCTGTTGTTCAATTTCCTAACATCCTCAGACTAGGTTTTGCTTTTTGTATGTGCTTATAGATCCTTGTACTTTTGTTTGAGGACACTTATAATTCAAATTATTGTTTCTGTGGCTTAGTTTTGTGTTTGGTTTCCACCTCTGCTGGAGGCGCCATGAGAGCCGGACTCTGGCCAGAGTCATTATCGCTGTGTTCTCAGAGCCTAGTCCTGGGGCTAACACAAAGGTGGACTGTTATCCAAGATTTGTGGTGCTAGAGAATAAAATATGAATGAATGAGGCTTTATATTCATTTTGTAATCCACTCCTATTATTTATGAGAGGGAGAAAGTATTAGAAACATAGCGCACCTACTTATTACTCAGGAGTTGCTGTGATACGGCTAGTTACATACATAGGTGCTCAACAAATGTCTATTGGGAATTATAAGCATAATCTCTATTTGTTTAATGTGAGTTGCTATAGATGCAATGGGTCTCTTTCTAATTTTCAGTAGATTGTAGGATAAGTTATGATCTTTTACTGAGCCTATACCAGGCATTGTGCTACATAACTCACCTATAGTGTACGATATGGTTCTTCAACTGACCCTATAAGGAATGTATCATTATTCTCCCTATATGTGAACATATCCGAAGTAATCAAGGTTTAAAGTGTCTAGGACATGTGCAGAGATTTGGGCTGATCTGAGAACCAATGCTTTTAATAGCTATGTAATTTTAGTTACACATTTTTCTCTCTCTGTCTCTCTCTGTGTCTCTGTCTCTCTCTGTCTCTGTCTCTTTCTCTCTCTCTTTGAGACAGGGTTTTGCTATATAGTTCAGGCTGTACTTGAACTCACTTTGTAGCCCTGTCTGACCTCAAACTCACAGCAATCCTCCTGCTTCGGCCTCCCAAATGCTAGGATTACAGGTACCTGCTACTATGCCTGGCCACACATTTTCTCGTCAAGAACTTAGCATCTTGAAGAGAAGATGACCAGAAAGTCTAGTGACAAGGAACTCATTGTATATAGCCATCACTGCAACAAATACCCCAGGAAATTCCTTCAGTTGTAAAATTTTCTGCAGAATGAAGAGAATCAGGCAGCAAGTCACATCTTTAGAGTATTTAGGGACATAAATAGTCAGAGTATTGTTTCCAAATCCTAAATGTCCTTCTTTGGAAATCATAGGTTGAGAGTATGATGAGAAGCAGGAAAAATATCAGGTCCCTGCCTTTGAGTACCTGTCAGTCTGCTCAGAGGAGACAGGATGCATCTGTGATGTGAGAAGAGGTAGGTGGAAAAGTCTGAGTTTTGGTCTGTGGGACACAGGAGGTAGAGCTATCTGTGTGTTCATTTGTCCATCTGTCTGCACAAACATTTGTTCATATATTCATCTATGCAGAAAGTCATTCAACCAACTAACTAGTCAACCAACCAATCAGCCATCAACCCACCCACCTAACCAATCAACCAACAAATTGGCAACATCTTTTGAGGGCTAGAATCCCATACCAGTAAGCAAGATAACGACAGTCCCTGACCACATGGAACCTGAGAATTCCTTGGAAGACTGGGATCCTCTGATAACTTCATCGTTCTCACCTCAACAGCTTAGATTTGAGTCTACACAGCCCAGACACTGTACTAAGTGTTGCGCTCCTGTTGTATCACTGACTTCTCTTAACACCTTTCCCAAGAATAAACTACATAGTGCTATTAATTGCAGATTGTTCATATAACATATATGAAGAAGCCAGTGTAAAAAAACAGGTCATGAACTCTAACCCAAAGTCCCACAGGAGGAAAATGATACAATCAAGATATTAATCCCAGCCTCATCTATATTGCAAGCATTGTGTAAAACACCAACTGGACTTTTGCTAAATTTCATAGAACTTTGACTTGATAGGCCTTGTCCATTTGAGCATGCTGTCAGGTAAATGATACCACGGATCAACTTCACTGCTTGTCAAATGTGTGACCTCAGACAAGTGTTTAAACTGTCAGGGTCTCATATTCACCATTGGTAGACAGGGGTGATGATAGAACTTATGGAATTCTGTGAGGATCAAATGATTTAACACATATGAAATGCATGGTACATGCTACACAAATGTTGGCTATTATTGTTACTGTTGTATTGGCAGACATTTTAGAAAGTCTGATTTTGGGAAAAAAAAGATAATTTAGCTTGCAATATGTAGAGAAAATACTTATAATTTGCATCCAACTGACTGAAATAAGTGTAGTGCTCATACTGTCCACTTGATTATACACCATGAGGTAAGAGATTGTCTGGGTTGTCACTATACTCATAGCACTAAACAATGCTTAACCCATGGAAGGTGCTCAATATTAATCATTGGATAAAAATAAATGAATGAATAGATGAATGGTCTGAAGCATTATTTGTACAGTTATTTATGCATGTATAAAATAATAAAATAAATAAGTATGTCCTTATAGGACACAAGAATGACCTGAAATGGGCATATCAATGTGGCCTTCCTGTAAACTTCAAGGAAATGAGCTTCCAGGAAGTTGGAAGTCATTCTCTTTCCAGTTTTGAGATGAACTATCACCCAAGGTTGGGGGCTGTCCTGGGCCACGTCTTCACAGCATCCCAGCCAACTATGTGACCAATCTTCATGAAAAAAAGGGCTTTTCTTCCTGTCCTTTAACTTCAAACTGGGGTCAAAGGCCTTAGGCTCTTTTGAAAATAAATAAAAGTCCTGAGCAGACAAAAGCCATTCTGGAGCCAACCCTCACTATAAACACTGGCCTTCCTCCGCTCTGACCGGAAGCTTCCAGCTACTTCCTTGGGCCCTGGGCCCACCATGACCTCACTCAGCCTAAAGGCCTGGTGTCCATGACAGGTCCTAGCAGTCTTGTGGGGAGAGATGGGGAGGCTTCTGAAGGAAGTCGAGCTTCAGTCTCTCAAAATCAGCTCTCACAAAAACAAAACATGCATATATGCATTCTCAAGCTGACCATGAATTTTACTTTTATAAAAAAATACAGCATACAATTCACAAATTTCAATGACTTACCACTATTCTTTAGTGCAAATTCCATACAGGCAGTTGGTTTTCAGACAGTGTACTCACTAATTTATGTAAAAACTCTTACAGCTAGACTCACTGTGTTGCAATTGGGTTAGTGTCATTTTGACATGAATGTTATTTTATATTTTTGTGAACAAGTAAGGTGAAAGTGAAACAACAAAGATGTTGGAAAATCGCTCACTTATTTGTCAATGATGTGGATGATATTTCGCTAAATTAGAAAGAATATTGCTTCAGTTTTTATGCTCATTCTAATGTAACAGCTATACAGTCAACACAGCTTTAAGTGCAATCTACATTATTAGCTTCACTCTAAGTCTAGACAATTGACAAAGCTGCAGCACTTGCCAAAGTCTCCCACCGTGGCTGATGTGGGGTTGCTAAGGTGATGGCACTGAATATGAAGTCGTGAAACATTCCTTGGGGCTCAGCACTAGATAGTCTTCCCACCATACAGATACCACAAATGTAGGTAAATCAAGAGCATGGAGAAAAGCAAACTCAATTAATTAAGAGTAGTAAGTTTTGAATATTTATTATCTCTTATCAATGTGATAAATTTAACTATAAGTTGTATTCTCTATGAATGTGTTTAACAATCACATGAATGTGTTCAACATGGAAGATAATTTAGCAATTTATTCTCAGGAGTGTGTATGAGTGGGCTGTAGCAGCTCATAGGCCCCAGCATAGTCAATGAAAACGAGACTCAGATGGTCAGTGGACCCCAGGTCTGACTGATGAGCCAATGCCTAATTCTGAAGGTGACATAGGACCAATTGGAAATGGAAGGCAAAGAGAGAAGACACTCTTGTGGAGGACACAAATGAATTCCCCAGGGACCCTTCTGCGGCTTTGGACAATTCTTCACTGGACACCGTGACTTTCACTCTAAGGGTTAAGACATGGCTGCAGGACTCCTTGCTTGGCAACTCAAGTGAACATATAAGGCAGCCTTTGCCTCAGTTGGCCTCCTTTGTTAGAGCATTGCCTGCAAATAGTCGCATCCATTGTTCACCAAACAACGAAATTGTGACCCCTACTATGAGTGCTGCCATTCTGAATCTACTGTTTAAACTGGCAGATGTTTTGGCCTCCGTGATTTAACACTGGGGGTCCATACTCAACATTTGCAAACCAAAAGAATGCACAACAACAGACTTTTTGTCAAGAAACTTTTTTCTTTATTATTGCTTATTAAACAGTTTTTATCCCAAAATAATGTTCAATATAGTGCAGACTATTTCTACTTTTTTATACGTTTTAAAAAATTTATTAAAGCCATGTTATAAAGATTTTTTGTATGTAAAATTTTTACAAAGATGGGTTAATTAGATGTGCTTTATTTATTTCAAATTTTATCTTCTGCCACTGTGAATTTTCTATCATGGATTTATTTCCACTAAGTCCTTTTTTCCTGGTTTGAATTGAGTTGATCTAAATTGCATCAGGATATTTGATTCCTCTGTCAATATTTAACCATTAATTCATTTTGCTTTGTGTAGTTTGGCTGCTTTCTGTTGTATTTTGGCTGATTGTTTCCAACCAAAGTGGTGAGGTCCAAATCCCAACCACCTAGAGCATCTATGGCAGGCAGGAGTGAAACCACGTGGAAGCAGGACGGGAGCAGTTCTTAATGAAATACTCTGGGTTAAGTTTTCATTCAGAGCAGATGACAGGTAAGACAGATCAGCGGTGATTACCAATGACAAGAACTGCAAAAAAAATGATGAGATGCAGAGGCTCAGTGTTAAATTTAAAGATGTACCCGAAGCATGACAACTTCGCAAAGTAGGCTCAAAGCTCTGCCTGTTGTGCCTGCTAAAGTATTTCTACCCCAGCAGGCCCTCAGGACCTATTGGAGGAATGGAAGTTAAGTCATTGCAGGGGAACCCATGAGCCCTGGGTTTGGGAGCCAGTTATCCAAGTCTGTTCTGTGACTTCTTCTTGTGTGTATTTGGGCAACGCCATTTCCCACTTAAACTCAGTTTTACTGTCTCAAAATGAGTTGATGTCGACCTCTTTGAGGATCTGAGAAAAATCTTTGAAATCTCCCCTCAGAATGATGTAGACCCTTATTTCCACATAATTTCAAAGGGATCCTATAATGCATGCACAAGGATGATGAGTTAGAAAACAGCCTGGGTGATCTGTCAGGACTTGTCCAGAGTTAGCATGCTAATAATATGCATATTTGTTAGGTATTCCTGAGAGCTGACACACACACCATTTATGGCTAAAAGTGGAGATATCTAGAAAAGCAGCATCTGGAACTGTTAGCATGTATGGTCTATTTATTAGTATTTTCATTACTGTTATTATTATTATTATTGCTATTGGTTATAAGCATAGATTATATTGCCTGGGTAAAAATCCTCACTCTGTGCATGATTTTGGTTAACACATTTAGCCATTCTGGGCCTCCATTTCTGCATCTATAATATGGGAATATTAATGGTGCCAATTTCATAGGGCTATTTTATGAGATAGGTAAGTCATGTAAGTTATCTCTTATTATCTTTTATCTTCCCTGGTGCTGGGAATTGAACCCAGAGCCTTGTGCATGACAGGCAAACACATGACCACTGAGATACAGCCCCAGCCACCCTTGTTACCTCTTAAATGAACAGATGTTCAGGTAATTTTATATAAACCGAAGTGGTTACTTAGGCAGTAAGCCCCTTAAGCTGGTGGACTTAGGTGGTCATGTAGTTTAACTCTGTTATTTTACAAAGAAGGCATCAGAAAAGGGAAAGCATTACTGAGTTCACCCAAGGTTACCCATCTCACCTGTGAAGGGGATACTCTCTGATACTCCCCTTAGACACCAGGAAAGTTTGACAACTCACCTGACGTCATCAGAACACCATTTTCCAGTACAAGAGGAGGCCTGTCTCCATGGTTCAGGTCACATGTGACTATTTGCCTTATTTGTAGAGTTCTCTGACACCGACTGTTTCTGCTGTGAGTAGAGAGTGATTCAGGGCAGACTGTACATCAGTGGGTGTAATTTCTACAAAAGCAAACCGAAAGAGCCTCTGATTTACCTGGAAATTAGTCACCCTAATTCTAATTATAAGGCTATTGTGATTCCAGCTGACTACCACTCCCAGAGTAGGCATTTTTACCATTCAGTTGCAATGTTCCCGGACCGCTTGATGTCATTACTGCTGAAAGATCCAGAGCCTCTATGGGAAATCCTTCAGATAGGACTGTATCACCTGACTAAGCACTAAGAGAGGTGAAATCCTTGCTCCGGAAATGCCCAAAGATGCTTGGCACTGAGAAATACTGAACAAGATGATCTCCGAAGTCTAGTCATAGCTTTGCTATTGAGGGAATGATGTGTATACAGCTGGGTGGATTGGACTATGCTTCTGCTCTCTAAAAAGAATTCGGTTCCCTTCCTTAGAGTACAGAAGAGGTGCTGTGTCATCTGCTGGTGGATAGTTACAGAAACTGCCCCAGACCCTTTGTCAGCTCTGTAGGTCCCTGAGCAAGACACAGAGCCTCTCCAAGACTTGGTTTCTAGTTTTAATGGCCTAATTATTTCAGAATGAAATATTAAGAATAAATATATTAACAACTGAATGTTAATAACAAAATTCAATGAATATTATGAGTAATATTATTGGAATGCTTACTAATTATAGTATTAGAGTGTCTATCAGGGGCTCGGTGTGTGTCTTGTACTGGGTCATGTGCTTCATAGGACATGACCTCATTAAATACCCAAAAATACCCTTGGAGGAAGCAGGCATCTTTTGATTCCAGTAGGGGTGAGGAAATTGTCTTAGTCGTTTTCTATTGCTGTACCAAAATATCCAAACTGGGTAATTGATAAAGAATAGAGGCTTATTTGATTCATGGGTCTGAAGCCTGAGAAGTCCAAGAGCATGGTGCTGGAGAGGACTCCATGCTGCTTCCACTCACCGCAGATCAGGTGGGGCTGGGGTACATGCAATGGGCAAAGCATGGTGGTAGATTTGCTTTATCACGATCTGCCATGGCAAGAACTGAGCCACTCCCACAAGAAAGGCATTTATCCCTTTTAACAAGCAAATCACTTTTCTTAAAGGCCCTACCACTTGTCATGGGGAAATAGAGACCAATCCATGATCTTTTAGGGGACACAAACCATAGCAAAACTGAAGCCTAGAGGGATTGAATAACTTAGTAAGCTGGGGGCGGTGGTGTAGTTCAGTGGTAGAACACTTGGCTAACATTTTTGAACCCTGGAGCTGCAAAATAGTGAATAAGCTAATAAGGGAATTCTTGGGACTCAAACTCACTCAGGATTATCTAACTCCAAACTCTGAGCACATGGCCATTTCGTTGTGCTGCCTGTCTTGCTTTTCGCCATGTATATTGGGTATCAGGCCTTATGGCTGTACCAAAATATCCAAACTGGGATTTACAAACATTTACAATGCAAATACCTTTGCACCAAAATGGGGGTACAGGTAAAAGTTCACAGAGGAGAAAAAGTTCTCTCAACATGTTAATTTTTACCCTTTCTGGAGTTATCAGGCTTTTGTGGTGATTGCCCCTGGTGTTTTAAAGGATCATACTGAATTTTGGGGAGTTCAAAGGGACTGGGGGCCCTAAAAGGTCTATGGGAAGAGTTGATATTTGACAAGTAACTCTAATTCCGTATTTTGGGAAATGAAATGTGTTGTGAATGCTTACCTAGGATCTCACAGGTTAGAGCCAGAAGGATCAGATTTTTACACTTGCTAGTTTGGGACTTTGGAGATATGACTTAAGCTCTCTGAGAGACATAGCAACCTCTCTCTTCATCTCACTTGTCAAATACGATATTCTAGACTGAACCTTACAGTATTACTATGAAAATTAAAAAATAATACTTAAAGTACTGATTCTGAAGTCTGTGTATAACAAATATCCAAGAAACAGGCTCTATTATGATTTTTACTGTGTGTACTCTATAATAAACATTTCCTGAGCACTTCCTGCATGACAGGCATTGGGTAAGTACTTTGCATGCATGATCTCATTTCATTCTCATAGCAGCTCTGGGGTGATGCTGCTAACAACAGTCTACAGCTGGGGAAACCACAGCCTGGAGAAGTTCCATAATTTGCTTGAGATTCAGCAGTTTGTAAGCAGTCGGGCAGGAGTTGGACTCAGTTATCTGGCTCCAGGGCCCATACTCTTTACCACCAAGTTCTGATCTTTTTCTGCCCCTGTTTAGGGTCCTGCAGCAGAACTGTCTCCAGGTTAACCTGAGCATCACTCAAATATTCCTGTCAGCCAAACAGTAGAGTAAGATTGTGTTTGTGTATGATTGACTGAGTGTGTCTGTATGTTGACAAGGGCCCACATGCTAGTGAGGGGAGCTATGAACATTTATTCATGAGAAACATGAAGCTCAGAGAGCTGTCTTTGTATTTCTAAAGAGAAAATCATCTCACTATGAGTATATTTTGTATGGACAACTTATTAGAGGGATAAAGGATTGTGGGGGTATGAACAGAGGTGGGAGTAAATCAGTGAAGGAGCAAAACCAAGAAACTAATCCAACCCTGAGGACACCCCCATGAAATCTCCTATAGGGGATGTTTTATTAGGACTGTTTGCCTTTGAAGCAGTGCAGGGAAATCTGGTTTAAGGAAAATACATTCTGAGTGAGAGGTAAGATTGGGAATAATCTAATGGAAGAGAAACAGGTCTCACCCCATCCAACACACACACACACACACACACACACACACAGTCATATGCATGTGAACACACACTCACCCACAAGAAATCATTCTTTTCCATTATTCTTTCCCAAGTACAGATGAATTGACCTGCAGTGACAGTCCTCATGTTTCCTAGTTTCTACACAATTCTTCCATACTGACTTATTTCAGCTACTCTCAGTTTTAAATTGTTCAGCCTCTTACGTCTCTATGACTTCTTCTGATACCCTACCTACCCAGGAATGGGTAATCACATAGACTAGTGCACTGAAAGGATATCACAAAATTTTATGAGACAGAGAAGCCACCAGTTGGGTAGTAAAGAATTATTCCAATGAGTGTATCAATATAAATAAG
Organism: Dasyprocta punctata; assembly: GCA_004363535.1. Taxonomy (NCBI): domain Eukaryota; kingdom Metazoa; phylum Chordata; class Mammalia; order Rodentia; family Dasyproctidae; genus Dasyprocta; species Dasyprocta punctata. The sequence continues at coordinate 104,175 of RJWM01000380.1, read as the reverse complement.
CAAACTGAGGCATCAACATTTTGCTGTCCCGAAACCTCAGAGGTAAGTCCTTCTTTAGGGTTATTTCCAAAGGTACACAGTACTGCTGGCTGAGCTATGGCTTCTGTTCAGTGATTCAACAACTGCGGTGTGATTTCTGGGTGTGTGTATTCAGAGATTTTCCTTAGCTACATTTATGATGTTTGAGAGATAGAACTAGGTTCTAATCTAGTCTTAAAGTACTTAGTATCTGTGAATCATTAACAAATCACTTCACCATTCTGAGCCATGTCTCTTTCAACTGTAAAATAAGGATAATAAATACCAGTATCACAAATCCATCATAAAAATTAATGAGATATTGTCTAAAGTACTTAGCATGGTACTAAAATTAAAACGGTTGGTTAATAAATTAATCTGTCTTTGAGCCAGTGACTTAAATCTGTAATATGGAAAAGAGATTTAAGAAGGGAATTCAGTGATTCTAAAAGAAACTGAAACAGCCTTCCTCCCTTGTCCCTGGGACAGCAGGACTTGAGAGAAGAGTGTGAGTCTGTGCTTCCTCCATTGTCCCCAGGATGGTGGTGTCTGCAAGAGGAGTGTAAGGACACACACCTTTGCTGGTAGATAGACCAGAACCCCAAGACCCAGGACAACAGCTTGGCCTTAGGTGCACGGGCACACACATGCCTTTGGAGGGCTAAGCAATCAGTGAGACCAGCAACATGGAAGCATCTGAAGCAGCATCAAGGAGCCAAAGTTGGAGTCTGGAGAATTCCACCAATAGAAGACCAGTCCCAGGCCCTATATCCGGAGGCTGAGATCGTCTCCATACCAGGACATTTCTGGGATCTGACATGGACACTATCACAGAAAAGCAAACGCCAGAGGTATTTTACTACTTTTATTCTCCCTTGTTTGTCTGATTGGCTATCTCTTTCATGTCTGGTTAGAGGTCACCTTGTTTCATTTTGCATTCTGTGGTTATTTTTCTTTTTGGGTTTTTTCCTCTCTCCTTTCTCTGGTCTCCTTTTTCTTTCTTCTCTTCTTTCAAACTCTCTTTCTTCCTTTTTTTCCCACTGTTTACATTTCTTACTTTTGTTTTTCATTTTCTTCTATTGATCTTTTTTCTCTCCTCAACTATTTCTTGAATTTAAACTTTTAAGTGTGTAATCATTGTCTTTGCCCTTTCTGATTACTCCTTCACATTTTATTTCATTCTTTCTCTCCAGTGTCCTCCAGTTTCCCGAAACTCAGGTGATCATCCTTTGTCTTCCAGCCTTGACTCTAATACATCTGACATCATTCATCACTTCAGCTTGTGCCCTACCCATCTTAACTATCTCCTCTGCCCTCCTGCAGAAGGGTAAAATCATTCCACAAAGGGGAAAATCATTGCACAGTACATGTTTGATTTTGTTATATAACCTTAGAGTTTGCTCCTGTGGACAGAGGTAGCAGGTTAATGGTAACCATAATTGTCAGTAGTTGAACTGTACTTGAAACTAATGTTATTACTAACTGTCCTAATTTAGCCAGGGTGTCATACATGTTATAAACAGTTTTCTTCCCTGTATGATAACACTGTGACTGTATGGGGTCATAATCACCACCACAGCCAGTACCAAAGGATTGGGAGCTGAGCCAAACAATAATTTTTTACCCTTTACAAATTGAGAAGGTAGGTTCTTGGGACAACTATAAATAACCACCTACATCTAGAGGACATCCCTGAAGAACAGACATCTCCTAGGGAAGCCTCAATACTAGTGATAAAGATACACATCATAAGAAATTGGCAAGCATCAACATAGAAAACAAAATAAAACAAAAGAGAGGATATAGAAAATGACAAGACGCAGAAGCAAAATGCAACCCCAGACCATCAAGAATAAGCTCAGAACACAGTAAGATAGATGAAATTGGAAGTCAAACACTGGAACTTTCTAAAATGATAGCAACAGAAGTGAAAAACAAGTGGAAAAGGCTACAGAGAAAATAATCTCTCAGGTACAAAAATAAATGATATTTAAAATCAAATATATTAGAGAAGAAACAGATAAAAGAAAAAATGAGCTCAGAAAAGTGATAGAAACAAAAAATGCTCAACATAGGGAAGAAATGGAAACCCTGAAACAGTTCCAAACAGAAATCCAAGAGATTAAAACTTCCATTGCAACAGATTGAATAAAGGAGAGGATAGAATTTCAGATCTTGAAAACAGAATTCAGCTAGTGATCATGAAAGGAAAGATATCTTAAAAATAGCAAGGGACCATGAAAAATCAATCTAACAGCTATAAGACTTCTTAAAATTTTATTTTAAAGAGAATAAAACAAAATAAAAAGAATAAAACCAATTAAAACAAAACAAAACAAAACAGTAAAAGTGATGTAGGACTTCAAAACAGGATAATAGAAAATCAACAATGGCTACCATAATGCCTCTTGTCATCTCCAAAATTGCTACCCATACCATCAGACATAACAAAATCAAACAAAAAAGAACAGAATAAAACCAATAAAAATGACCATTGAATAAAAACAAAACAATAAAGTGGAACAAAACAAAATAGTGAGAACAATATTGGATTTCAAAACAAGACAGAAGGAAGTCCCCTACATTTGCTATATTACATATCATTACCCTCTTAATAGATGATCAGACTACTGGCTTTAGGCCTTCAAAGTCAATCAAACAATACAAGCATTAAGTCATTTTTGTACCTCAGTTGCTAGAGACTCAGCTTGTGTTACTCCAAATCAGACAGTTGCTTATGGGGAGAAGGGGTAGTGCTCTTGTCTCCCAGCCTGCTTACCAGCTGTCTCACGGGAAGGGCAAACTAGCTTCTTGTTTCTGCTCCTGGGCCATGCATGGTTGAACAGCTACAAAATTATGAAAAGAAGAATAACATAATACTGACTTGGGTTAATGAGAAAGCTGGAGACAGCCTAAATGCCATAAAAAAAACTCTTCACAGACTATTAGCAGAAAGCTTCCCAAGCATGGATAAAGAAGTTGGTATGCAAATAAATGGAGTGTATAGAACTCCAAATAGCCATGACCAAAATAAAACTACACCAAGACATACAGCAGCAGTCAAGATTCCAGAAATTCAGCAGAAGAGCAGACTATTAAAAGCTTTTAGAGAAAAGGAAAAGATCATCTATCAAGGAAAGCCCATCAAAATCATGGCAATCTTCTCAACACAAACCTTCAAATCAAGAAGATTTTGGAGTGAAGTATTTCAAGTTCTGAAAGAAAACAGCTTCCAACCCAGATTGATGTTCCCTGCAAAATTATCTTTCAAAATTAATTGAGAAATAAAATTCTTTCATGACAAAGAGCAACTGAAGAAATTTATGACCACCAAACTGACCTTACAAAGAGTAGTGAAAGACATTATAGACAGAGATACAAATGACCACAATTCTAAGAACAATAACAGAAAGAAACCACCAGGCACGGCAAGCAATTAAACAGAGTGAAAAATCAGGGAAACAAGAACTGGAAAATACCGTGACAAACACAAGCCAATACATTTCAGTTATAAACATCAATGTAAATGTCTTCAATTCACCAGTCAAAAGAAACAGATTGGTGAAATAGATAAAGACGCAAGATCCAACAATAGGCTTTATGCAAGAGACACATCTAACTCAAAAAGAAACTCATAGACTGAAAGTCAAAGGATTGAAAACAATCTTTCATGCAACAGGAAGCCAGAAAAAATCAGGGGTAGTTATTCTGTTTGCAGACAATGTGAACTTCAAACCAAGAATGATCAAAACAGGTAAAGAAACTCACTACATGCTTGTTATGGGAAAACTTCAAGAGGAAGCTATAACAATCATAAATATGTATGCAACAAATACAAGAGCATCTAACTATATAAGACAAATATTAATAGACATAAAAAATTAAATAAGCAATAACCAATTGTATTGTCCCAAAGAGATAGATCAACTAGACAAAAAAATCAGCCATGAAATGTCAGAACTGAGCCAAACTTGTGAACAAATGGGCTTAGTAGATGCTTTTGGAGTGTCCCACCCAAAATCATCAGAAAATACATTTTTCTGAGCTGCTTTAGAGACATTCTCTAAAGCAGGCTATACTAGCCTACAGAACATGCTCAAGTAAATGCAAAGGAATTGAAATTATGCCATACATATTACCTGGCTATAGTGCTATGAAATTGGAAATTAGTGGCAAAACAAACTGCAAAAACTCTATAACCACATGGAAATTAAACAACCAATGTGACACAGATGAAGTAAAGGAAGAAATTAAGCAATATGTACACTAAATGAGAATGCGGATACAACATACCAGAACTTATGGGGTGAAATGAAAGCAATCTAAGAGAGAAATTTATAGCTGTGAGTTCTCACATCAGGAAAACAGAATGAGCACCTAATGTTACACCCTAAGCTTCTAGAAAAAGAAGAGCAGGGCAAACCCAAAGCCCATACAAGAGAGGAAATTATAAAGATCAGAGCAGAAACTAATTCAATGGAGACCAAGAAAACAATACAAAGAATTAATGAATCAAAGAGTTGGTTCTTTGAAAAAAATACATAAAATTGATAAACCCTTAGAACTCAAATTTATGCATTGAGGAATGAAAGGGGTGAAATCTCTGTAGATTCTGTAAATATTCAGAAAATCATCAATGCTTACTTTGAAAATATTTACTCTCATTGGATGGAAAACAGAAGAAATGGACAGATTCCTAGTTACATATGAATTTCCAAAGATGAATTGAGAAGATATAAAAATTCTGAATAGCACAACATCAGTTAATGCAATTGAAAATGTAATTAAAAATGTACCAACAAAGAAAAGCCCAGGTTCAGATGGATTTACCTGGTGAATTCTACAAGAAATTTAGAGATTTAATGCCAATATTCCTCAAACTCTTTAAATGAAATTTAAAGGGAAACAATACTCCGTAGCTCATTACTGGAGGCAAGTATTACCCTGATAGCAAAATCAGAGAAAGATTCAACCAAAAAAGAGAACTACAGCCTAGTCTTTCTAATGAACACAGAGGCAAAAATCCCCAATAAGATACTAACAAACAGAATGCAGCAAATCATCAAGAAGATTATACACCATGACCAAATGGGATTCATACAAGGAATGCAGGGATGGTTCAACATATGCAGATCAATAAATGTAATGCATCATATCAACAGAATCAAAGACAAAAATCACATTATCATCTCAATATATGCAGAAAAAACTTTTGATAAGATACAGCAGTCATTCATGATAAAAGCTCTATAGAAAATTGGAATAGATGGTCTTTACCTCAATCTGATAAAAACCATCTATGGAAAATCAACAGCCAACATCATATTAAGAGGACAAAAGCTAAAAGCTTTCACTCTAATCAGGAGCAGGACAAGAATGTTCTACTATCACCACTCCTATTCAATACATTTCTGGAAACATTAGCCAGAGCAATTAGATAGACAGAGAAATAAAAGAGATAAGGATAGGAAAGGAAGAAGTTAAGCTATCATTATTCATAGATGACACAATGCTTTACAGAGAAGACCCCAAAAACTCCACCAAAAGTCTCCTGGAGTTAATAACCAAATTCAGTAGTGTAGCTGGATACAAAGTCAACACTCAAAAATCAGTAGCATTCCTGTACACAAAGAACAAACTCACTGAGAGAGAAATTAGGGAAACCACATCCTTCACAATAGCATCTAAAAAAATAAAATAAAATACTTAGGAATCAATCTAACGAAGTAAAGGATCTATATATTGAAAATTATAGTACTCTGAAAAAGGACATCAAAGAGGATACTGAAAGTGGAAAAATACTTCTTGCTCATGAATGAGAAGAATAATGTAGTGAAAATGGTCATACTTCCAAAATTGTTACATAGATTTAACGCAGTCCAGATCAAAATACCAATGACATACCACACAGAACAAGAGAAACCATTCCTAAAATTCATCTAGAAGCATAAGAGATCTAGAATAGCAAGGACAATCCTGGGTGACAAAGGAAAGGCAGGTGGGCCACCAGCAGAGTGAAACAGCCAGACCCTGGCTTTGCCCCATGAGTCAGTGCCATTTGCAGACTGGGGTTAGAGAGAACAAGGCCACACCAGCAAGCAAGTCCAGTCTGAGAACCAGCGTCATACACAGGCTGCAGTTGGACTGGAACAGACAGAACCCAGCCCCTTCCAGCTCGTGGGCTGGCAAACACAAAGTACCAAGCCCCCCCGCCCTGGTAAGCAACCAGTTCATCTAGAGAAACACAGACTGTGATGATAGCTATGGAAGTGAAATGCAATTGGATACCTGTGGTGCTTTGGTGTTTCACTAACATTGCAGGTCTAGGGCCAGTGGTTTGATCATAGGTACAGAGGATAGTGCTATGCAGTGTGACATCTGCGGGGGTGGGGGGATCTCCTTCTGAGGGTTGCAGCCATTGTTGATTCCTTATGGTCTTGTTTTGGAAGTCCTGTATCATTTCCATTGTTTGTTGGGTTGGGTTTTATTCTCTTTTGTTTTGTTTGATTATGTCAGATCCAATGGCAGGAGCAGTTATTTTAAAAATAGCAAGATATATTATGGTAGCAATTTTGGATTTACTATTGGTTTTTTATGAAGTCCTTTATTGCATTCATTGTTTTGTTTTTATTGTTTTTATTCTATTCTGTTCTATTTGATTTTTACTATGTCCGAAGTTATCTGTAACTATTTTGGAGACATCAAAAAGCATTATGGTAACTATTGTTGATTTCATAATGTTTTGAAGTTCTGTATCTCTTACACTGGTTTGTTTTGATTGGTTTTATTCTGTTTTACCCTCTTAAGAAACACCAACAACAAAGGCAAGGCAGGAGGCATCACAATCCCTGCTGTGATAAATCAGCATTGTACTGCAAAAAACAGACCTGAAGACCAGTGGAACAATTTAGAAGATGCAGACACAACTACAAGCACACTCATCCCCCTTGTCTTTCACAAAGGGGCCAAACATGTTAACTGGAAGAAAGACAGCCTCTTTAAAAATGGTGCTGGAAAAACTGTCTCTACATGTTGAAGACTAAAACTAGACCCATGTCTATCATCGTGCACTAAACTAAAGTCAAAATGGATCAAAGATCTAAATAGAAAAACAGGAACACTAAATCTATTGGGAGAGAAAGTGGGTAGCAATCTTGAAGACATAGGGGTAGGCAGAGACTTCATGAGCAAGACCCAAACAGCATGGAAGACACTTCAAAGAATCAACAACTGGAGTCTCATCTTATCAAAATGCTTTCGCACATCAAAAGAAATCACCAATAGAGTGAAAAGATAACCCATGGAGTAGAAAAAAATTTTAGCCAACTATCCTTCAGACAAAAGAATTCTACCTAGAACTTATAAAGTATTGAAAAAAATCGTATCTCCCAGACTCAAAGACGCAATCCAAAAACGGGAAGCTGAGATGAACCAACACTTCTCAGATGAAGAAATACACATAACAAATAAATAAGTGAAAAAATGTTCAACATTATTAGTCATTTGAAAGATGCAAATTAAAGCAACACTGAGATTCTATCTTACTCCAGAAAGAATAACTACCATCAAGAAATTAACTAATAACAAATGCTGGAGAGATTGTGGGGAAAAAGGAACCCTTCTATACTATTGTTTTAAATGTAGACTAGTGCACCCACTACAGAAAACAATGCAGAGAGTCTTCAGAAAACGAGGATTAGAGGTTTCATTTGATCCAGTTATTCCTCTGGGTATTTTCCCAGAAGAATAAAAAACGTCATACCACAGCAATATATGTGTACCGATGTTTATAGCAGCACCATTTGTAATAGTTGAATCCTGGAAACAACCTGAATACCCACCAAGGAATGGATACAGAAGATATTGCATGTTTATACAGTGGAGTACTGCTGAGCTATTAAAAGGATAAGCTTGAGACATTTATAAGGAAATGGATGAAACTTGAGACTTGAAACTCATAAGTGAAATAAATCAGAATCACATGTGTAAACATTGTATTGTCTCCCTAGTGTAAGAAGCTGAAACAGTAAATAAGAACTAAAATGTATGATAGATATTGTTAAATAGGAAGAAACTGTTCAAAAGGAAAGAAAAACTGGGATGGGGGAAAGGAGAAAAGAAGGAAGTCAATTTTTCTTTCCTATATCTTGTAATATGAGCAACTACTTTGAAGATAACAATATGCAATGTATTAACCATTGTTACTCTCCTACAATCTTGTTTTGAAATTTTGTACATTTGCTTTTTTTTCTTTAGAATACAAAAAGAAACTGAGACATACAAAGAAAATAATTTACATAACAGTGACAACAACAAATTTTCCCAATGTCTTTTCAAAACATTGCTATGCATGTGTAGTATGTATCTATGTAGTATGTGTCTGGTGGTTACTTTTAGTTCCCTCATGTTTGGACTTAGTAGGAGAAAACTAGACCAGATGATCAGCACTCAAATCTGAGGAAGTAAATAAAGTGGCATTCTTTGAATATTAGAAGGGAGTGATTTTTGAGCCATAAAATAAACAAGTGATCTGATTTAGGATTTCTGTGCTTTTCTTGGCATGACAGGCACATTGTAAGATATAGTTTGATTGCAGAAGTGTGACTTCCAAAACATTTCTGTGGCTTATAGGAAAGAGTAATTGAAAGTGGTTTGATTTTGAAAAAAAGCATGATCACAAGAACTATACACCATAGTCACAGGCATGTATTTGGAGTTAACAAGTTTTACAATATATTTTTAAAAACTCAGCTTCCTTGTTTCATATCCAGTAGAAACCTATCCAAATTCAATTGGAAAAATCCTAACTTCAAAATTTAATTTTGAGATAATGAAAGCAAAATGTGCTATTTGTGAACTTCAGCTAAGAAAGGATAAAGTCTTGCACATGTGAGTATAAATGGCTTGTGGGAGCAGCTTAGGATTATGGTTCTTGGGGTCTGTCATGCATTTTTAGTCTCACGGCAGCTTGGGCTGGGATGGTACCCTCATGAAGCTGGTGGTTCAAGAAGGTTGCTGGCTGAGAGATTGGTGGTGGCTGTGGATGTGGTCAGATCATGGGGCTTGGACTTCTAAAAGAGAGGCTTGTGTCTGAGAGAGAGCATTCCAAGAACAAGCATTCCAGGAGACTAAAGTGGGACCTTCAGGACTTTTCATGACCTTTCCTTGGCTGTCACTCAGTGTCATCACTGGCACATTCTATTTGTTACACAGGATCAGTGAGGATTTGCTGAAGGAAGAGACTATTCAATGGCATGAATGTCAGGGAAGTATGATTCATTGGGTCCATCCTGAATTTAGTTACTAAAGTGGAGACCGGCTCACCTCTGCGTGGGCTCACCTTTGGATGCACCCATCATATAAACTTACTCTGGGGCATAGAGTGGAAACTTTTAGGTGAGAGAACCTGTGATCTAAGAACACCTTTAGTTTTAGGATGAGGTTTTGAGTGAGGATGTGACTTGGTGAGCTTCTCATATTAGTCATATTGTGTGGGAGTGACCAGAACTTTGTTCAAAGTCTTAATCCAATGGGCTTTGTGGAGCCATACCACCTCTATTGTTATGTAAGTTTTTCCTTATTTCCATAGTCATTCCTGGCACTTAATTACTTCAGTACTTGTACATATTGAGGCTCTCAGAGAAACACTGTAAATTTGCTTGGGTGGGAAGCACAGCCACATACAGCAGGTGTGTGTCATGGTCTATATTTGGGACTCTAGATATAAGACCATGTAGTTCTGTTCCAACATGGGGCCATTACCTGGGAGCCATGCCTGCTCTGTCCTTGAGTAAGCCATGGGAGGTTTCTACTCATTTCCCAAGTTTATTTATGCACTCAGAAAATACTTTTTAGATTCCTTCTATGTGCCTGTCATTGCCTCAATCTCTACAAATAGACCAGTGAACAAAACTGGTGTCTCTGTCCTCCTGGAGATTAGAGTCCCATGAGAATATAAATGACATTTCCAATGGTGGAAAATGGAAACAATCTTTGTCCAGAACAAAGATGTCTGGCAAATATGTGATTTATATCCCTCTACACAGATGAATGACAGCAGTTGAGATTTAATTGAAATAAAATTAAATTTAGAAGCATTTATCTCATACATTTGTTTTTAAAAGTTAGACTGGTAAAGTGATTATGGAATGGATCTAGAAGAAAGAATTTTAAACTAGAGAATTAGGCACAATGAAATGCTGTGAGAGATTAGTTACCAAGTCAATTTTTAATTTTCCAAAATCTTTTCAGAAACAATAGCACCCTGGCATTGAACTGGAGTCTTTGAAAACTCCACCTCTCCTTGGAACTCTTGATATGACCTCATATTGTTGCATTGCTGAATGATCTCCACATTTTTAGGTGTGACCAATTTAACAAGTTAACACTTGGTGCTGTTCACAGGACATGTCCCTTAGAGAAGCAAGACAGAACAGGACCGGGAGAAAATAGCATGGTAATGGGATTTGGGCACCTCGTACTTTGTTGCCTGAGCAGTTCCCATGTTTAGATTTGGCCTGTGATGCCTACAAATTACCCAAACAAGTGACTTAAAACTTATCAAAGACTATATCTTTAATTTAGTCAAGTCTGTGGAGTGTGAATAGCTTGATTAAAGTCCATTTTTCTAATCACTCAGCAAATATTTATTAAGGATCTATTCCGTGCCAGGCAACGTAGACAATCAAGGTTGCTACCCAGGCAGAGAATAACTCCAGTGGAGCTGAGACAGTAGGACAGAGTTCAGGTGAGAATTAGTGCTAAGACACAGGCGAGACAGGGAGGCGAGATAGGAAGAGACTGGAATTACGCTAGGCTGGGTGGTGGTTCCATTGTGGCCTGCTGCAACTGTTTAAATTGGCTGTATCTGATGTTTAAACTAGCTGTCAGAAAAATATTGTACACAATAATAGACAATTGGTCAGAGGGTCAGACATCCTGAATTCTCTAACTTTGTGTGTCCTTGGCCTTTCAGGGCCTCTGTCTCCTCGCTAAGATCATCATTAAGAAATAGGATTTGATGGAAGATGTTTGCATTTCTTTAAATTCTAGCATCTGTGCCTTTAGACTTGGTGAGATTGCCCACAGAGAGCTAAAATCACTAGCAGTATCTTATTAATTCTTGATTTTAATTGTTTTGTTTCCAGTGCTCTTTTCCACATATTTTTCTCTTCATCCTCATGAGAAACCCTGTAGATGAAGAAACTGAAGTTCAAAGTAACTAAATCATCAAGTTTCACAGAGGCAGTAAATAGACGGTCTATTCTACAGGGTCTTAGCAAATGACAGTTGATTATCATTAGATTAAAACAACCCTACTCAAAGATATTGAGCTAAGGAGCTCTAATTTCCTTCCAAACACCACAGTTCTTTGTGTCTTTTTCAAGTGCATTGTCAAGTTAATACTGTGTGGGTCCCATTTCAGACACATGACCCAGTCACATCTCTGGGTCATTTTGCCCAACCACAGACATGAAGTTCCTTGAGTCTTGAGGACAGGACAATGGAACTAAACCTATGTAAAATGATGCTGCACTCATTGAGAGTGAAGGTGGATAAATGCATCTGGGAATACAAAATCAAAAGCTACTTTGCAATTTTCCTATCTACTTACCAAACGACCCCAAAATCAAACTTATAGGTATTTATTTACATGAGAGAAATGAAAATCTGAACACACACACACACATATATATATATATATTTTCATAGTTGCAAAGCACTGGAAAACTCCAGTATCCTTCAGTTGGTGAACAGATGAACAAATTGGTACAACCATACAAAGGAATGCTACTGGGAATGGAGTCTCCATACATGCGACAGCTTGGATGAATCACCAATGTATTCTTGCTAACTGAAGGGAACCTAACTTGAAAGGCTATGTGTTGCATGAGTCCATCAGTATGGCAGGTTGGAAAACTATAGGATCAGAAAACAGATCTGTGACTCTGAAAGTCAGGAAAGGGGTTAATGATAAAGTGACACAAGAGACTATTTTGAAGCGATGAAAGTGTCCTATATCTTGATTGTGGTAGTGGCTGACAAAGCTGAATATGTCAAAACTCATAGAACTATGAGAAATAAGAAGGATAAGTTTGACTATATGTAACACAAATTCATCGCCTGATTCCTTCCGGGTACTGTATTTGTGTGTGTTTTGGTTTTAAAATATTTTGGGTTAATGACTTCTTTTTTCTCAGAAAAATACCCCATTCTTATTCAGTATTTATTTTTGGTTGATGTCAAGTGGGGTCAGAACCAGTAAGTTCCTTCAAGAAGAATCAGTTAACCAGATCAGCATGTCCCCACAAGGGGAACTGTGAATACCAGAATAGAAATAATGAGAGTAACCTTCCATGGCTTGAATCCCTAGGGCTCATTTACTGTAATGTTTCATGAATTTTTAGAAGTTAACTCTGTAATCCATTGTGCTTCTAGCACCAGCACTTACTATCACTATTTGCAAACTGCAGAACACTTGAGATCAATGTAATACAAAGGATTCAAGATCACATAGGAAGTGGAGTTTTCCTTCAGAGTATAAATTCTTTGAATTCAGGTACTGGGCAAAAATTGATCATGGTATCAAACACATAGTTTTCTCCTGATACTTGGATTCGAACTCTCAGGGAATTTTCAGTGAACTACAACCTCAGCTATTTGTTTATTTATTTAGACAGAGTCTCTTTAAGTCACTAACCATCCCAAGCTGAACTTGAATTGGGTGCCTTCTACCTCTGTCTCCCAGAGTGCTAGAATTATGGGTATATGCCACCGAGGGCTGAAACATCCTTTAACCTCTAAGCAAATGTGCATACCGGTCCTTCTAGGACACGTGCTGACAGAGGCCTTCTCATATCACAATGTGAGAGACCAACCCTTGGAAAATATGAAGCCCTGCCCAGTCCAGAGTGATACAGAAGACTGAGTCAAGGGTTTCTTCTTAGTCAAAAGATTTTCACATCTCTTCTCTCTCCTGGCATACCATCCTTTGGAGTCATGAGCCCAAATCAGGCCTCAGGGTTCTTCTCAGTAGAGTTTGTTAGGAAGTCGCATACAAATGGAGGTGGCATTTGTATGCGAGCTTCTCCTAACTGGCAAATACTAGTTGTATGTATTTATGGGACAAAATAAATGAACTGAAAAAATTCAGTAGAAAGGATCAGTGACAGACTTCATCAAACAAAAGAATCAGTGAGCTTGAAGAGACCATTTGAAATCATCCAGAAAATAATTTCTGAGGAGCAAAATAAAAGTAAGGAAGATAGTTTATGAGATGTATATGATGTCATCAAGAAAGCTGCCATTGGCATTATACGTATTTCAGAAGCAGAGAAAGAACAAAGACCATGAAGTCCATTTATAGAAAGAATGACAGAAAAACTTCCAAATCTGGGGAAAGACATGAATGTTCAGGTACGAGATGCATGCAGGTTCTTCTGACTTTAAGAAATGAAAGGTGAAATGCAGCCTGGCTTAAGTAAGGAAAGAAATGAAGACACTAAGGAAAGAAATGAAGACGCATATCAGTTCATATGACTTAAAAGCCCAGCTGGTGTCACGAGCAGGGTGAGCATACCATACCACGTGAATGTGGTTGCCATCCTGTGGCTCTGCTTTCTTCCTGTTTCTAAGCTCCACGCAGCCCCAGGGCAGTCAGTGACCAGCAGCTCCTTATCTTACGCTCCCCTCTCCCATGTGTGACCACAACAGAAAAGAAAACATCCTGCTGTCCAGCACTTTGGACAGAAACCCCAGCCCCAGTTATCGTTGTGGTAGGAAAGTAGAATTCTACCGGTTAGCTTGGGACAACTGAACCCAGGGACGGAGCCCAGGGACAAGTGTGAGAAGCAGGAAGGTCCACAATAGGAAACAGAATATTGCTACTGAAAGGTCATATTCACTTCCGGAGGTTGGAACCAATGAGTCTCACCTCGTCTAAAATCCAGTTACTCAGAGCAATTCAGCTCCCAGGTATGCAGAAGTGCAAAGAAGGGAGCTGTATTCTGCTTCTGGAACATTCAGCAGAGTAAATCTAGGAGTTCAGCGTGTATCTGAGAGGATGTCCCCATACCTGCTGAACTTGTTTTTCGTGTCTCTTGATTTCTGCCTCCTTTTGGGCCATTGCTATGTGCTTGTGATCCTCCACCACATCCCAAAGCCATAGGCTTCTTCAGGGCCCAGGTTCCCCTCTCCAGCAGAGTCAATGAAGGAATTCACTAAGAAAGATAAGTGGCAATCACCCCCTCTGTGCAAATAAACAAATGATGCAAAGTAACAGGAAATCTGTTCTCAAAATGCTTCAGCAAGACATAATTTATAGCACATATGACCTAATCCAAATTCAATAAAGCCTAGCCACAGAGTGGATACCAGAAGGTAAGAAGAGCAAGCAACATTAGAAAACCCCAAGTTCTCTCTGTTGGCCTATAGATGGGCACATTGAGGATGAGAGAAGGGAACAATTTAAACCAGTGTTAACATCAACATCAATGTCAACTTCAAAGCTGGGTTGAGGCCCACGTCTCTTGCTTTACCCTCTGCTGTAGCTTGGGTCTGGACTGCACCCCCACCAATGGCCCAGCTGTTAAAGGCTATGTCTCCAGCTTGGTGCTGTTGGGGGAAGCGCTGAAACCCTAAGACGTGGGGCCTCATGGGAAGACTTAGGTCACTAGGGGCATGACCTTGAAGGGAATTGTGGGACACTGGTCCCTTCCTCTTTCTCATTTGGTTTTTGACCACCATGAGGTGAACAACTTTGCTCTATCACATGCTCCCTACCTTCATGTGCTGCTTCACCACAGGTCAAAGGGCATTGGTCTGACTGATCATGGGTTGAAACCTCTAAACTTATGACCCCAAACTTTATCTCTTTATAAGTCATCTTGCTACAGCTACGGAAACCTAACAAACTTCCTCAAATTATCTTTCAGAGTTCGCACGTTGAAACAGTTCAAAGTATTTTAAGTAGTCTGTATGATCAGATATGAATTGTAATGATTCCCAAATTAAAATGAAACAAAGAATAGTGTGAAAAACATCCTCCTCTCTTGCCCCAATTTTATCTATCTGTAGCATTTTGTTGTCGTCAGGGTTTGCAAGAGAATAGATTTAATATAGGTGTTGGCCTGCTCAGGGGGGTCTAAGGGGGATTTTTGCAAGTGAGGTCCCAAGGTTAAAGAACACGTGCACGCAAGATATCAGCAACATCAGTAGGCAGCATAGAGCAGAGCAGAGCATAAGAGCAAGAGCAAGAGTCACCTGCATCTTTATTGCATAATTCTTACACAGATTGTTATCTCATATTTACATTCTTACATAGTGCCATAACCAGCATATGGGTGTGTGCCTGTGCTAAGTCATGGTTACGTAACTGTATCCCACTGTGCTCCCGCACTAGACATGCGGGGTCAGGTCCTTAGGTGTCCTTAGATGCCCCTGAGACTTGAAGCAATCTGAGTGGTTCCCTACAATAGGACACATAATTTATAAAATTATTTTATAATCTTAACCCAAAGAATCAGATGCAGAAGAGTACAGGAGATACATCCACATATCAGAGACGCAAAGGGTCCAGCTGAGGGCCTGGATCTCATGGCAATGTGCTGTAAGAGTTCAGATAAAGACCTCGAGCCCATAACAATGTTCCCACAGGTCCAACTGGAGGCCTAGAGCCCACAACAATGACTCATGCAAGTCTGTATCAAGGACCTGCCTTGGGAAGACCCAAAGGTCAGTAGTGGAAGCTAGAAAGTCTGAATCAGAGGGCTGAAGGATCTGTGCCAGCAGGCTCAGAGATCTGCACTGGAGCCAGGAAACAATGCTCAATGTAAGGACCAGAGCTCCCCTGAAGAGAACCACAGGCATTTCTCAGTGATGGGGAAGACCCAAGCTCCTCTGATGGTGAGAACAGCCGATTTCATGTCAGGAAAACCAGTGTGACAAGCTCCTGCAGAAGAATCAGCAGCACACCATCTTCCCTTCCAGTGCTTCTTTTATGCTGTTGGTAACAATCCTCAGGTGGGCCTTCT
This sequence comes from Dasyprocta punctata, assembly GCA_004363535.1. NCBI lineage: Eukaryota > Metazoa > Chordata > Mammalia > Rodentia > Dasyproctidae > Dasyprocta > Dasyprocta punctata. The sequence goes on along the minus strand of RJWM01000380.1, from coordinate 88,126 downwards.
TAGAACCACACTGACGCATTTCAGCTGGTTGTTACAAGTTGACCATTAGTTAATCCACCACACACTTGTTACTAATTTCTTGTATATTCTTCCAGGGGTATTTGGGGGCATGTATAAATAATTCATTGACATATCCTTCTAACATTTAAAATATTATAGCATACTGCACACTCTGTTTTGCACCATAGTTTTCCACTCGGATATTTTTCTTGGAAACCTTTTCTTATGAATATACAAAGAATATCCTCATTCATTTTTACAGCTGCAAAGTTTTCCATTGCATGATGAGACTCATAGTTTATTTAGCTGGTGGCAATTTTGATCATTTCCAATATTTTGCTATTATAAACAATGCTGTAACAAATAACTTCATAATTCTGTCATTTCACATGTTTGTGATCATCTATCTATCCCTATCTATTATCTATCTATCTATCTATCTATCTATCTATCTATCTATCTCTATTGAGTTCCACAAAGGCAGGTTCCTGAGGTATATAGGTGGTGGTAAATTTCCCTCCACATAGTTGTGTCAAAACACATTCCTGCAATGCTTGGAAGTGCCTCTTTTTCAAGTCCTCCCCAATGCAGTCCGCCACCAAATTTTGCATCTTTCCATATTCAATTGTAGTAATGTGGTATCTCAGCATTTTAAATTCAAATTTTAGAGACATAAAAGAATTGATAACTTAATTTCTCTTCTTCATGCCTTCTAAATTGTTCCAGAATAATTTCAATTATCATTCTAATGATGGTGATATCATTTGCATTTTTTCATTTAAAGTAGAACATCATTTACTCAAACATACGTAACTCTTTTTGTCTTTTATGCAGCATATATTTTCTTTACCAGGTTTTAGGTCCTAGAGATAAAGCCCTAAACAAGGCAGGCACATACCCTATTTTGTTGGCTTATATTCTAGTTGAGGAGATATTTTTTAAAAAGATAAATAAATAGACTATTAATAAGAAAGAAGGCACTTTAAAGAATGACTCAGAGGGATGTAGTAGAGGGGAATAAAATAGGGGCAGAAGAAGCTCTAAGTCCTTCCCAAAAAGAATTGTTAAGACCAAAGAAAATGATGTGAAGTAAGCGATCATTAATAGCTATTTTTACAGTTTACTGTTTTTGGCCTGAACTGCATTGTTACTTTTGTATTACACAGACAGAACTTTAAAATCCCCAATATGACTGCTCCAGGGGTACTCAGCTAGAGGCAGAAAAGTCCATTCCAGTTCTCCTAATGGACTGGTATTAAAATCACAATGTCAGTTTAATTCCTGAGGATAGGAACCAGAACTCAGTTAAGAGCAACTTAAGTTCTTCCTTTTGTAGCAGAAAATGTTCCCCTAACCCACCCCAGCCAGTATACTTTAGTTTCTTAGTTGCCCAGGTAATAATTCCTGTTGCAGTTCCAGTTGCTTCTGTCTGCTAGAAACGTCTGGTCACTGTGATGCAGTATTGTAAGAACCAATCCCCAATTGATTAGCCATTCTGCCTCTGTACTTCCTGCTTGCTTATCCCGATAGAAGGCCTAGAGCACCAGAGATCAGGGCCTGTTATTTTAGTAATGAACCCTATCAATGCCCATTGAAGCAAAATAAATCTGCTTCCAAATCCTGAGTGTCACTTTGGTGTTTCTGTTTGCCATCGTACTTTCACTAAACACTCATTAAATAGCTCATTATCTACTTCGGGTTTAGGAAATCCCATTTGGATTTGGAATTTAGCCCACTTTGTGTGCCTGGGTTAGGTAGCAGACAAAGCACTGATCAGAGGATTGGCAGAGGGAGTTCTTGTCTATTGCTGGCCATGTAACTTGGTCTGAGGCTTCTTAAAAGGCTTCTGGACAGCTTGATTAGAAGCATAAGTTGTTTTCCTGCTGTTCTGACTCTGACCTTATTTGTAGGCCCTGGCTCCCCATTCAGAAATTGACCATTGTCCACTTTGGATTTCAGTTCTGGAAAAGTCTTATCGCTTTCTGTGTTTAAGTCTCAGGACTGGGGTCCTGCTCACCTCCTACCTGTGTCTCCCCAAGGCTCTGATCCAGAAACTTGCTCTTAGACCTCTCAGAACTTTATCTTACCTGCCTGGGCCTCTGCCAGCCACCAGGTGTGCAGTTTCACGTCCTCAGAGCCCGACCACTGCCTGCTTCCATCTTTTCTCACTGGGCCTCAGTTAGGCTACTTTCCCTCTCTGGTCAACCCCTCAACACTGTGTTTCCTCAGACAGCACCTTCTGCTTCCCAGAATGTCCTTCTGCCACCTCCAGCTGGGCTGCTTCTCTGCCAGCTGGAGCTTACTTTACTCAGGAGCTTTGCAGTGAAACCAACTCAGAAAGTGGCAGTTTTATTAGCTTACTTAGATTCTTGAAATCTTCCTGGACCAAGCACATTGTTTTCTGAATGTAGGAAACATAACAGAAGCCCAGGATTTCTCAAAATGTAGTGTAGAGCTTGAATGCGGGTGATTCAGTTTATTCCTCTCTATTTTCTAGGGGATAAAGTGAGAACGAGATGAATAGTATCCAGTGCCTGGAATGTGTTTCTTCACATAAAACACGAGTGCTATCTTGTGCTTCATTCTGTGGCTCGCTGTAGAGTACAATGTCTGGCACATAGGTACTTGAGCAACAACACTGAGTGAATTAATGAGTCTTCTGGATCATCACCTAACAGCAGTCAACAACTTTAACTGATGATTTTTGTGTGCCAGACTTTCAGTGCATAAGGCAGACTAGTGAAGCAAATGATCCCAAGAGGCTGATGAGATATTTAGAACATGCAAAGGGCTCTGCAGGGGGAAGATGGGGCCCGCATTAAAGGAGTTGTCAGGTTTCCTTGATGGTGTGTCTGCTAAGGAGGAACTGGAGAGAAGGCAGCAAAGACAGACAGACAGAGAGAGAGAGAGAGAGAGAGAGAGAGAGAGAGAGAGAGAGAGAGAGAGAGAGGTCATAAGCTCGTAGAAGTCCTAAAATCTTTTAGATGAATGGTGCCTGGGTGGAAAGAATCGGGAGGCCCTGACAGGAGGCTACAGAGGTAGAAATAGGTCAGGTCACGTAGGGCCCTTGGTGTTTCAAAACCGATAGGAATTTTGTAAACCAAAACACAGGCCTGCTGCTTGCTTTAGTAAACAAGAGTCTTACTGACACATCTGTCTGCTGTGTACCAGCTACGGCTGCCTTTGTGCCACACTGGCCTGACTAGTTACAACAATTATAGTTGCAATAAAAGACCACGTAACTCACAAACCTAAAATTTTCACTATCTGACCTTTTAAGAAGGAAGTTTGCCCACCCTCGAACTAAAGGAATGGTGGAAGCAAGAGGACAGGGGCCAGGAGGCTTCAGAGTAAGCTAGTGGGGTGCGGTGGGGAGGGAGATGGGGCTGAGCCTGTCATCTCCTGATGCCTTGTCCCCCTCCTGGGAACTCCGGGCTCCTCCTGACTGAGGGTGTGAGCAGGCCTGCTGCAGGAGGGGCAGTGGCCTCAGCAGTTCAGTGGCAGAAGCCTGCCAGGCTCTGTCACCCCTGCAGAGAAGGCTGGCTCTGTGTGGAGGCATGGGCTGGGCAGGGCCGGGGACTGAGTGTCCATCTGACAGATGTGTGTACTCTTTCACAAGCCACTTCACACTTGCCAACCTCTGCACCTCTGCCCAAGCTGTTCTTTCTGCCTGCCTTGGTTTTTCCCTGCCATCATTGCCTAAAAATCCTTTCTACTCTCCATAGTGAAGTTGCACACTCCCTCCTTTAGGGAGCCCACGCTAATCATCACCTGTACTTAGGCATCCAGGAATAATGATCTCTCTTCTGGCCTCCCATAATACATAACCAGTCTTCATCTCTTCTTGCAGCAATGAAACTAAATTATAGTTTCCTTGAGATGTGTTAGATCATTCCGTCATTCACTCTACCAGTATTAATTGAGAACCTACTATGTAACAGCATTGTAGATAAGGTCTCTACTTTCATAAAGAATTAGGGTATGTGTAGAGGAAACAACCAGTAAGTAAATAAACAAGTGGAATAGTTTTCAGTTGATAAGGGCTAAGAAAAAAAATTGGATGGCGGAGAGTTTTGGGGTGTGGTGTGGGTATACCAGGTTAAACAGGTCAATCAGGGACGGCCTCGCTGAGCAGGTGAAATTTGAGCTGAGGTATGAATGACAAGATGAAGCCAGCTATGGAAAGAGCTGGAGGAAGGGCATTTCAGGTCGAGGGGAGAGCAGGTGCCAAGACCCTGAGGCAGTTAAAAGCTTGGTGTGTTTTAAGAAACAGAAAGAAGGCCAGGTGGTGGGTGTGGGTGGAGGGGGAGGATATAAGAAGGGGTCAGGAAGGCAGTCAGGGCAAGGCCAGGTCAGGTTTGAGGGCTCTGTGAACAATGTGGGATTTCTGCAGCAGTTGTTGCACCTGGGAGGGGTTGAGGACTGAAGGATGTCCACTCATCCAGTGCGGACACGTGACTCCTTTGTGATGAACAGCCAGCCAGAGCCGAGAACTCAGAGGGCAAGAGAAGTCCCTCCTCTTGGAATTGTCCTCATCATAGAAGTGGCTTCCCCGGACACAGCCATCCAAGTGAAAGTCTGGTTTCCTGCTTTGCATATTCAGACATTTGACCTTTCAGGTTCCTCTAGCCCCTTACAGAGAGCAGTGGTCCATGGCCCTTATGGTATCACTGGGGAACGTATTAGAAATGCAGATTCTGGAGGCCCAGCTCAGCCCTGCTGAATCAGTAGCTACACTGCTTCAAAATGCCTTGTGGCTCTGTAGTCTTATTAAAGTTTCAGAAGAGCTGGCCTAGGACTAACCAAAGTATAGAGTAAGAGACTTCCTTCAACCAGATGGAGAAGGTAGTGATGAGTCAGATGCCGGCTCAACAATTTATAGCCCCCACACTAATAATCTCTTACATCAGAGCCTCTCAAAATGTGAGTGTGCATGCACATCACCCATGGCTCTTGTTAAAATGCAGATTCTGATACAGTATGTTTAGAGTGGGACCCCATATTTCGTGTTGCTCACAAACTTTAAGGAGGTGTCAACAACTAGTGTAAGGAACTCAGACTTGCATGACGTTTACTCACTTCAGTCCAGTTTGTTGCCATGGCTACCTTGCTGTGAGATGCCTCCATTCTATGGATAGGCAAACAAGACCGAGCTGTGTGACCTTGAGCAGGTATCAGCCTCGTTCTTTCATCTGTGGTATGGGACGGTGGTCTTCCTGCCTGTGTTAGAGGACTGTTCAGAGGAATATCTGATACAAAGCCAGTTGTGGGCTTGCTGAGTGCTAGGGACCCCCAGGGACTGAATATGGGGTGCTTTTTATTTTCTAGGATTTGAGTCTTGGTGTTCAACTTCCAAAGCTGTGGTTCTCTCCCCCAGGATATTAAAAGCGAGGTTTGTTTCTGTTAGAAGATGAGGTTAGGAATTAAAACATTTGGTCACTTCTCTTTTTTCTCCATGTCCTCATCTGCCAAGAGGGAAGATAAGATCTCTTCTAAAAATGTTGTAAAGATCAAACAAGATGGTACCTATGAAATAAATGGTTGACACAAGGTAAGTACTCAGCAAGTGGTAGTAATAGTACTAATGAAGGTGTTGGCACAGCACCTGGGATATTTCGCAGCAGAATCCCAGTTCCCTCAAATGTTGTCAGAAAATCACTGTGAAATATGATTTGCTGTATCCTTCAGGTTAATCAGTGACTTTGTCACTGCCTATCCTGGACCAGTTTTTGTTGCTATAACAAAATACCTGAGATTATGTTATTTATAAAGAATACAGGTTTATTTAGCTCATGATTCTGGAGGCTAGGTAATCCAAGAGCATGGTGTCAACATTTACTCAGCATCTGGTGAGGGTCTTTAGCTGCATTCTAACATGGAGGGTGGCACCCATGGCGAGACAGAGCAATTTATGTTTCAACTCAAACCTCTTCCTCTTCTTATAAAGTCAATGAGTCCCATCATAAGAGCTCTGTCCTGATGATCTTGTCTATTCCCAATTACCTCCCCCAAAACTGTACTTCCAAATCCATTAACATACTAATTTGGGAGTTAAGTTTCAATTCAAGTTTTGCAGGGGACATTCAAATTATAGCGCTCCTCTAGTAGAAAAGAATAAAACTCATGTGGTTGGTAACCAAAGATTATCTCTACAGGGACTCTATTGCTTGTTCAGCTTCCATTTAGATTTCTCCACTCCACACTTCACAATCTCCTCACCATTCCCATAAGGCTTCCTGCCCCTTTATAGCTGCATGGCTGTTCACCTGGCAACCTCCTAAACCTGCCTCCTTATGATCCTTTTCTGAGTTCCCTGCATACACTATTCTATCATTTTCTTGTTTTAGGCTTTGAGGCTGTAGTCACAAAATATGAAAGTCCCTGCTCTTGTGGAGACTACATTTTGTTTTGGGGAAACAGGCAATATGAAATATACAGATAAATAAGCCAGACTATGCTTGGAGGTGGCTGATAATGTGGTAGATAGTGAGTGCTAAGGTATAGGTGGGGAAACTGTGGGAGATACCTGATAAGATGCAAGGGAAGACTTCTCTGAGACTGACAGATTGGAGGGATCTAGCTAAGTGAAGAGATAAGAAAAGATCATGCAGGCATGAGGAAGAGAAGGGCAACCAGGAAACGAAACAAATAAGGCCCAAGCGAAGTGAGGAGGTGAGAGTGTTGTGAACTGAGTAGAGAGTTTGATGAGGGCTGAATCATGCCTGCCTGTCCCTGAGACTTCCCCAGTGTTTCAGAAAAACCATCAGAGTCTATTCTGCACTGAAGAGTGATGGAGCCTCAGGGGCTAGCCTTCTTCATATCTTTAGCTCCATACAAGTGCCTGGATCACAGTTATAGTTCACTGAATGTGGAATGGATAAGAACCAACTAGAGACCGAGGTGGCGAATGTGGGAATGGATTGTAGGTGATGCATTCTTTGCTGAATCAGTACCCTTAATACATTTTCACTCAATACTAGCAACTAATTCTAATAGTAACTGGGCTGAAGCCCAAAATGTGTAAGTAGTTCTAGAAGCCTGTCAATGGTTTGGATAAACATAAATCATCATCTGTCCCAAAGAGAGGCAGAGCCAGATAAGAGACACTCTGGAAATGAGCCCGAGTTGTTGATCAAGAGCTAATCAATTTCAAAATAGAAAACTGGCATACAGTGTAAACAATCTAAGGGGAAAGAAAGATGAAGGCGGGGTCTCCCTAAAGCTGGAACAGGCTGGTAGGACATGGAGCATTGGCAAAGTGGATCCTGGGAGAGGGAATCTGACAGCTGAGCATGACAACTGGAAAGTAGGATGAGCGACATGGAGCGAGGGTCTGAGTCACTGGTCACTAATGAGCTCTCAAGCCACATTCAGTTTTCCCTGCCTGCCCAAGGAAAGCAGTTTGCTCAAATTCTGCTCTGTTTCAAGAACTCCACTGAAGGCAGTTGTCTTAGTTACTTTTTACTCGTTGCCAAGACAAAATACCTGACGCCCAAAATTAGGGAAAGAAAGGTTTATTTCTTAGAGTTTCTTGGGAGTTTCAGTCCGTACTTAGTTGGCTCCAAGGCAGTGTCGCGTGGCGGGGCAGCCATTCATGGTGGCTGCAAGCAGCAAGGCACACTAGCGAGAGAGGGCGGAAAATGCAAAAGGAAGACCCACCTTCCCTTACACTGTATGTCGGCTCCACCCCTGGGCGAGTGCAGCACTCACATTGCCAATCCCAGCCCCAGACAACAAGCCAATAACAAGCGCCAAACTCAGCCCCATCAAAACTATATGAGGACTTGGGGGGACATAGTATATCACCCAATACAGGAGTCCTGCACTTTTTGCCTCAGGAGCAAGGTTCTTTGTCTTTGCATTTGTGCTCACAGAGGCAGCCGCAGAGCTATGGGGTTCTGCTGCTCACACAAGACAGATGAATACAGTCTAATGTGGGAGACTCAGCCAACTTCCCACCTTCAGGCTGGGAAACACAAGACTTGAGTCCCCGTAAACCATGGATTTCAGTCCCTCTGAAGAGCCATAAAATGTCCCTGTGTCAGATCCAAAGGCAAAAGCACGCAATAGCCAGGCTTCACTCTTTCATATCATCCTTTCCCTCTTTTCTCACCTGGGAGAGAAGCACTGAGAGTCTGGCCTTAACTTGCTCGAGAGGAGGAATGGGTAAGGTCCTCAAGCCAGGCCCTTCTTGCTAGGCTGATGGCTCTGGGTCCTCTGACCTCCAGCCACTGCCTAGGACCAGGGTGGAGGCAGATGGGCAGACAGACTGCAGGTAACCCCAGTGAGACAGAGAAAGTCAGCCTCCTCTCTCTGCTAAGTCTGATTCAAAGACTCATGGTCACCATGCAGTGAGGACTGCTGGGCAGAGGGAACACACTAGAGGTTTTGTGGGGTGAAGGGTACCCCTGGTGTGTGGCCAGGTATTTCTGTCCTCCAACTACTGAGTCGCAGCAGGTTATCTAGGCATCTTACTTAATCTTTGAGATATTCAGAAGTCCCCACAAATTTCCTAGGTTTTATTTGGAATCACAATGGATATTTCTGCTACAAGATTTTCCATAACATATTGCAATGAATGGAGAAACAAAGTAGAAAATTTTCTTCTTTGGTAATCAGAGAAATCTCCACAGCTGCCACTTTGAAACTGATTGTGGTTCTCATCTACATCTAGTCTTCCATCATGGTAAAAAGCAAATATGCCAGTTTCACATGGACGTTAGTGGGTGACCTGTAACTTACTACAGCAGAAGGGACGAGACCCTTGTAAGCACAGAGCCTATGCTTTTTTCCTGGTATTTGTTTTGCTGTGTGGCTTTGGTCAAGTCACAACTTATCTCTGGAATCCAGCATCCTTTGAGTAATGGCAGGGTTGATCATGGTGTCCTAAATTTTATGACTAGTTGACAAAACATTAAAAACAACTAAATCACACAGTAAAAAGTTGTGCCTGATTGAATTCTCCCAATTAAGAAGAATGTCTGTATGGAGTTATACAGCTTCAATACTTTTTTAAAAAAAGTCTTGTGCTGGGGATCTAGCTCAGTGGCCTAAGTGCCTGCCTGTCATGCACGAGGTTGTGAGTTTGATCCCTAGTACAAAAAAAAACAAAACAAAACAACAACAAAAAAAACCCACTACCACCACCACTACTGCAACAACAAAAAACAAGATTAAAAAAAAGTCTTGACTCTTGGCATCTTGGATTTTTTTTCTGGAAAAAGTCAAGGTTTAAATAACTAATTGATGAGTGGACAAAAGAATAAAGGAATCTATTCACCTTTTATTTTCAGTTTCTTTGTTTTCAAATCTTATTGGCTTTCTGCTTGGAGTATTTTTAAATTGACTGGCTGTTTGGTTCAAATAGTGTTTTAAACAAGTTTTGGCGCGGGCTGCAGACCTGTGTGCCGGATGGGTTAGAGTTTGGGTGTGCCATCAGGCGGCATTGGCTGGGTGACAGCTTAAACACTGCCAAACAGCTGGTCCTGCCAGGACACTCCTTGGTGGGAAGATTTCACAGAAATAATGCCTTGTCTCAAGCATCCCTGGCTCTGGGGGTGCTGAGGTGCCAGATTGTCCTCTTAGGTCCTGGGGAGACTGTTGCATTCAGGAGCAGTACGAATCCTCATGTTGACCTTGCTGTTCTAACTTCCAGCAGCAATTTGGAGCTGCTGCCTCTGAAAGCAGAGCTGGTAAAAAAGAGAAGCAGAAATTGGACTTCCTCCTCAGCCTCCCTCATGTTTCAGGATAAGTCTTGTCCATGTGCTGGGGAGAAGGATTTGAGAACCCCTTTCAATTGAGGCCATCCCTGCCCTCTGCCCAATTGCCAACGGTTTGGTTCCACTTATTAACGTTTCTGAGGAAGAGGACAATCACGGGAAATGTAAATAGAAGCTAATTTCTGTCCAGTGTATTGAAAAACTTTGCTATGACTCAGCAGCATAAAGAGTTATTACAAAAAGAGGAAAGCAACAGGGCTGTTGTGGTGATGAATTGAGATATCGTAGGATTAAAGCATTGAAAGCTCTGTCCCAGCCCTGGGGAGGCACCTCAGTAATAGTACTACTATCAGCTAGTAACTGGCTCCTGGTGGGACTCAGTGTGTGTTTGTCAAAAGAGCAAGAGATGGAAGTGGTTACCTTGGAGAGAGGAAGCCAAAGGCTCAGCTGAAGATGAGCGTGACGAGTTGTATTGCGTTTACTATCAAAACAGATGTGGAAATGAGCTCAGAGACCACGCTTCACATCTGCCTTCCAGTAGCCCAGAAGATGTCCTCTAAGGCAAGGTGGATTTGACTGGCCCGGTAACCGTGAACTGACTTCCCATTGGCTCTTCCCTTTCTACATAATTGATCTTGAAGTTAGTGTATGTTGCAAATGAAGCAGACATGCATGTCCTCAGAACCCAGATTTTTGCGCAGACTTTTCATAGTGCTTTACCTAGTAATGGTGGAGCAAGTGAGTGTTCCCTTTTGGGCATGTGTTTTTAGAATTTTTGAGATTTGGCATGAGGGTCTAATGCACCTGCTCCTGACTTAGTGAAATATTAAAAGAGATAAGGTCTCTGACACTGTGTTCCCTCGATTTCCTCTCCTGACCTAAGGTTATAGGAAAGCAAATCTGCCATAACCCATAACTTTACTCAGTTTAATGAGGCTGAAAGAGACTCCACTGAGGACACTGGAACAAATGAGTGAAATTCACATGGAAGTCTTTCCCTGAACCAGACTCGTTTCCAGATATTTTTTGTTGGCCTCCCAGTGGCACGTGCTAAACAAGTGATCAATAAAATTTCCTGAAGTTCTCCTGGCAAAAGGTGTCTAATTCAGTATAGCTTAGGAGCCATGATCCCAAAAGGAAAGTTGTCTCAGAGGTTCTCTTTCAACAGGCCTGTGGGTACAGGGAATCTCACTTTCCGTAGGAGCAGGAGTTACATTTAAAGGCACACATACTTAGAGGGGGCTTCCTCTGTGCCAGGCAGCACACTGAGACCATGATGGGGATCATTCCCAGTTCCCCTGGAAACCTTGTATTAGGTGTGCAACAGGAGATGTCTGTTGTATTTGGTCCCAGGCAGCCATGCCATCTCCCCACTGGTTTCCCTTTAGGAGTCTCCTCTTCAGGCTGTATGATTTTGTTGGCAGGGCCAAACAAGATTTCTTCCCCTGCCATGATGGTGCTCGAAGCATTCTTAAACCCTCATGGGGAGGCAAGGGAAAGTTGATTGAAATCCTTCTCCCTGGACTTGGAATCCTGAACTTAAGAACTTGTTGCTACACCTCTGGTTCCTGGGCCAGATTGCAACTTCGGCTGCCTGCTTTCAGTTTACACTAAGCCTTTTCTTTCCTCTTGTGAGTAGTTCCATGTCCTCTAGTAAATTCCTTTCAGCTGGAATCTTTGAACGCTGCCTGGTTCAGTTCTGTCTGACCTCAAGACTATGAACTTAACCATGATGCAACAGTGGATCCTCCTGGTTTCCTCCCAGGTCTGAGGGTCAAAGAGGTTCTAATCCTGAAAGTCCGAGGATGTTTGATTCCAGGATGATAGGGTTAATTCATTTTTCTCGTCCTTCAGAGCTGGTCAGTGTTTACACCTGCCAAGCTTTGCCACAAATGAGCTGTCTGCCCGTGCCACATGTTGAGTCAACAGCACGATACGGGAGGGCTTTTAGACTTTGGACTCAGTTGAGAGAATACACCTTTCTACTCCTGCGCTCTTCTCTGAAGACTCAGCTCCTGCTCAGCTCCTGCCAACCTGCACTGCTCTTTTGTCCATAAGATTATCCACCAGGAGAGCCCTACACATCACATAGCCCTACACATCACGAACTCGAATGATTAGCCCAAGAAAACAGGAGCTGGGGTGCCTTTTGCAGAGGTTTCACCCCAGTGAGGATCCCTTGAAAGACACTGTAAGCAAGTGAGGGACAGGGCCCTGTGACAGCTTTGAGAAACACTTCACTGTCTAATTTCAGAATGGAAGATGAGGAATATTCCCCAACATCGCCACTAGGCAGCTGGAATGCTGCACTTACTTCCTCTATGCTTTTCTTGGACTAACAGAGTAAATTAAATTGGATGAGATGCAATAAAACTTTTTTTTTTTAACAGACAAAAATTTAGCCCAACCTTATCTGAACTGCTTTCTGACAAAAACATCACTTCTCTTAAGTCAGCCTCAGGGGCCTTCAGTGTGAGATCTCTACTTCCTTCACCTGTAGTTATGGGGACTGATATATATATATATATATATATATATATATATATACTTTTAAAATTTTGTTTTTTTAACAAAATAGTTTTTTCCCAAACATATTTTTATGCCAGACTATAAGGTACAAAGTGATAAGAGGGAGTTGTTCCCAGGAAGTCCTCCCCGACCTATAACATCTCCCTCAATCCTCCTCTCCAAGTCCCTGGGGCACCTCTGCAGAATCAGGAGGGGTGGGCAGGGGACAACTGATGAGCTGCCAGCCTAGCACTTGGTCTTAACTGACTTGGAGTCACAGGGACACAGGGATGCACATCTGTGATGGAAAGTTTGCCTTGTTCTGTCTCTCTGTCAGCCTCTCTAACCCCCAAATATGAATGAAAGAATCAAGAGGGTTACTTTCAGTGATCTGCAGCGGGTGGAGGAGAAGGGAGGTTTGTGGCTAAAGTAGGTGACACCAGGTGAGTATGATCAGCAGTAAGACATAAATATGGAGTGAAAATGCTGGGCAAAAGGAACGGACATCAAAATATCTAAGGAAGGCTGGGCTGGGTTTGGGGAGGCCTGGGGTACTGGTGGCCCTGGCAGAATCAAGGGTCTGAAGGTAGGGCACACACCGGGAGGTCAGAAAGGGAGGGAGCATTGTCTTTAAGGCTGAGGATCCAGGCAAATCACAGAGCAGAAGGTAGGGTGGTGGAGAGCTAAGCCAGGTGGGAAAGTAGCTCTAGGCAAGTACAGGAGAGCTGCTGGGAGGACCAACAGATGAGGACACTGACTAGAAGACAACCAAGGATAGGGTGTCCCAGGCTGAGCTGTGTGCAGCCCCAGGGTTCTTGCTGTCCTCTGAGCTTCCTTACCAGGACTGGGCATGGCTTAAGGACATTCATATCAGGGAAATATCATCTAGCTGAGGATCCTTTCGCTTTGTGTTTGCCCTGCTTGCCATCCTGCTAGGGATTGCTGATCTCTCTCTAAAGAATGAACTCAGCACTTTGGATCCTGGGTTCTGCCTCTGTGGATTCCGTCAATCAGGGATCAAAAATATTCAGAAAAAATACTGCATCAGATATGCAGTCCTCTTTGTCTTGCAATTATTTTCTAGTAAATAGCGTATAGTACCTATTTATGTACCATTTATCAGTACAATTTAAAATGCGGGAGAATGTGTGGAGGTTATATGCAAATACTATGCCATCTTGTACAAGGAACTGGAATATCTTGGATTTTATCATATGCAGTGGAGGCTGGAACTAATCTTCCACAGATACCACAGAATGACTGTACTCAATACTAGAGCCTTTGAGCTAACTTTTGGGCTGAGGAAGCCATAAATTGGACAAGCTGTTGTTTCTGTGGTTTTATAGTTTGCAGATTCCATGATCTAATTGCTCCCTGAGCTATGTCAGGAAAATCTACGTGATGAGTATTACACAGTATCTGATGTCACAGAGCACTGATGAGGCCATTGCTGCATATGGAAAACCGAGCACTAGCAAGGCAGTAAAGTACGGTCACAGGCTTTGTGTCCGTGCATGCGGGCTTCTCACACATGCCTGGCCTCGAGGCAGGACGGTGGCAGTTATGCATTCCACAAGCAATAGGTCAGACCGGCTGTGTGCTAAGTTTCCTGGACTGTGCCACCCAAACGTGTCATATGTACACGGTTGTCATAGCATGTTGCTTAGGAAGGGTGATCTTCTAGGCCAGAGGTCACAAACTGCCTGCCCCTAGGCTGAATGGATCTCCCCATGGTTTTTTTTTTTTTTTACTTGGTCTGCACCAGATTTAAAAATTTGAATTGCCAACACGTTAAGAACTAAAAGATGCTTTAAACATCTGAATTTCTGGTTTTCTTGAAAAGTGGTGAGATCAACAACATTGAATTTGCAAATGTTTCCTCTCCATGAGTCATGAACTTTCCATATCCCACAGTTCCTGCCCAGCCTGTTTCACTTCTTTACACTCCCTGTCAAGCCCCATAGGCCGTTGATGAGTCCTAGGGCTTAGGTAGTTGCGTTATGTAACTTGCTGTTCAGAACAGGGGCTGGCAAACTACCACCTGTGGGCCCAGTCCAGCCCTCTGCCTATCTGTGTAAAGTTTTATCAGAAAGTGGCCACACTCATCTGCTAATATATTGTTTCTGGCTGCTGTCATACAGCTCACAGAGGAGTGGGAGCTGGGGCAGAGACCGTATTGTCTGAGCATCCTGAAATATATACTATTTGGCTTTTTACCGAAAAAGGTTGCTGATTCCTGATCTAGATCAGGGCTGGAGGGCTGACCCTTATCAGATGGCCTAGCAAGGGATTTTCTAAACAGAAAGTTTCATCCTTCCAGAGGCATTCTACCCCTGACTTTCTTAAGTTAGCTTCATTTTCTTTCCTCTCAGGCTTTATTTGTAACTAACCAAGAGGGGAAGTTGGTAACAGTAGTCCTCCAGCCCTGGCATGTTGGGAGGTTGTACGGAGTCTGTTTTACTGGTTATGATCATGAAAAGTTGCTTCTTTCATTTTTACCCTGCCTGACAGAATTTCCTAGGATTATCAACTTCTGGTGTTCCTCTGTGCCTTTGGAATGTTGAGGGTGGAACACACTAAGCACACATTCTACCATTGAGCTATATCCCCAGCCCAGCATCCTGCATTTCCATACACTGTGCTGATGACCTGGAGGCATTCGCTTGTTCTGTTGTTACTGATGTGAACAATATCTTCCATATGCATTGTGGAAGTGGTTAATGCTTTCATGCTCTTGCTACATATTCTCTTATACTTCTGTTTTAAGACTCTCCTGCCATCTTTCTGGTGTTCTTCCCATCTTTCTTGTACAGACTGCAGCTCCTCATAGTGATGGAATAATTGTGGTATCTTGCTTTTCTAGTTTTCTGTAGTGGTTGTGAGAGAGGAGACCACCTCCTGGGGTGAAACTGGTCATTGAAGGGTTAACCACACAGCTAAATTGCTTTGGGACATTGATGCAGCTGAGCTCCCAGAAAAGACTGATGGTTCTGACTCTGTAGGATGATGGGCTGGGGATATAGCTCAATGGTTCAGCAGTGAGGTTAATGTGGATGGAGCACAGCAGACTTGGAAAGGCCTGTGTGAAGTCCCTGCCTCCTAGACCACTGTTTTGTGCTGATTTCCAATGGAAAATTAGCCCGTAGGAGAGATACAATATAAGAGTGGAATCAGGACTTTGTTCTGGGCCCTTGAGTGGACACTGGTCATGGAGGGATGCTGGCAATAAAACTGCCCTTTTTCTTATTCCATATCTGAGTGTCCTTGTTCAGGGTCCTGTGGAGTCTGCTTCTGTTGGAGATTGTCACATGATCATGGTCTGGCTAATAATATAAAAAGGAGTCTTCTGAGAGGTTCTAGGCAATATTTTCATCACACATAAGGCAGCAATATAGGTATAGGAGAGATTCCCCTGCTCCCTCCTTTTTGTTTCCAGGCATGGTGTTGTGAGAATGCGATGCTTGGAGCTGCTGTAGCCATCTTGGGACAGGAGGGTAGATGTGAATGATATGTGAAAAAATGGTGGGAGAAAGGAGGAGAGGATCCTGAGTTCCTCAGAGACATCATTGAACCTGGAACCACTTTTAGTGAGATAGGAAAAACTAATAAAACCATTTTATGTAAGTCATGTGGGGTGAAGTATTCTGATACTTTGCAACCAAAAGCATCGTAATTCTAAAAACCAGGCTCTATTACTGCAAGTTACATGATTTAAAAATTTAGCAAAAATGTATATAGTTCTTACCATGAGTGCATTCACTTATTAATTCATTTAGTTCTCATAGTGATACTATAAGAGAGGAATTGAGTCGGATAGAGTTCAGTTCAGTTATGACCTTGCAACTTCTAACCATGTTACCCTGAGAAAAACCCATTTTTTCCCCTAAGCCTCAGTGTCCTCTTCTGTAAAGTGGGATAAAAATTACTTTATCCCAGAAGGTTGTTTTCAAATATTAAATGAGATATGCATATCAAATATTTAATGAAATATCCAGCATCAAGTAATCAGCCAATAAAGGTAGCTATTGTTCTTAGTGATACTGCTTTTTTATTCCTACTACCGCTATGTTTGAGGTAGTTTTTGGAGAACTCACTGCCAGGTGAAGAGAGTATAATCTTGGGGCAGGTAGGAATAAGGGATGAAGATCTCTGGCAGAAGTTCTTCCAAGTCAGGAGAGTGGGGTCTGAACTTGACTTTGTGAAATCATCATCTCTTTTCTCTCTCTGAGCTTCTGTTTTCCCACCTCTGAAATGCGTGCTACCTGAGACGATCCCAGAAGACTTCTAGCTGGGACAGGTTACACTGCAATAGGCACCACACACACAGGCCTGCGTTTGTTATGGGACTCAAGCACTTAGTGCCCCTGAAGGCCTTGATTCAGTGGTGTCTCCCGAGTCAGCAAAAGCTGTCCACAGTTTCCGTCCAGCCACCTCGCAGTATGACGGGTGCCCAGGGCCTGGCATGAGACGGATGGTCAACAGTCCTGAGTTGAGTGAATAAATGGGCTCCATTGAGTGAGGGAGAGATGCCTGTGACCCCTGAAGGTCAGGGAAGTTTGGTTTCTTGTGGAATAAATATTTAGAATATGACCATGATTATAGTTTTTAGCAAGAGTGGGTCACTTACTCATGGTCATGGCCTTGGACCTAACCAAACCGTGAGCCGACACCAGAATAAGCTGTCCTGGACTGCCGGCTTCAGAGCCAAAAGGAAACTGTCTTTCCACCACCTATGAGGAAGGTCTGTTTTCTTCTTCTTTTTTTTTTTTTTTAAAGTGTGTTTTACAAGAAACTCAATGTCTAGTAAAGATGCTTTCAGTTTTTTTTCCTCTAAAGTTTTTGAACTGGCATAAAATTAGACCTCAAATGATCTTTGTTTATATATTGCTCAATATATACAACTAGTAATAAAGTGCTAAATGCATTCTCTCATTTGTTAGTCAAGCAAACCTATGAAGTAGGTGCTATTTTAATTCCTGTTTTACAAGGGAGTAAAGTTTGACAGCTCAGTAAGCTTTGCCGAGGTCATTATGACTGTTAGAGGACAAGCGGACATGCGGACCCGGGTCCATCTGTCCCCCTCACCAGGGCAGCGCTCTGGCCCACCTTTGTCCTCTGCGTCAATGACAGCTGCAATTCACACATTATGAGGGAGTCACTGGGTTAAGCACTCTTCACGCTTGAGCTCGGTTAATTCCTGTGCAGAGGATCAAGAGAGCACTGTTACTATCTGCTCCATTTTAGAGATGAGGAAACAGAGCTTCTGCAAGATTATGTAAGCTGCCTGCAGCTGGTGGGGGGTGGAGCTAATCTATTCATGTAGAATGACAGAGCTCAGGAAACTCTGCTAGGTAACAAAGGAGGAAGGACTTTCCCAAGTCCTTCCAGTGAATCAGTGGATGAATGGGGACAGGACTTCAAAGGAGACTTTTCAATGACTGCTGGGCTGGGAAGGTATCACAGTAACTCTGTGTGTGTATGTGTGTGTGCGGGCAGGTGTGTGTACATCTGCATTGTCCCTTGCTCTAACAGCAGGAGAAAAACTCAGTGGATTGGAGCACATACTTTGGAGTCACTGCACACTTGTACTCACATCACAGCTTCAAAACTAACTTGCTGGTGACCTTGGGAAAGAGACTTTCTCTCCCAGAGCCTCAGTTTCCTCTTCTGCAAAATGAGGCAATAAGCACACCTGCCTCCTGGGGATGACAGAGAAGTAAATGAAGAACATCAACAGAATGCCTGCCACACAGTTACTAGTAAGTAGCTATTATTATTAGTGATTTTACTGAAATGACCCATGATCTAAAAGAGGTTTTACAAGCACTATTCCATAGGGAGAAGCTTGAAATCTGCTACAGAATGACCAACTTACTGCGATGGGATTCAGAGGCTAAAGAGTGTTGAGATGATATCAGAGACATACATTTACTTGGGCCACACATACATACATGTTAGTGCAGACTTGTTGCATATACATGTTCATATGCATGCACAAATAAACACACATATGCATATATATTATATGCATATATGAAATATATTTGCAGTGTATAGATGCTCACATATGTATGCACACATATTATGATTATGCATGTATATATTCACACATGTGCACAAATTTTGGCATACATGCTCCAATATATATGCATACACATTCATGTGCACATATGCATATACACAGTGCACATATGAATATACACAGTGCACATACATATAGAGCACTTTCCTCCTTCTTTGCCTTGTTACTATTACTCACCCTTCAGCTCTCAGTTCGAAGATCACAGTCCCAGGACAGACACCCTGATCTCCAAGGTTGTACTCTTTAACACCTTGCACTTTCTCTCTTCAACCTGCGCCTCAATTGTCAGTGAACAGTTGTAAGAAGTTGCACAATTATACATTTCCTATTGGAATGTTGGTTCTGTAGAGGGCAGGGGCCAGCCTGACCATTCTCATCTAATCAGAATCATCTAACACAGCCTGGCACAAAGTAAGTCTTCAGGAGATATGTGCTGCTCATCAGACAGGACCTTCAGGATCCCATCTGCAGGCAAGCCGGGAATAGCTGCTTCACACTGGTGCTACAGTGCCTGAGAGACCTTATACAGGAATTTTGACCTTGGGGTTTATAATGGTTTTGTAGGCTCCTCTGGATAGAGGTAGGCCTCAGAATCCTGTGGAAACTGATAAGAAAACAATTCAACTTTCAAATATATATCCTGGTCTCTTGGAAAATAAATTTACTGGAGAGACTATCTAACAAGCCTGAAATGTAGACAGTAGTTTATTACTTTTTGCTCTACTGTCCCCTGGGAGTTTAGGGGACATCAGAAACTGCCACAAATAATAAGGTTGACGAGTCACTGTGTAGGCTGGGCTGGGCTGCTTGCTTTCACTCAGACCAGATTACAGCAGTAAGCAGGTCCCTGCTAGACATAAAGAGGGCAGAGGATGATGGGCGGATGGAGATGAGAAACACAAGGCATGAGGATAAAAAGCAGGCAGCTCAGATTAGAGTCATTTATTTTTATTCATTGAAGGAATGGTACTGGGCACTGGGCCATCCACTGTGTTTGTTACTGGGAGTGCAGAAGAAAGTGCAGTAGACATAAGTCCTTGACCTCTCGTCGCTCAATTTTAACTGCAGAGATAGACAAAGAAACAGGCAACCAACATGTCATGTGGTCAGCACTCTAGCGGGGATATGCTGAAGACGACAAGACAGCTTCTGGAGAAGAAGACGACAAACTATGACCTGGAGGATGAGCATCAGCTAGCCAGGAAAAGGGGGCATGTGTGATACGAGGAAAGAGGACAGTCAGTGAACAGGCCCCAAGGGAAGGGGAGGGCATGCTCCTCCACTGGGCAGGAGCTCATATGGCAGGCGCAGCATGGGTGGGGCAGCAGGATGGGGTCCAGGGGTTGCATTGCTCATTCCCCAGTTTGCTGGCGATGGATCCTGAGACTGAAGCAACCATAGACCAAAAGAACACAGACCAGATGAGAGGCGGAGGTGCTCACAGAAGCTGGGCTCTGTAACAGGCCAGAGACCCAACTCCTGCACACATGAGTATCAGGGATGTGACAGAAGGAGCCTGACTACAAGACAGACCATTCTCTGGACTTGCTGCCTCACCTGTCAAATGGATTGGCAGGAGCATCGCAGTTTCTGCGGTCCAGGCTCTAGTCAGCTGGGATGAGCAGCCCCTCCTCCCACATGCTGTCCTGTGCTTCTTCCTCCCTGGCCTTAGCTCTGTCCATCGTGGCCACCCAGACCTGCCTCCACACCTGAAGGCTGTGCCCCAGACTTCCTCCTGTGGCGTCTCTAGGCCTCCAAACTGGCCCATACTCACTCTGTCACACCTCTAGAACTCTTCCCTGCCTAGACATTTTTTCTTTTCCTCCCTTCCCACCCACTCCCTGCTTTTGTCTTGCTAATGCTTCCTCAGGTTTCAAATCCAGTCTTCAACATTATTTCTTCAGAGAAGCCTTCCTGAAGAGTGCTCATTGCTTCTCACATTCTATATTAACGCTGTGCATACCCTCTCCCCCATTACAGTGGTATTTAACCTACTTTTGTGAGATTGTTGAATGTCTCATCTCCCCTCTGGGATATAAGCATGGTGGGGGTGGGTTATCTTTGACATTATGACTCTACCTTTTCACCTGAGCATATATTAGGCCATAGGTGACAAGTCATTGAATCGGCGACTATCTAAATGGTTTTAAGACATTTTGCATATATGCAAGTTATTAATTATACTCAAGTCAGACAAAAATTTGTTGAAGCTGTTTTTCAAGGATCGCAAAATTATATTGACCAACCCTGGCCACTAGAGGGCGATGTGCAATCATAAAGCTGGGTGGCCTGGGTGATCCCCTCCAACCCCTTTTAGGTGGAAGTTTGATGTTCAGTCACTTTCTACTTTATCCTCCTAGACTCACCAATTACAATTTAAAAATATATAGAATATTATGGTCTATAAAGCTTGTCGGAGCTTGCCTAGTCCAATTTCGACACTGATGTCCAGTGAGAATGCTTTTTCTCTGCCTTCATTGACCCTGGGGTATAAGCTTGTGCCCAGCGCTGGGAAAACCTTTCTTTCAGCATTCCAATATTCTATTTTGTGGGAGAGACCACTATACCATCTGTATGTCCAGCCATCCAACACATAGTTATTGACTCATTATCACGTGCTAGGTACTGTTAGGTTCTTGTGAACAAAACAGGCACCTGTCTCACAGAATCTACCATCTGGTTGGGAAGACAAACATCACATAATAACATGTAGTTATCAGCTATGATTAGCATGCAGGAGGAAGACAGAGCTCGGGGACAGGACCTAACAGGAGCACCTGACTCATCCTCAAGCTCATCCCAGGAGGATGAACAGGGCTGGCGGAGGGATCAGAAAACCAGGCCTTCTACCCCATGCTCCCATCTGGCTTGTCTTAAAACTGGGGGCAGAACCTTTCTTCTCTTTGGCCTCCTGATTTTCCATCTGTATAATTGGACAAATATCTCAATTCTGAGCCTGATTAGGAAGATATTCTAGGTGTTTTCAATTCATTATTTAATTAGCCTTTGAAGCATAGGTGAGTTATTTAGATATTTGGAGTTGCTGGCATGCAGGGCTTAGAGTTGGTGTCACAGGGCTTAGAGTCCAACTTTTGAGTAAAAAGGGGTTTCCACAATGTTGGCCTCCCACTGAGTAATGAGCAGGGGACTGAGACTTCAGCCTTTACACAACTTCAGGGTAACTTTGCCCTGGCATAGGAATACTGCAGCTTTAAGACCTAGGAGAGGGCCTCCCAATGTGTGGCACATAGGCCTCCTGTAGCCAGTCACTTGGGGGGATAATTAAGTATGCAGATTATTGGACTCCATCCTTAGAGATAATGACTACATAGCACTGAAACAAGGTCCGGGAATCAGTGTAGTAAGGAGCTCTCCAGGTGACTGGTGCATGCTGAGACCCGTTGGTACCGTGAGTCTTTACAAAAAGAATTGATGACACTCAGGCTTCAAACTGACTTTGACTTATACCCTGTGTATTCCAGAGGAGTAGTGGTTAAATTGGATGCTTTGTGATTCAAGTCCTTTCTTAAATACGCTTCAGGATTTCATTTTAAAAGAGGCCCTATTTGTAACGTGAGTGCCTATACCAATGAAATTCTTTCTTGGGCATTAATTTTCTTAAATGAGGGGCTCACCTAACTCTTTATGCTTCACTGACTAATTAATGAAATCATAAATTTAAGCTACATAGTATCTGGCTTTCTGGAAGTTCTTCAGCCTTCATTTCAGAAAGTAGGAAGAAGGGGAAGATTTGTGGCAGGAGGAATTAAATTTCAAAGTCCAGACTTAAGCTCCTTCAGGTTAAAGCATTTATTTGTTGTCTGATTTGTAATCGCTGCCCACCTGGAACAGGTGAGCTTGATCCAGTGTTCCCTGAATGTAGCTAAAAGCCTGATGCCCTTGAATCTGTTATTGTTGAAGGGGCTGCCCTCTCCTTGCTCTGTTCAGAATGAACACTTTATGGGTCAGACCCCTCTGACACCCACATTCTGGGCTGGAAAATAGCACAGTAAAGTTCTCTTGCATCTTATTGCTTGACGAAGAATATTTCATTCAGCACCCTCATCACCTTGACCCACTGCTATAGTCTTTTGACTTGTCCATCTTTTTCTCATTCATGGGGGCAGTTACAGATGCTGACCATGGTGACCAGAACAGTCCTAAGGGCAGGGGTCCTCAGAGCTACAGCCTCATCAAAGAGGTTAGGAGCAGAGATGACTGACAGTGGAGATGTCCTGTTCAGCTTTCACCTGTTTCAGGAAATTCAGAAATCTCTGAGCGGAGAGATAGGGAGGTAATAAGGACCAGGTCTTGACCAGGCAAGGAAATAGGCACAAATGGGACAGGTGTCTTTATGCTGACAGCTACTGCAAATCATACCAAATTGGTGGCTTAGATTGTTGTATCAGGGGACAACTAACTGGCTTTTGAGCTTAAAGACTGCAATTTGCATTTATAGGGAGGGAGGAGGTGATATTTGGAGGGACTGAAAAGACAAAATGAAAATAGCAAGAGTAGGAGATTGGAATTAATGGAAATTAGGTACCATGAGAAAGTAGAAGGAAAAAGAGATTGCTACAAATGTGATGCTTTTACTGCAGTTCTTCACATGCACTTGGCTTTTGCTGACATGTACTCTGCATGTGTGTACATGAGGATTATTTGCTCTCTCTTCTTCTATCCCCACCAAAGCTGTAAGGCAGGCTGGTCACTTCCATATAAGCCACGTGGTATCTGATGCTCAGAGGTAGCTTCTCAGTGCATATCTTAGTTAGTTTTCTTGTTGCTGACACAAATACCTGACACCCAAAGTTAAAGGGTGAAAGGTTTATTTATCTTGCAGTTTGTAGAGGTTTCAGTCCATAATCGACTAGCTCTAAGGTAGGGTGGCTTCACTGAAGAGAACAGTTCATGATGTCAGAAGGTAGCAAAATGAATAAGAGGAAGACAAGCCTCTTTCTGTCTCTCAGATTGTATTAGGTCTACCAGGATTAGAGTGGTGCCAATCCAATCAGTGAACTGATTTAGTAATCCCTCACCCTTTATCCTAGCATTGTACCATGAATCAATCACACATTCAAGATTCAGCCACCTCTGGAAAAAACCCCACCTATCAACACATGAGGGGGACATCTAGACATGAGCTATAACAGTGAATGACCAGGGAAAAGCTGAGTCTTTGCTCTTTATGCCTAATGCTATTAGTTTTCTATGCTTATATTTGTTCAAATGACATTTTACATAGGAGAATTTATATAAATAAACAAGCTCATGCAGCATTACTTTCTCCTTGAAGTCCTACCAATGGGACATCAAGTAGATGTCATAAAGTTTTCTGGTGCTTTGTGGCATGGGTCACCCAAGCCACTGCCACTCTGGTAGAACAAGGGATGCTGGCTTCCTGTAATCAGATGAAGACTGGGGTTTATTAATCTGGTGATTCAGGAAGGACTAGAACAGAAAAGATAGGAGAGGGAAGACAAAAGAAAAAAGTTGATGATTGCAAAAGAGATAAGGCCCATGCCCTGTACTGTAAATCTCTTATCAGGAATCCTGTTCAGTTGGTCACAGGGTAAGCCACAGAGTATGCAGAGTAGAGTGAGCAGCTGACTCTTGGCCTATAGGAGCTGTGACTGTGACCCCTAGTTCAGGAACCTCTGCCACTGAGAACGAGATTATAAGCTCTGGTCTCAGACAGACTTGAGTTCAAAGCCCTCATATGCCATGTTCTAGTTGTTTTTTTGAGTAAGACACATCGTTTTGCTTAATGTGGATTACTTCGTGTGTAAAGTGGGAGCAATACTAGTTGTGAGAATGAAATGAAATCAAGGCTAGAAAACACTTAACATAATTGTAACCACTAAGTGAATATCAGTTGTAATTACTATAATCACATTGAATACCATGCATGGAGAGGCTTCTTCACTTTCACACATGCTTATTTCTCTTTCAATTGACAGATTATTCCTTTCACTTAACCTTTCTGGGCTACTGTGATAACATGGTCTCTTATGCTTTTTCACCCAAGCTGCTTTGACCTTAAGGAAAAGAACTAGCCTTACTTTTCTTAGATAAAGAAACTGAGTCTTGGAGAGGTGAAGTCAAGTTAAGCACCATGTCCAGATATATATACACAATGCCAACACAGTTACTCAAATCCA
This sequence comes from Dasyprocta punctata, assembly GCA_004363535.1. NCBI lineage: Eukaryota > Metazoa > Chordata > Mammalia > Rodentia > Dasyproctidae > Dasyprocta > Dasyprocta punctata. Next base: position 63,656 of record RJWM01000380.1, on the reverse strand, counting down.
AGAGTGGCCAATACACTCAGTCACTGCCTTTGTTGGAGTGGATAGCTTTTACTATGCAGGGGAGACTAATCTAATATAGGAAATTGCTAGTCTTCCCTGAAAGTTAGCTTGTGCTGGGGCTCAAGGTTTTCACAGTGCAGTCCCAGGGGCTGGAGCCTATCAGGGTCGTCTTGGCTAGGATTTCCAGAATACTATCTGAGGGATAGATGTAGGACCTGTCAGGGGAAAGGAATTTTAATCTTAATTTTATATTCATTATTAAACATTAACACAAAAAGCTGTGCTTTCACATTTAGGAGGTCAGAGAGAATTTCCTTTTGAAATAAACACATGGAGAGAGCAACATTAAGTCAATGATAGGCTGGGGGGCTTGTGTATGGCAAAATCATTACCCTGGTGTCTAACGGTACAATTTGAAAACTGTGATTCCCTACAATTTTATTATTGTGTAGAAAAGGGAAAATTTTAGACTCAGTACCTAGCTGGATGTTATATAATAAGTTAGTGGCTGAGCTTAGTCATAAGAAAATGCATTTCATTGTCCCTGAATTTTAAGATAAAGGGAAAAGTGGTGTGTCAGGTAGAAGCCCCAGGAAAAGTTCTTAGTGACAGCTCACAGCTCCGCTGGCAGCTGACTCTCTGATTGGAATCTTTCTTATGCTTTCCTGTTTTCTCAAATTAATTGCTCTTGCCAGTTCTCATTTGTTTCTCCATTGCCTTGCTGTGGGCTGTGGAGGGAGGGTGTGTGTCTGATGTCACTTTCCTGTTCTGACCCCTGGGTCAGAAGGTTCCATTCTGAACCTCAGCTGACCTGATCCTGGTGGCACCTGATTTCACATTTGGATGGGACTTTGTCCTGCCCCCCACTGGTGTGGCCGGCAGTAGCCCCTTCCTCCCTGGGCTGTCTCCCTCAGAGGGTTATCAAGAGAAAGGAGACCAAGTGGATCAGAAGCTCAGAAAAGCCAGCAGCGGAAAGTGGAAGGAGCATTTTGGGGGTCTCCCTGACAGCAGGGAGGGGCACACGAGGAGGGGCTGGAACCCACCCTGACTCTGAGGGCTGAGTCTGCTCTGATCCTGAGTCCAGAAACTCTTTATTTTTGCTAGCTAGGCAGACTGCTCTTTCTTAGAATAAAAACACAACAACACATGCAGATATCATTTTAATGTTCACAATAACCTCCAGAGCGATTATCATTCCTCTTTCAGGAAGGAGGAAGCTGAAGCCGAGCCTGGTGAAGGAGGCCTGCCCAGCTGATCCAGCTGGTGTGCAGCAGCCTGGGACTGGTCTCTTCTCGCAGCACATCCAGGGCCAGAGCTGATCCTGGCGTGGGGCCCCCAGCGAGGGCTGGACTCTCTGTCTGTGGACTTCCTTATATACTTGTCACGCGAATGTTATAAGGTCCTCACTAGGGAGACACATGGGGGACAGGAGAAAACATGGAACTGAGATCAGAAAATGAGGCTCCTACCCAAATTAGGAACATTAGCTCCTCTTTTACAAGTAAAAGTGTTTGTGACAGTCAAGGGCAATATTCTTTATTAGGAACTGGATTGCTAGAAGAATTCAGGCAGTCTATATTCTTTGCTTCTCATACAGACCTTCCCTAGCTTTGATCTGCTCATCAAATTTTTGTTATCATTACTATGAATATATATGTGTATAATTATATACATACATTTATATTCAGGATTTTGACTCTGGAACAATATAATGCATATATGTAGATTTCTTTCTCTCTCTTTTCTGCTTTACACACACACACACACACACACACATGCATGCATGCACACGCACACACACGAAGAGATTGTGCAGTTGGCACAATTCAGAATCTGCAGGTAGTCTGAGAGACAGTGGGCCTGGAAAGAGTCGACCTTGCAGTTTTAGTATGAAATCAGTTTATTAGCAGAATTTCCTCTTCCTTCGGGGATCTCATCCTTTCTTAAAATCTTTGATTAGATAAGGCCTATCCACAGTATGTAAAGTAATTTGCTTTTCTCAAAATCTGCTCCCTTAAACTTCAATCTCATCTAAAGAATATTTTTCTGTCTTAGTTACTTTTCTGAGATGAAATACTGGACACCCAAAAGTTAAAGGAGGAAATGTTTATTGTAGCTCACACTACAATAGAGGTTTTAGTTCGTAATTGACTGGCTTCAAGGCAGGGCAGCATTGCAGAGGAGAAGCAGTTCTTGGCAGATAGAAGGCAGGAAGGCAGTAAAACACCAAAGTAGCAAGGAAGTAAGCAACCAGCAATAAGGGACAACAGCCCTCTTTCTGTCCCTGGAGTCTACCTAGGCAGGCAGGCAGGTAGCACTCACCCCAGGGTGGGGCAGGCTTAATCCTAGCATTGTCCTGTGAATCAGTCCTTAATTCCAGCATCACACACTCTAGATCCAGCCACCTCCGAAAATCCCCACCTATGACTGCCTGAGGCTTCGGGGGACACCTACATATAAGCATAATACCTTCACAGCCGCACTCATATGTGTTTGATCAAATATTTGGTGATTGCAGTCTAGAGAACACAAAATTAACCATAACAATATACAAATATATCACAAATACAATGACATCTGCTAATCTTTACTGAGCATTTATTGTGGACCCTGTTTCACTGCCTCACCAAATAACCCCTGTGACTGTAAAGCAGTATCTGACACTGAAGAGAAATATCTGGTAGTTGTAGAAGGCTGTTCTGAGCAAGGTAGGGCAGGTGTTGGCAACAGGCTGACTTTCATTCAACAGCTACATGCAGAAGGATCAGAAAAGCACTGTCAATGTCTAAGTCGGGCAAGTTACTTAATCCCTTTTTCCTCATCTGTAAAACAGTTAAAAATAACATTTGCCTCATCATCACAGTGGTTGGTTGACAAATGTTTATTGACAAATCAATGTTGGAGTAATCACCAGGTGGTTCCCAGAAGTAAAGGAGACAGCTTATCTGCAGCCCCTTGCAAGGAGTCTGAATTTGATGAAAACACAGTGACTTTGCAGCCTGTATTTTTCTTCTGATCTCAGCATACTCAGAGTCATGCTCACTGCTGTTGAAATTCACCTTGCAGGCACTGAGGGAAGGTGCAGCTTCCAGGAAGCTCTTGTCTCCAAAGTCAGGACTAAACAGAGGCCTCCCTGGCTTCAGTCAAGGGTTGTTTTTTTGTACTTCTTTGGCATCCTCCTGGGGCAGTCAGTTCTCTGCTGCTCACAGAACTCTGTCCTAGAGCGGAGCTTACAATAGGGCTTGGCAGACAGCTGTCTCTGAAGACCCAGGCAATGTGGGCTGCAGCCTGGTGAGTCCCCACATGTCCTCCTAAGGTCTAAAACTTTCCCGAGGACACTCAGTCAATTAGCTCATCACTTCCCTTTATTCTAAACAAAGCTTACCATTGATAGGATTAGTTGGAGCATGAAGAGTTCACAGATACAGCAAATCAGTATTGCGTTAGCAGTTAATTCATCATTCAATAAATACTTACAGTATACTAATGGATGAAATCCCAGGTTCGACAACAGTGGGCTGTGCAATCTTGTTTCTTAATCTTTCTTGTGACTCAGTTACTTCATCTGTAAAATGAATGTAATATTAGTGTCCACTTAATAATTAGAGTTGGGCATGATAGCACATTCCTATAATCCCAGCACTCTGGAAAACTGAGGCAGGAGGGCTGCCAGTGTGAGCCCAACCTGGGCAACTTAGTAACTTGGTAAGAATTTGCCTCAGAAGAGGGGGTGTGGGGAGAAAAAGGGCTGGATCACAGCTCAAAGCAAAGGCCGTGGCTTCAATCCCCCTATTACCAAAAAGGAGGGTCATTAAGTTATTTGAACTAGTTAATATATGAAAAGAACATAAAAACTCGTCTGCATACAGTGAGTGCCCAATAAATAGTAGCGTTTATTTATGTAACTTATTTTTGGTGGTGATATTGGAGATCGAACCCAGGGACTTCTCACTGGGCTATGTCCCTGCATCACTTTTATTTTTTATTTTGAGACAGGGTCTTGCTAAGTTGTCTAGCTTATACACAGTAAATTTTACTGCTGCTATTATTATGATTGTTATTACTAATATTATTGCTATGCCTACCTGTACTTTGTGCCAGGAACTCTAAGATACTGAGGAAACAGTATCTACAAGTGCTACAAATTGTGTCCCTCCTTAGAGAAGTTTATATACTTGTGAGCATGGAAGAAATGTAATAAATAGTAAGTTTAAAGAAACTAGCAGACTTGATTACAGACTGTGACAAGTATTCTGAGAGAGATACAGTTGGGGTGGAGGAGCCACTTAGAAAGCAGGCCAGGGGATGTGTCCCTGAGCTAATGATATATGCATAAGCACTGAAGAGGGAGAAAGGGAGGGAAGAAAGGAATAACAGGAACAAGGAGCAGCATGTATGAAAACTTCGGGGCTCCAGCAAACATGGCACATTCACAACAACAAGCAAGGCCAGTGTGGCTGGAGCAGTGAGGGAAGTAGCAGTGGCTGTGGCTCACAATGCACTCACTGCATCAGACACCCGTCTGGGTGCTCTGTGTGCTTCCTTATTCAGTCTCCATAGTAGCCTTTGGAGGAGGCCCAAGTCTAGCCCAGGTCGGGTCCTGTCCTGACTATTCACACATCTTCATCCCTTCTCACTGCCTGTAGAATTAAATGCAAACTCTTAACTTGGGATTTCTGGTGCTTCAAAATAGAGTCCTGACATAACTTTCCCGACTTCCCTTTTTGGTTATTTTAATGTTCCTTAAAATTAATTTTAACCTACACAAGCAATACATAAATATTTTCCCCTGGTAGACACTTACTTTGGTAAACATAAAGTTCTCTTTATCACTGTCTCCCTACCCCACTTCCATCTCAGTTCACTCCCAGAGGTAACCATGCAGTCAGCGTGCTATGAATTCCTATGTAAACTTAAAGATTGTAGAAGACTGCAGAAAATACAGATTGATTTGTGTCCCCACAGCAGGTCCCAAAGCATAGGGCCAAGCAACCTCTGAAACTGTGAGCCACAACAAACCTTTCCTCCTTTTAAGTTGATTATTGCTGGTATTCTGTCACAGAGATGGAAATCTGACTAACACATAAGATAGTGCTAACATTTTGCAATGACAAATAATGTTGCAACAGTGTTATCAGTCAGGATTCTGTCAGGAAAACAGAAAATCTCTGTAAGTACTTAACCAGAGGGAACTGACACAAGGATTTGGTTAGTAATAGACTAAGAGTCTTGAGAGAAGCCAAGCAAGAAGACGAGGCAATCCCAGGCTTGAGAACAGTAGGAAGATGCACCACCCTGAGGCTAGAGGCACAGAAGAAGAGATGTGAGCACAGCTCAGGAGCCGTGGTCTTGAGCTGGGACCTGGGCCCACAGAGGGGAGTTCTGGGAAAGAAGGGCTTCTTTCTTTTTGACTTATGAGTTTTCACCAATGCCTCTCCTTGGCCAAATCTGCCCAAAACCAAGTGAATCACACAGTTCTCTGATACAAAGCAGAGTAGGGAGTGCAGGAGAGAGCAAAATGGCAAGATGTGCAACTTTTTGTACAGTGGTTGTTTTTCTGACACAGATCCTAAGCATTGAGATTACTGAATCCTGAGGTTCACAGATAGTTTTGATGCACTCTACAAAATCGCTCTCCAAAGTGATTGTAGAAACGTGCATTCCCACGAGCGCTGCATGGAACTTCTTTTCAAATCGCTGACTCTTGCATGCTCGAGTCTGGAGCTCCTTCCAGTCCCTTCTGTCTCAGACTATGTCCCCAGAGGATTCGTAAATTTATATTTGTTTATGCTCATTATGACTCAAGGCCTTGAGGCAAGTGAGTATTATGTATCTTTGATGCTCTCGCTGATTTGAGCTGTGTTCTCCAAAGTCATCATGTTCATAAGGTCGTGTGAAATTTCACCTCTCCAGAAACTGGCCACAGCATTTTTAGTAGCCCCCAGAGGGTAGGTGTAGGTAGAAGGAGTGGAAAAAAATGCTAGCTGTATTTAAAAGTTGCCAGCCAAAAAAGTATGGGGTCTGCTTTAATGTCTGTCTTTAACGATTCTTGGCAACTTCTTGCTCTGAGTTGTATCCATCCCTTAGGAACACAGAACACACCTCCTGTGGTTCAGTGGCAGAGGTATCTGGAAGCATTCAGTGCCAACCCCTTAGAAGAAGGAAATCTGGCTCTCAGAGAGGATAATGGACCTGTTCAGGAGCTCAGCCAGATCTGGTAGTAGGGTGTGAACCGGTGTCTTTGAGGTAGGCTGAAAAATCTATGCCTTTCACTCTACCAAGGATATTGTTACCTTAAATATTACCTTACTTGGAAAAAATGGTCTTTGTAGATGTGATTAAATTAAATATTTGGTGAAGAGACTATTTTGGGTTATCTAATTGTGCCCTAAATGTCATTACTAAGTGTCTTTGAAAAGGAGAGACAGAGGGGAAATACAGACCTAAAAAAAAAAAAAAAGTGACGTGACCACCAAAGCTGAGAATGGAGGGAAGCACCCACATTCCTAGAACGTATGGAAGCTGGCTCCACAAACACCTCAATTTGGGCTCAGGGATACAGATTTTAGATTTCTGACTTCAAAACTTTGAGAGACTGAATTTGTGTTGTTTTAAGTCAGTAAGTTTGTAGTACTACATTATAACTAATATAATTCCTCTCTCTCTCTCTCTTCCTCTCTGTGTCTCTGTCTCTGTTTCTGTCTCTGTCTCTCTCCATTTCTCATTCAGTGTGCCAGCTTCCTTTTTCTGGTTTCCTAACTACTTGCTTCCACTGTCCTCTACACAGATGAAATCAGAGTGGACTTTGGATTTGTCATTGGCACCCTTGACTTCAGGGCCCAGCCCAGAACTTTCCTTTTTGAAATACACCACACCTCACATCAACAGCCTGGCTCTTGTAGGAAGACCATGAGCTGAGTGAGGGATATATATATATGTTCCATTGCATCAAAAGACTGGAGGTTGTTGGAAGTTATGAAAAGATGTGCCCAGGGCTAGGGTGTGTGGAAGACTTTGGTTCAGGTCTGAGTTCTGCCTCTAGTTTACTTTGTGATTGCTATTATTTCAATGTGTTCCTTCAAATTTTTTTGTATTTTAAAGAGAAAAAAGAAAAATCAATAAGCAAACAAACTCAAAGAACAACAAGAAAAGCAAAATGACAACAACAAAAAACCCCAACAATAGCTATATAGGTTTTCAAGACAAGACAATAAGAATTCAACAATGGTTGCCATACTGCGTATTGTCATCCTCAAAATAGCTGCTCAGGTTACCAGACATAGGAACAAAACAAAACAGTAAAACAGAACAAAGCATTGGATTTCAAGAACAAGACAGAAGGAAATCCCCCACGGATGCCACAATGTACACTGCCATCCTCCAAATAGAGGCCCAGACCACCAGCCCCAGGCCAGCAAAGTCAATCAAACAATACAAGCATCAAGCTATTCCTTTTGCCTCCATTGCTATCATCTCATCCTGAGTCCTCCGAATCAGCCAGTTGCTTCTGGGGGTTGGGGGGAAATATGCTCTATGCTGTTCTGGTTTCCTAGCCCATGCACCAGCTGGCTCACTGGAAGGCGTGGTTTGTCTTCTTGCTGAGTCTTTTCTTGATTCCCATGGTGGACCCTCCCTTCAAAATTCATGTGTTGGCATCTTAATCCCCAAGTTTGTATATGAATGACATTTGGAGCCTTTGAGAAGTAACTGGGAAAAGATGAGGTCATGATAGTTGGAGCCCCATGGTGACACTGGCGACTTTTGAAGAGGAAGAAAGCATTGTTGCTCTGTCTTACTGCATGATGCCTTCTGCCCTGTGTTGAGGTAGGAAAAGGCCCTCACCAGATGCTGGGCAGATGCTGGCAACATGCTCTTGCACTTCCTATCCTGTAGAACCATGTGCTCATAAACCTCTATAAATTATCCAGTCTGCCTTTGCTCAGTTACAGCAATAGAGAAAAGATGAAGACAGTGACCTTGGGCAAGGACATTCATATTTCTGGGTCACAGTTTTCCCCAAATACAAAACAAAGAGGCTGATTAGATCAGTGTTTCCCAGGCAGCAAACCCACATACCACTTGTGGGATCTAAAATGACTTCAGGATGCCAAATGGCAAGTCACTACATAGCACTGAGTCCCAGAGTCAGAATTATTCCCTCTTCAATTCTGGGTCAGTTCTTTCTTAAGGAAAACACCTCGGTTTGGTGCGAATACTTTTGAACCTCTCTTTATCTGCTAATCTTCTTTTTAATTAAAAATTTGTGGATCTCAGACCAAAAGCGTTTAACAAGGGATACCGCCTAGCCAAGTACAATAAAAAGGTTTTCATCAGGTTTTTACTTTATAGTTACCTCTACTTTTGGCAAAGTGTACTTATTTTACATTTACAGCAGTGTATCAGTAAGGATAAGTTGTACCTATTGTGTTACCAAATAACAGAACTCAGTGATGAAATGCAGTAAGTTCTTCTATTTTATTTTATTTTTTGCTATGGATTCAGCTGGCTCTCTAGGCCTTAGAAAGTCCAAGACATTGATTCTCAACTCAGCTTTCACCAGAATCCCCTTGAAGATTTGTTCAAACAGATTGCTGGGCCCTGCTTCTGGAGTTTCTGACTGAGCAGGTCTGGGATGGGGCCAGAGAACCTGCATTCTAATGCAGATTCTAGAGTTGCTGGTGCCACTGGTGTGGGAATGGCACTTGGGAAACCATGGCTCTAGAGCAGCTCTTCTGATCTGGTGACTCAGCAATCTAGGTTCAAAGTGAATTTTTGAACATCCCCACCCAGAACACATGGTCTCTGTGGAGGAAGAAACAGTGGGATTACTTCCAGTGCTGATTAAATGTCATGGCCCAGAAGCAACATACATCACTTCTTCCCACACTCCATCAACTAGAACCATCAAGAGGCGCCTTCCAACTCCAGGCAGTGTGTACTAGGTAGGAGGAGTGGGAAGTGGGAATGTTTAAGCATTTCCCTTAAACATTTCTTGAAGCAAGAAACTATACAAAGAAAGCTCAGTGTAAAGAATGGCAAACAACTATACTTACAGTGAAAATAGGGAAGGTGATATGAAAATAAAACCAAAGAACTGAGGAATCACTTCACAGAGATCTTCAAGCCCACTGTGTTTACTGCCTGAGTTTTCCAGGAGGAAAACTGTGGCTGCAGGGACCCGGGCCATGTGTCGCCTTCCCGTCTCTGCTCAGCAGCCTACTGGTTGCATTCCCCGGAGCCCTCCTCCAGTTGTCCACTTTAAGACTTTGGAGAAGAAAAAATAGCAATGAAATAGTTTTGGCCCCAGGTAGAGACTTCTTGCTTATCACCAACATCCTCCACATCTGGCAACTGCTTTCCCCTAAATCTCCCATGTCTCCCAAAAATATGATGTGGGACTATGTTTTGGATAGAAGGGGTGTGTGTGCTCTTTTGACAGGGTTTGATTTCAAGAAGTTTAAAATACAGCCAGAATGTGTGGCTGCTTAAAGAATGCAGAGGAAAGAGAAGAGAGATGTAGGAGGGAAGCCTAGCTCTTTTTTAGTATTTCTTCTTTCCCCCATCTCTCCTATTTTAAAGAAAATGGTCACTTTAGGTCAATGTCTGTCACAGCATGAATAAGGGAGCTTTGCAGACACTGAAGTTGTCAGGCTCAAAGCTCTGCGGTCAGCTGTTGGCTCCAAAGTGTTGATGCACCTAGCGGACGAAGGAGAGAAGCTGGAAAAAGGTGACTGCTGGCCCAGAGGCTGATGATAATGGAGGCAATGCTGTTTGGTTGGGGAGGCACTGAGATTCTGATTCTTCATCTTATTGTTTTATAGGAACAATCAATTTTTGTCATTATTTCTGTTGCCCCTTTGCGTGTTGGAAGGAGCTATCTATTACTATCTATTACCACAATGTAGAGAGTCACAGGGTGTCCGTGGTAGAAAAGCCACAGAAGTCAGTTGGAAGCCCAGCTCTTCTATTTTACAAACAGATGCATGGTGTACTAATCTGCTATTGCTGCTGTAACCGATTGCCATATGTTAATATCTTAAAGCAACACAAACCTTGCAGCTCTGTAGGTGAGAGGTCCAACATGGGTCTTGTACTAAAATCAAGATGCCAGCAGGCTTGCATTCCTTTCTGGATGCTGCCTAGATTCCTCGCCTCACACCCCCGCTTCCATCTTTGAAGTCAGCACCACAGGTGAAGTTCTCACATCACATCCCTCTGACCTCTTCTGCTTCTGTTTTCCACTTCTGAGGACCCCTGTGTCCATATGGGGCCCACCTAGCTAACTCACGCTACTCTCCTTATGGTAAGGTTAGCTGTTTAGCAACCCCAGTTCCCTGTTGGCCTGTATAATACCACAGCCATGGATTCTAGGGGTTAGGACACAGACATCTTAGGGAGCCATTCTGTCTTGCATGCATGGGCTCCCAGAGAGTAATGGCTCACCTGCGGCAGAACTAGGAATCTATCTAGCACTCAGTATCACTTCCACTCTACCTCGCTGTTTTCACCACATGTGGCTCTAACTATGTGGTTTAAACCGTGGGCTTTGGGGTGAGATTCTAGGTCTAACTCAGCTTTACTATCTGTGAGAACATGGGAAAATTACTCAAACTCTCTGAACCTCAGATTTCTTATTTGTTAATGGGAATAATAGGCCCTGGTCAACCTCCGGATAAATATAAAGCATGAAAATCTATGAGATGTGCTTCACATTGCTTTCAGGACACAACCTCAGTAAAAGGGGATCCCATGCTATAGTTGAAAATAAAGCATTATGCTCGCTGCTCAAATGACCCCTTATAAAGAAAACATATCAGGTATTATGACATCCACTTGACAGAGTGGAAACTGAGGCTGAGGGGGTTAAAACGACCAGAGTGGGATCTTCTGGCAAGTGGTTGATAAATACACCCAGAAACAAGGTCTTTGACACTAAGCCATAACACTCTACCATTTTGTTGAATTCCCATTATACAACTCACGAAAGGTGATCTGATTTTTTTTAAACCTACATTAGAGAAACACACCCTTTAATACTTGAAGAAGTCTTCTAGCCCTAATATTTAGCTACATTCCTAATGCAAAATTCTCCAAGGTTAAGTTCACTGACTTCTCCTTTGTATAAATATGCTGTGGCATACCAGTAAGGCAATCTTCTTTCATTCAGTTTAAAGCAGTCCCAAGTCGTTCAGCTCATGGATGTGTGTCCATTGCTTCTGTCCATCATTCCTAGTGGGGCTGATGGAGTTTTCCATAGAAGTTTACAGACAGAAATCTGTTGTGGTATTGTATTTCTTAGGTAGAACAACAAGCATTGATTTGACCATTTGGTCATTTAGATTTATGGTATTTATTCAGGGCCTATCAGGTGTTATCACATGCCCATATCAGATGGCCACTTTGGATCAGGGTCCGTCATCTGCACAGAAGGCAGCTTTGCAGGAACTGAAGTCTTTAGTCTCAAAGCTCTGCAGTCTGCTGTTGGCTGCAGGCCAATTGATCTTTTCTGGGTGCCAAGTAGCAGTCCCCATTGTTCTGTTATCCCACCCTGAGAGAAGAGAAGGTGAGCCCACAGCCTCTTTCCTAGACAAACCAGTCAGACCGTCCCCCTCATCCTCTGAGGGGAGCTGTTGGAAGAGAGACATGAGGAATATTTGCTAGGTGCAGTTCTTCCGCATAGGAACACAGCAGGTGAGGAAGAAGAGTTCTCATCTAGGAGACGAGAGTGGAGAAGACATAACCAGGTGCAGCCAGCTGTCTGGGGACCGTGCACTGTCCATGGCCTGGAGCGCCTGCAGACGAGGGTGGATCAGAAATTACAAGGTGTGTTGTAGTTTATTTTATTTTGCTTTATTTTTTCTTCCATTAAACTTTTATTTTTGAGTTAGTTTACACTAGTCCATTCTACAAAAACTTGACACATCCCAAAGGGAAAATAATGATAAATAAGTCTGCCTCAATTCCCTGCCCCTGACCCATCCATTTCTCTTTCCCAGAGAAACTAGTTTTTGTTATTGTTGTTGCTATTTTCTTATTTCTTATTTTTTTATTTTAAAGAGAAAGAACAATAGACAGCAACAGAAAATTTCAAAACAAAATAGTAGGAGAGTAACAATGATTAATACATTGAGTATTGTCATCTTCAAAGTAGTTGCTCAGATTACAAGATATAGGTATGAAAAAGCCATCAAACAATGAAAGCACAAACCTTTCTTTTCAATGAACTAATTAGTAGTGTAACTACCTTAACTATCTTGTATATATTGATTGATTGATTTAATTTTCCTTTTCCTTTCCTTTTCTCCCAGTATATGTTTTAATAAAATTATTTATTATGGAAAAATACACATTGCCATTTATCCCCTCAAATACCGTCCCTCAATTCACACTTATCCCACTCTCCTTGCCACTTTCTAAAGCAGTTCTGGAAGTAGTCCTCTTTCCTGAGTGTCATTACAAAGCATGACATAAAATAGGCTGAATGCTATGATTTGTGTGCCGTTCCATGGAGAGGTGGGCTTGTAAAAACATGATGGGGTGTCCTCCTCCACCTTATTCATTGGCTCTGGCACCAGACAACTTCTGGCTCTTCCTCAAAGTCTAAATGACCCTAAAAGGTAAATGTTTGGAATCAACAGCGTTGAAAGGAAGGGGAAGGACTAGGCAGGGCTAAAATTGGAAGTAGGCTCAGCAGACTCTCATATGACCCGATGGGGAGCTCTGGAGTGAGTGTGACCTTTCAGTGTTACCCCACAGAGGGTCAAAGTGGCCAGGCCTTGGTGACACCATCTCCCTTGGGTCAGGATGCTCTCTGTACCTGAGCAGACCCTGGGGAGCCTGCAGATTGGCAGAAGGGCCTGGGCAGCTCCTCCCTGCTGTCTTCCAGCTAGGTCTTCCATTTCTCAGCCTCAATTGCCTCATCTTCCATTTCCTATCTTCTGCTTTATATTTCAATCATCCCCAATTATTGTATTACTAGCAGACCCCTTGACTTCTGACACCCTAATTGCTATCTGAAATATCTTTTTTGCTATATCATTCTCAATTTTCATGTCTTGGCTCAGGGATCACCTTCTCCAAAAGGTTTCCTGAGCCCTGAATGGGTAGCCAGCAACTTTCTGAGTTCCCCAGGCATAGTCTCCACAATGCAAACAATAGCAAGTCTTCTGTGGACTGACCTGTCTACAAGAGTGTCACATTTGCCTTTTGTCTTAGTTACTTTTCACTCGTTGCTGAGGAAAAATACCTGACACCCAGTATTAGGGAAGGAAAGGTTCATTTCTTACAATTTTTTTTTATTTCAGTCCATACTTAATTGGTTTCAAGGCTGCATGGCTTGGCGGGGCAGCCATTCATGGTGGCTGCCAAATAGCAAGGCGAACTGATGAGAGAGAGCAAGCAAAAGACCCATCTTCCTCTCGCCCTTACTCTGTATGCCAGCTCCACCCCTGGGCAGTTGCAACACTCACACCACCAATCCCAGCACTAGACAACGAACCAGTTATGAATGCCAGACTCAGTCCCTTCCAAATTACATGGGGCCTTGGGGGTGGGGCACAGGATCAAACCAATACACCCCTGTAACGAAAGTGCCCAATAAGGTCCTGGAATGTGGCAAGTGCTCATCAGGTGCCTGTTCTCTCCACTCCACAGTGCACCATAACCTGGTGCAGCAGCAGTGCAGGTTGTGCCAAACTTGGGAACCGGTGGGCCTTGTTCCAAGTTGTAGCTGTCGTGGTGCCTGAAATGGAGTCTCACGCATTATATGTACTTTCTTGGGAAATGCTACTTTTAAAAATTGAAGTCTATCTTCTCTTGCCAAAATTGCTTCAACACAGGATCTGGAAGCAGTAGGGAACTTGAGCAGCTATTGCCAGGTTCAGGGCCAAGCAAGCTCTTGAAAGGTATTTGAACTTCTTAGGAAAGGAAACTGTCAAGGTCAGTGCGCTTCTGGAGTTGCTTGTATCTGTCCTTGGGTTGATAAAGATAAATGAGTCCTGAGCTAGAAGATCTTTGAGGACTTTGAGGGTGGTAGGTGGGGAGAAATGAGAATGAGGATCCTGGAAAAAGCTGGACACTCTCATTTCTTTTAAACTTGGTTCCATGGGAATAGTTACCAATGTCACAAAATGCTCACCAAGAACCAGGAGGCCACAAGATGCCAACGTACTCTCTCCAGACAGGCATGGAAGTTTGAAAACAAATCCTCTTTGTCTGCTGGCTGGCCCTCAAAGGCTGCAGAGGTGAGATCTGACATACAAAAGGGAATCACGAGCTTCAAACCAACCAAACAGAAAAAGGAAAGGCCCTTTGCATTGTTCCAGGGCAAAGAGGAAAACCAGAGGCATCATCTTTCATCAGTCACTCCCTGTGGGGAAGGAGAGGTTTCCTAAGGCCTCTCTTAGATGACAGTGCAGGGAGCTGCTGCCTCTCACTCCACAAGAAAGCTGCATTCCCTTCAGATATTCGTTTGGACTGGACTGGGATTACCTGGGGTCAAATCAAAGCCATAGTTATCTGTTCAGAACTGATCAAGTCTTCTGTTCATCCTGCTTATGTGTAGGTACTTCTCAGATATTTTTCCTACAGAGGTTTACCAGGTTTAAAGGAAGTCTCAGCTCCTATTCTGTGAGCTGGGAATAAAGATATGATCTTAAGCCAGTTCTTGCTCCCAACGTGCTGGTGTCCAGTTTGTAAGACAAATATCTACTGGCAGTATTATCAACAATGATTGATGCATTATTGAGGGCTTGCTGAAATGGGCTGTTATCTCATTTTTCCTCCTAATGACACTATAAGACAATATTGATAATGTCTCTGTTGCATCCTTGAAGAAACTGAAGCTCAGAGAGCTTAGTTACTTATTCAAAGTTACCATAGCAAGTAGGTAAATGGCAGAAGGGAGGCTCACACCCAAATCTGTGAAACTCTAAGCCAGTGGCTTTCAACTGGGAGTGATTTTACTCCTTCCCTTTCCCAGAGGACCTTGACAATATCTTCGTGGTTGTCACAGTGTAGTGCAGCTATAAGGGCAGAGACCAGAAATGCTGTGAACATCACGCAGAGCACAGCACAGCTCTTACCATGTTGTATCTCAAATGGCAATAGTCCTAAAGCTGAGAAATGATGCTGTAGGCCATTGCTGGCCACTGTGTTGAAATAACTATTTCTAATTCCACCCACCTTATTATTGCTTAACCCAGTTTCTGAGTGTTTTATTCATACTACTCATCATAACTTACTACTGTATTTTTGCTATTTTCCTGTGACTTTAGATATGTGTTTCCAGTGCTCTGAGCTGCTTATGAACAAAGTTTGCTTCTGCCTTCTTTATCACTCTGTTTCCAGCTCCTGCACAGCACCTGGAACACAGCAGGTGGTCAATACGTATTTGCTCAATTAATAAATGGGAGCATGAACATAGAGCAATTAAACAACTTGGCGAGATCACAGAAACATAGCGGCAGTGCCAGTATTGAAGTCCGGTTCTATCTGAGTCCAAATTCTCTGTTCCTAATCCCATCCATAGTGTCAAGATAATTCAGAGGATTGGGAACAGTTCAGGTCCTCCAGGAGCTCATTGTCCAGTGGGAGAGAGGGAAAAAGCCAGTGGGCATCAGGCTGCAGTGTCACATTCAGACTGGGAGAGAGATAAAGGTCTAAAGAAGGATGAACAGAACCCAGGGGCTGAGCTGCATCCTGATATTTGTGCACTGTGAGAGAATGCAGTGATGACTTGTCCAGATAGTGAAAGAACGGCTTAAAATGACTAGAATTAATCTTTCTCCTTACTAGCAAAGATGGGCAATTTATTTTATCCCAATCCTCAGGGAATCTGGGCCCCTTAGGGTTTCCAAAAATGATGACTAGTAGCTCCAAATGCAAATTCAAGTCCTAGAAGTACCTTAAAGTCAAGTGCCAGGTCAGCTTCAGCTGGCAGATCCTGGCCCCGGAAGCAGTGGGGAGCCAGTGTGGAAGCACAGTTCTGTGGCTCAGCACCATGTGTGGGTTGTGTGTGTGGGGGTAAGGCCAGGCATGTGATGACAAGAGCAGAGAGAAGTGGGGAGATAGAAGGGTGGAGGATGGAAGGGGACATGGAACTAAGGATTACAGGTGAAATAGGGAGGAAAGAAGCCAGACAGGAGGGAAGAAAGGAGCAAGGGAAAGGGAGGAGAGGGAGAGAGAGACAAAGGAAGGAAAGGAATGTGGCAGAAGGGAAGAAGGAAGTATGGGTAAGAGCAACAAGAGGAAGCACTTTCATTTATTACAATTGCCTCGAATTGTGCCAAGTTCTTAAAATGAATATTCACCTTTAATCCTGAAAACAATTCTACAGGGTACTTTTTTCACATTCTTTATATAGATAAAAAAAAAAAAATCCCTAAGGCACAGAGAGATCTTAACCAATCTAAAGATAAACAAGCAGTAAGTAGTGTATTCAAAAGGGGAAGTAGAAAGGATTAAGATTTGAAATGTACTTGCACCAGCTTCCCGCAATGAATGTGTTCACTATGTATTGCAAGTATGTACTAATAAAAATGCAAAAAAAGATGAAATGGGGAGAAGCTGCTATGGTGGGGGTGGAGTGGAAGCAGGGTGGTGGGAAGAAAAAAAATTGGAGGTCCACCATGGGGTCCCCTAGAATACACTCCAAGTTTCAGTGGGTCTAGGGACAGGTTCTAGGGTTCCCAGGCTGGACTCCAGCTCAGAGGGGCTGCTTATAAGCAGGGCAAGGATCCAGCCTGCTCATTTTTGATCTGGGGCAGCCCAAGGGTGCTCTTTGTTTAAATGGGTTCTGCTGACAGACTAGAGATTCCTTGGTGACACTGTGGGCTCCAAGGGAATTGTATGGACACTATGGGATATTAATCCTTCCTTCTTCAAACAAAACAAACGGGAACCACAAAGAATAATCCAATTAGTGCCCTTTCATTGTGCTTGAGGGCAAGGAAAGGAAGTTATTAAGAAACACAAATGCTTTCTATATGCTTTCATAGCTAAGGTCACTTTCACACCTGTTAATTACATCAAAGTCCTGCTTTGTACTAAGTGTCAGACCCCCACTTTACCAAAGAAGGAACCAACTCAGAGAGGAATTTCAATCAGTAAGAACCTAGAATTTAAACTCAAGTCTTCTCACTTTAAATCTTCAGCTCTTTCCTGAGTGCCATACTGAAAGTCACGCTCATTTTTCCTTAAATGAAATTAATTTGTTTTTCAAACTAGATTCCCAGAAAGAAAAGTTCTGTGAAAAAAAGCTTCTGGCCTATTAATCATGAAGAGATTAATGCTAGGATCAGTTTCAGAATTGCTTATGTCAAATGTCCTTTTAATAATTGTTTACAGAAAAAAGCTTATTTAAAAATAAAGTTGGTTTCCAAAAAAGTATTATGTGCTCTAGCAGCAAATTAGTAGAAGCAAATAGTAGTACTCTTGGAAATCCTTGGATAAATAATTTTTCCTTGCCGTTTCCTTAAGGCCTACTTCATCCCCAAAGTGAGGCAGCCAAGGAGCCTGCACTCATAAACTTGTTCTTCTCTTGAGTCCAATTCTGATATCTTGTCTTAGTCTCTGTGTCCTGATTGCCTTTCTTTCCCCCCTCAGTCCACTTTCCATACCCTTAGTCACATGGGTCTTTTTCTCCCATGTATTTCCTGTGTCCTTTCCCACCTGTAGAGGGCTGGGACTGTCTTTCTTGATGTTTGCTGTGTCCTCTGCACACTGCCTGGCTCTGAGAAGTTAACCATAATCTGAATTGTGTGGGAGACCGTACATACCACCAGCCCCCAGTGGCTGACCAGCTGGCATCACTCGTGTGGGCTGTGTCTTCTTAAACCCGTCTCTTCAGTTTGTATTCCTAGACCCATCGTGGCAGCCAGAGTGGGAGCACTGGAAATGTTTGTCAGAATTGAATTGAGAAGTACCCAGATTATTATGTTATAAAACTTGTGCTTTCAATAATAAGAGAATTTGCCCATCTTGTGAAATAACACCCAGTTTCTTCCTGTGTCAATGGAAAGAGTGGCGTTGGGATGCCTGAGAGTGAGGGTAATTTACGATCTGCACACAGCTGTACATTCGTGACACCTCTGAATGGTCACAGACACCTGCTGCTACTGGCTGGCAGACACCTTATCCATCCAGGGACAATGGTAATAATAGTGATGCCCAACAGTTACTCAGGGCTGCACCAAGGGCATTAATGTACTAACTCATTTAATTTTTATAACTAACACTGCAAGGTAGCATTAGTTATCATCCTCTTTCACAGATGAGGAAACCGAGGCAGAAAGAGGTCACATAAGCAGAGCTCTGCAATGGCTTCAGTGTATATGAGAGCTCCTAGACCAGTGATGACAAACCTTTTAGAGATGAGTGCCCAAACTGCGATCCAAAATTCTTTTATTTGTTGCCAAGTGACAATGTTGCAATTAAACCTGAATTCTGAGGTTTTAGTTTAGAAAAAATAACTCAAACATTAACATCTTTTGTTTTAAAAGAAAAACACAATCACACATGTGCCATCGGTTTGTGACTATTCTTCTAGACTGCTCTGGGGGTGAGGCAAAAGAAAAAAACCATCTAAGGATGAGGAAAAGACAAAGGTCATCGACTCAGAACCTGTCTCACCTTTCCTATGCCAGAGCAGTGTTCTGTTAAATATTTTATATATTGGACTTCTGTAAAAAATATATTAGAGGAAAGTATTTTGTCAACCTGAATAAAAAGGCTTATGAATCTGAAGATTGTTAGTTTTGTTCTCCAGCTAGTAAGATTAAGATTTGGGGGATGTTAAATACCTTGTCAATTGTTATGAGTACCCAAGCCAGATCTGTAGAATTCAACTCCAAATGGAACAGGCACCTGTTTCTTATCCCATGTTGCTCAGGTGTCCCCAGTTGTCCCATGATGGCACCTGAACTTGGTATAGTTTTTGATCAAGAAGGTTGTTCTTCATCCAGTACTTTTATTTTCAGAGGTATATACTGAGCAATAGTGAGTAAAATAAGGTAAACATTAAGGTAAGTTTAGAACTATTTGTCTTGTACAGTTGTTAGAAGAAAACAGGAGGTACAAAGCAAAGGCTAGACAAGAGGGGAAGTGGGAAGAGATTCAGGGAATTTGGGCAGCACCAGGGTGGGAGGGGAGCATGCCAAGGAAGGCAGCTTCCATCCCTAAAATAAAAATGAGAGCAGCAATAACAACAAAAAGTAACCCTAGTTCCACTTTTGAGCGTCTAACATGGAACCAGTACACAGAGTAAAA
This sequence comes from Dasyprocta punctata, assembly GCA_004363535.1. Lineage (NCBI taxonomy): Eukaryota > Metazoa > Chordata > Mammalia > Rodentia > Dasyproctidae > Dasyprocta > Dasyprocta punctata. Next base: position 44,390 of record RJWM01000380.1, on the reverse strand, counting down.
CGCTTCATATTCATTTATTATTGTCTTTAGTATTGAGATCATTCAACTCCCCCGTCTCTCTGAAGAGGAAGCAGGAGCTTACAGAGCAGGTAAGAGAAGCTCGGCTGAGATCCTCTGGCTTGGAAGTACATGCTCTGAACCTCTCAGCTACACTGTGACTTCAAACCCCGAGGGTCATGGAACCCAGGGTTTTTTTCACCTGGCTGCAGCTCTTGGGACTAGGGCCAGCTGAGAGCTAAGCCCCTGACTCCGATTCAAGGACACTAGAGAAGGCCATAGTAGGTCTACTGTCAGGCAAGTTGGGCTGGTCTAGGCCAGTCCAATCACCTGTAAACCAGATGCCTGAGATCTTTGACCTGGGAGCTGAGCTTTTCAGTTCTTGAGTAGAAATAAAATGCTGGGACTCTAGATCAGTGGTGGTGGAACTGTTAGAGAAGAGCGCCCAAACTACAACCCAAAACCCACTTATATGAGGCAAAGTGCCCACTGCAATTAATTGTGAATACTGAAGATGTAGTTTAGGCAAAACAACTCAGACATGAATATCTTTTGTCTTAAAAAAAAATGCCATAAAATGTGTGTCATGGGCTCTGCCACCACTGCTCTAGGTGGTTTCCCTGGTAACCCTTCTGGGTAAGAATTAGTTAGCAATTCAGAAATGGAAACAATGACCCAAAATGGCCCTGCAATGGTATAGCCCTTTAAGGTTATAGGAGCATTTTGTCTCCTATTTTCTTCCAGATCTTTAGAGCTCATGTTATAGCCCCTATGGGTTGAAGACAAGACCAGGAGACTGTGGATAGGAACAAAGGAAAAACATATGGAGGAGTACATACATCTCAGGAGCAGCGCTGGAACCCAGTTCCTTATCTGCTCTTCATCATTTCCTCTTTGCATGGCAGTAGAAAATGGGAAGGTAGAAGGGATTAGAAATCAGAAAGGGAGCAGGAGTCTTCATGGAGGGACCCAGCCCAGAAAAAGAAATTCTGGCAACTGACACTTTAGAGGGCACAGAACTGTCTGGCCTTGTTTTTCCCAAGCTGGGTAGGGGCCCAGAGGAGCTGTGCCCAGAGGTATTTTTATCTTGTAGCTTCAACCCAGACAGCTCCACTTGTAATAATTGATGATCTCTTGGGTTTGTGTTGTAAATACAGCCCATTCCACTGGAGACAGTTTCATCCCTAGGGTCTTCCTTGAGGGTGGTGTGGCTCAAAATTTCCTCTGCTTTGTGCTGAAGCTACACTGTAGGTGTTCTCAAGTTGTTGAACCTAGAATATTAGAACTACAAAAGTTCTCAGAGGAGTCGCCTCACTTTGCACTTGTGGAACAGAGGCTGAGGCTCAAAGCTAACCAGAGTGAGGGGTTCTCAGCTCTTCTGTGTTGGCGGAAATAAAGGAACACATCATACACAGTCTTCGCTGTCCTGGAACTCAGACTTGTGCCACCGAAGCTTAGCTTTAAACAGATAACCAAAAGTGTACAGTGAAGGAAGACAGGCAGGGGCTACAAGGCAATGTACCCTGGGCTGCAGGGTGGCTTCCTGAGAGCAAGAGGTTTAGAGACTCGGAGTGGGAGGAGTTGTTCTCTGGAGCAGGAGAGAGTGCATCCAGGCTAGAGGGGCCAGCAAACGCCCTGTGCCAGAGGCAAGCAGGAGTGAGAGTTTGCAATACTGAAATGTGGCCAGTGCAGGGGAGAGGGGCAGGAAGCAAGCTGGGAAGGGGAACTGGAGACAGTTTAGACTCAGTTCAAATGCAGTGGAGACTCATGAGGGTTTCAAGGAGAACAGAAGTGATGAGATTTGGTTTGCTCCTTAGGATTTCTCTGGCTGCTCAGAGTGAGTTGAAGATTAAGAGCTGGTTCCTTACCGGATCTGCAGATACTTTTGTGTCCACCATTAGCGTCTGTACTCCTGGGGTATTGGTCTCCAGCTGGAATTTAAAAAAAAACTTATTAGTACATGTTTGCCACACACAATGATTACATTCATTGCGAGGAGTTGGTTCATGCACATGACACATCTTAATTTCTCTAACTCCCATCTCTTGGTCCCTTTCCTATTTGCAAAAGGTCTCTCTCTCTCTGTTTCTTATTTTATTTTGCTCTTTGATTTATTTATATTTTGAGTTTCTCATACAGAGTCCATCAACAGATGAGTGGATAAAGAAAATGTGGTATTTATGCTCAATGGAGTATTACTCTGCTAAAAAAAGGATAAATATGAGCTATTTAAAGGCAAATGGATGCACCTTGAGACTATAATGTTAAGTGAAATAAATCAGCAGGGAGTTTTTTGAGGGTAGGTAGTAAGCGCAAGCCTGGGCACAGGATACATGCCCTGTAAAGACTTTTGGATTGATTTTGGGGGTAAAAGACAGACAATGATGTCCTTTCTAGTGTTGGAAGGACATGGTAGAAGGTGGCAGAGCATGGAAGAAATGCTGTGAGTTGCTTAGGGGCCTTCTCTCACACACAGGCTCTGATCCTCCTTCAGCTAGTTTTATAGCTAACAAAACTGTCTTTTATGTTCTTTTTCTTCCCTTTGTCATTCCATCTTTCTTCTTTGTCCACCTTCCTTTCCTTTTCTTTATGCAGGAAGTAGTATGCTGTTGTTAAAACAGTTGGATTTAGAGAAATGCAACTCTAGGTTTGAATCATGACTTTTCCACTTACTAGTCAAGTCATTTTTTGATAAGTTTACTAACATCTCACATTCTCAGTTACTTTACCTATAAAGTGGGTATATTGGTATTTTAGTCATGAAGTTAAAAGATTTAACAAAGATAGTATGTGGACTGCACTTAGGAACTTGGCATACAGTAGATATATATAGTAAGCTACTCTGTTCATGCATTTATTTGTTAAGGGTACATTTGATGCAGCTGTGGGCCAGGTCCTGGCTAGACACTGAGGTCATAGCAATAATCCCCAACATTCCTCTGCTGAGCCTTGGACAGGGATCAAGTCCCCACACCCCGACTGTAGTAAGTGCAGGAAATACCTCCTCCCAAGGAAAATCTGTAAAAAGACTCAAGATCAATCGTTGAATCTAAAAGCTGTTTAAGCAATGCTGCCAATGGCCCAGACTCTCAAATTTGCTGTATTCTCTTGTGGTTTCTTTTCTCAATTCAAGTAATCAAATTGTACCCACTGTTGTGGGATAGGTCCTAAAAAGGACACCAAGGTAAGTTGTGGACCTTGACCAGGCTGATAGACAGTCAGTGACTGAGATGATATGGTGATGGGACAGAACTCGTTCACAGGGGATGTCTGCAGGAGCCAGGATCCTTAACTTGGTAGGAAAGACTTGGTGCATTCTTCTAATTCCTGAAGCCGATCATCGGAAAAGAAGGAAAATATAATTTTTGTGTTTCATGAAGGTAGAGCCAGGGTTCATGGTAGAAGTCATAAGGTATATTTTGTTTCCTTAAAAGGAGCCAAAGATTTCTAATAACTTTGGGTATCCAGCAATAGAACAGACTCTGCACAGTGGAGTGAACTCAGCCTCTGGGAATCCTCAGGACTAGGCTGGATAAACACCCACAAGGGTGTTGTGAAGGGAATGCCTGCTTTGGGTGGGAGGTTTGATGAAGTGACCTCAGGGCTTCCTAGCAGCTCAGAGATGTAAGGATGGTAAGTTTCCATTGTTAGGCCCCCACTACTTTCCCTTGTGTTTCTGCCAGCTTCCTCCCTCTGGAGCTGACCCTGCCACTTAGTTCACTCCTTCCTAACTCAGCTCTAGAACTTTTTGTGTCAACTGATCAATCCTTAGACCTACTGGTCAGACTGCTGGACATGTGTGAAATAGATTTCTGTCTGTTCCAGTTCAGTTTTGTTATTACACCAGCTGCTTTTATATATCTTCCCTCTTTAGGTGCTTGTGTTTCTTCCTAGATTAATATTTCACACATATTTCATACCATAAAAAGATATACACGTAAGCATCTGATCAAAAACTTTTAAACTCAGTGTTTTGGAAAATCAGTGGCTTGGTAGATCTAGAGTTGGGCTGCTGGATGCTATCTCAGCTCCATTATTCACCATCCATACTGTCTTGGTCAAGTCACTTTATCTTTGTAAGCCTTGGCTTCCTTACTGATAAAACAAGGTGATAAACAGGGTTATAGTGACATAGGTCTAAACAGATAACATGTGCAAAGTGCATGGACATGTTACATCTCCAAAAAATACTAGGATAAGTAGTTATTAAATGATAATTCTGTTTCTTCACATATTTTCCATGTATTAAGTATATAGCTACCTTTTCCATCCTTTAGAAATTAGAATAATGTCAGGATTCTAGGATTAGAGTAATGAAAGGATTCTATAGGTTACCAAACCCAACCTAGTATTTACTACAGAGAAAACTGAGCCTTCACATTCACCTAGTGGCAGAACTAGGAAGAGGATCCAAGGATATTTGCTCTTGTCTGATTCATGATCTGTGACTCATTATGATTTCACTACTCACTATTAATTAAAATTATCTGATTTTTCTGGTAGATTGTTTTAAAAATAACAAACACTTTGGCAATTAATTCTTGGACATGATACCAAAAGAACAAGCACTCAAAGCAAAAATAGATAAGTTGGACTCTATATATCAAGTTTAAAAGTTCTGTACAGGAAAGGAAGCAATGCACAAAAGGAGACAGCAGCCTGCAGACTGAAAGAAAGCGGGTGTGAGCCGTGTATTAGAATATAGATCCATATCATGTCTCAGGAATGAGAAAGTGGCTAAGATGGGAGATAAATGAAAATGTGCTCAATGTTATAGTTGTCAGAGAAATGAAAATCAAAACCACAGTGACATCACACTACACCTCTTACGTTGGCTGTCTATCACAAAAATAACAAGTATTGATATGGACGTAGAGGGAGTTTTTGTATACTGGTGGAAGTGTAAACTGTTGCAGTCACTATGGAAAGTTTTATGGAGGTTCCTCAAAAAAAAAAATCAAAATTCGAACTATCATATGACCCAGCAGTCCTACTTCTGAGTATACATCAAAAAAGTTAAAGAAATCTCAAAAAGAGGTCCACACTTCATGGTCACTGAAGCACTGTTTATAAAAGCCAAGACATGAAAGCAACATAAATGCTCTCTGACTGGGTAAAGAAAATGTGATATACATTTAAGGAGCTTTAAAAAATGATGGATTCAGCCTTGAAATGACAGATATTTTGCCAGCTGAGTCCACTTCGTTGAAAATGGGAAGATGCTGTGGTAAAGATAAGGCAGACATAGAAAAACAGATATTATATGCTATCACTTATACACTGTGTCTAAAATAGACAAATTCACAGAAACAGAAAGTGGAATGACTCTTTAGGGTGAGGTTTAATAAGTGAGCAATCCAGAAACAGTAGCCAAAAGTAGTCTCTGCATTTGTATATCCTTTTCAGGTTTTAGAAATGTTTCCTCTCTGGGTTTTTGCAAATCAGTAGAGCATGTTATAATACCTGTGTGACACAGTCAAGAAAACAGAACAAAGGAAAAACTTAGGGAGACTTATACACATCTCAGCATAAACTGACCTGGGCTGGAGGGAAGAAGAGATGGTACATACAGCATTTTAGTAATAGGAGGTCAATAAATCCTAGAGATTAGTATGGTGCTCATAATTTACAATCCTGTAATGTATACTTAAAAATTTGTTAGGAGGGTAGAGCTTCTATGAAATGTTCCTATCATATACAGGATAATAGAATGAGAGACTTTCAGGAGTGATGCATGGTTTTATGGCACAGATCATGGTGATAGGTTCACTGATGGATGCTTATCTCCAAACTCACCAAGTTGTGTGCATGAAGTATGCACCTTTCAATTAAATTTGTTGTTTGCCTATTGCAATACCATTTCCAGGGCCAGCACTCTCAGCCTGTGTGATTTCACTCATTTCCAGATGTACCGCCAAACAATTTTCAATGTGTGTGAAATATATTTTTGCCTCAGCCTCAGTTTGCACTATCGCAATGGCACTCGCTGGGGAGAGCTCCACACTGAGTGACCGGCATGACCTGTGTTACACAGTGAGGTCAGCTGGCTGCAAGGAGGTGTGGGGTGATGCCGGGATATTCCAAGAAAGAAATTTTTCTAAAATAGGTAGCAACTTGGCTTTGAGAGTTTATGAGAAAGGACAGAGAAGTCAGAGCCAAGATCAAGTCAAACTTCAACTAGGACTGGAGGGTGTTGAGTAAATCAGGCAGTTTGGACAGTCCTATTCAGAGACCTTATTAAACAGTAGGCCTGTACACATTGTATGCATAAACGATTTCAAGTGCGCTGCTCCAGTTCCAGAATTTTAAAGTGCATGGTGAACAAAAATGTCTGAGAGCCATCATCCTAAGTGTGACATGGAACAAAATGTTCCTTGGTGACATAATTTTGTGCACTACTGGGTTAAATAAAGACTAACCTGGCTTCTCATTGCTGGAGTTCTGTGTTTTAAGAGTGCCTGATAAGGCGTAGTGCTTCCTTAGTCTCTATGACTACAGTGTTCTAAGAGTCCCCACAGAAACCAAAACCTTTGGTTGTTCCAATTCTTTGTACAAAAGAGCCTAGTATTTGCCTGTAACTTGTGTATGCTCCTCATATACTTTAAATCATCTCTAGATTACTTGTAATTCCTAATGCAATGTAAATGTTATGCAAATAGTTCTTCTATCACATTATTTATGGAACCATGACAAGAAAAACAAGTCTGCGTATGTGCAGTACAGATGCAATTTCTTTCCCCAAAGGTTTTTTATCCACTCTTAGTTGAATCCACCCTTGGGATATGGAAGGCCAAATGCATAGAGTGGGTCCCTTAGAGGGGTTGTAGAATGTAGCATTTGTCTATGGTGACATGTGTTTCTTTTCAAGAAGTACATGGGACTAGTGTTCTAGGGAATCATTTTGGTAAAAAGTGATCCAGAAAGATTTCATCGTTTTTCTTCATCTGAAGAAAGTCCAGAGACCATTATATAAAGGGTTAATCAAAACCTCCCTAGTCTGCCCTCAACATACAACTTGGGGACACCTCAAGATGATTTCTGGACACACCTGAGAAGTCTCCAAGGGCCTGTTATTTCCCTTGCAGAAGAGGCAGGATATTTCTTAAAATAAAAGGAGAAAATAGTAACTCATGCACTGTATTGAGATTAGAGCATCTTCTTGGGACTTGGGTTCCTTAGTCATATACTCTTATAAATCTCTTTTTCTTATGAAGCTGTTTGCAATATGCTTCCCAACTTCCGGGCTGATCTGCTATGGGATGCGCTACGTGCTGGAGCTAATGCTTCTCCACCTTGCTGTGCACTGTGAGGCATCTCTGTGTTTTCAGCTGAATGCCGCAGGCTGCACCAAGCCTTTGGTCAGAGTTGCATGAGCCCGAGCAGGATAGCAAGGTGGGACATCTCTTCAATTTTTTTGAATATTTTTTTCCCAGTGGTAAAATGATGGGGGAGGGAGATGGGATGTAGCAAACAGAGATATTCACAAAACCTATTCAGTGTTAAGGGTTGCGCTTTCATTATGAAACAGTGGATAAAATACGTTTTTTGATAAGTACCTGATGATAATTTATGAACAGTGTGCTATCTGCAGAAAGTGCTACAGAGACATAGAGGAAGGGATGAATTGTCTCTCAGAAATTCCTAAGACCCTTTCCACTTTGGTATTCATAGATCCTAAGGTTTCGGGGTCTTTCCTTTTTGGTGCAGTTGGCCCAGAGCCTTCAGAGTCTCAAAACAGCGATAGACACATCTTTGTCCAGTCGAACAGGGCTTTCCTGTCCCCTTCCTCAAATAGGGGCGATGTTCCTCCTCAACACCTGTCTGCCTTAGAAGTCTGAGGTAGAATGGGGCAGAATATCATGTATGTCAGTCATTCTCCTGAGCCAGCTTGCAGGTTGGAAGAAGAAGAATTGGTCCTTGTGGGCTGAAAATTTGGGTTCTTACCACACCTCCTTATCTAAAGAAATTCACTGAAGTTCTTCAGCTGGGACTTAAAAATTCTACCATATGGCTCCAGGAAACTCATCATGTTTTATCATCTGCCCTTCTTTACCTCCTTCTGAGAGAAACTGCTTTTCCTCTTTCAAATTCTCATTTTCATACCTCTCATCTTTCTCGTTCTCTCCTTCCACATTCCAAGTAGCATTTGCTGAGGGTGACTTCAGCAGAGATAAAATTGTCAATGAAAATGGTCAAAAAACCAGGACACATGGTCTGATAATCTTCAACCAACCAAGGGTCTGAGGAAAGACCCTTAGCTCTGAGGACCTGCAGGCCCTATGAGCTTGCTGCACCAAATGAACAAACTTGCTTATTCTCCCTCCCTTAACAACAAAAAGTTCTAGTCCACCAGGGACAAAATACCCGGAAGCAGCATTGTTAGTAGCTGCGGCCCCAGGCCTCCACCCTCCTGCCCTTCCTCACCTTCACATCCCCAGGGATGTTATGGAAAACAAAGAGTTGCACTGGAGAGCACCAAGGGTGGCTGGCACAAAGAAGCCTGAAACCTGGAATGGGAGTCCAGGAATGGCGGGGATGCCTGGCTCTGCTAGCTGGGGAGGGGGCTTAGTTGGGAGAGAATAAGGGGGAGGATCTCTTTTCCAGCCTCCGGACATAGTCAGAAATCAGGTCCTCTAATGGCCTCCAGCCTCCAACCCCAGCTCACCACCAGCCATCCCAGCTCACTTAATCTTAGGAAACCAGTTCCTGCTCACTTTAGTGATGTCGGAGGTCACCCACATTTCTGCAGAGCTCTCAGGATTGTCAGCCACCATCTTTCCCATCCTTTTTCCTCCCAGTTCCTCCTTTCCTTTCTGCCTTCCTCCATTCCTCTCCTTCCTCCTGTCCTCCTTTCCCTTCTAAATATGTCTTCCACTGATTTTGCTCTTCTTGTATTTCTACCTGGACCAACCTCCATTGTGAGTTTCCCTAGAAGCCCTCAGTTTCTTTTCATCTCTGGCTCCTTCTCTTCCATCTGACACGCAGCACAGAGGAGGCGACACCACTTTTACTTCACTCCTTGGTCACCTTGTGCCACCACTCTGCCTCCGACCTTGCTTTTTTGCGTAAGTAACCAATGACCTTCCAGCAGTGTCTTCTAAGAAAAATCCTATTAAAGTTCTTCAAGACATCAAAATTTAATAAAATTTTGACCATAAAATATTTTAAAAATACTGGTTGTTATAAAGAACTCAAACATTGAAAAAGCATATCAAGTAGAAAGTAAAATGTCACCCACACTCTTCCCCACTAATGCCATTCCTCAAAGATCTCCACTGTAAATGGTTGGATAAAAAATTTCTCTAATACTGTTGCTTAAGAAATTATAAATTTGGGATCATTTCAACACACTCTTCTGTAATTGGCATTTTCTTAAATACTGTGCTGCAGGTGCCTCCCCCTGTAGGTCAATGTACCTAGTTCTCATTAAAGAGTGTTGTGTGGTAATCCATTATATGACTATATCATAATATATTTATTCAATCTCCTTTTGATGAAATTGAGGTTGTTTGTGTTTATGTCCCTGCATAATCACAGATGTACTCATTTACTTTCATTGTAAACAACACTGCAATGAATTCCTTATGTTTCCATCTGTGCTAATCACACTGTTTTTGATGATTCTTATGTCTACAACTTCTGTCCTGGGTTCCTTCTGTTCTAGCAGAGTGTTCTCTTCCCTGAGCACAGGGATGGCAGGTGCAAGTTCGCCCCTTCTTGCTTCTGTCCAAAGTCTCTTCTCCTGGGGTGACCACTTCTTACTCACTGGGTCACCACTGATTCTCCAGACCAGTCTCCCTGGTGGTTTCATTTCCATATTCCTTAACGTATAGCAGACCATGTGCTGGAGAAGATGTGGCATTCTGTGAGGTGAGTGGTAAACTATGTGCTAATAGCACCCAAAAATGGTAAAAATCAGAAGCTTGGAAAGTTAATGAACTTTTCTAGGGGACCAAGCTACTTAAATGAAAGATCCAGGACTTAATCTCAGGCCTATCTTGCTGTGTAATTCATGATCTTAAATAGCCTCCATGTTACCCTGCCTTTAGGCTGGAGTACTCATAGGACCCAGTACATTCACTTACCATTGCACCTAGCAAATTTTGAAGTGGTGACTTCTTAACAAGTCTGTTTCCCTCTCCAGATTGGGAACACCCTGAGGGAAGACCCTCTATCTGTTCCTTTCTTTATTTACTATTTCATATCGTTAGTGTAGAGCTTGTCCTAGCTCGAGTGATGATGCAGATTGGAAGGAATGAAGCTAAGTCTGCTGAGTGAAGAATTCCAGAATTGCCTGAACCACATTAAGAGCCAGACTTCACCACTCAATACCACAATAAGTAAAGTTTATTTCCTCTTAACTTTTGAGATAAAAATAGCACCTTCTCTGGGGTGCTAGCTAACTAACTTAGAAGAGGCTCTTCAGATTTACAGACAGTAGACATAATGGTACCAGAAACACAAGCTCTGAGGTTAGATGGCCCCATTTCTCATCCCATCTCTGCTACTTGTTAGGCAGGTTATTCAAATTCCATAATCCTTAATTCCTCTACCAGTAACGTGGAGCTAATGACAATTACCTGCTTATAGTGTTATACAGAAGAATCAATCAGGTAAACAAGATAAAGCCCTCAGCACAGTGCCTGGCACACAGAGGCACTAACTAAAGGTTAGCTGCATCATTGTCCTTAGGACCCATGGTAGTCAACTTCAGTCTTTTTTTCAAAGCATTTAGATTATTCACTACCTTAAGCTTTTGTAAGGATATTTGTAGTTTACAATTCCACAAGAAGTTCTCTTTCTTACCCTTATTTGTAAGACCAACATTTACCAAGTGCCTACTGTGCACTAGATGCTTTGTGGCAGAGCCTTGGTAGGTCTCCTCCCTCTAAGGGGTCACCTCCAGTAGGGAAAATGAGCATTGCTTGGGTTGGAGCCTCCAGGAGAGTAAACTTGTCTCCTTCTCACAGTTTAGAAAATTATGTGATTGTCTGAAAGACATGCCTGCCTTTCTCTTTTTTAAAGTGAAGGATTTGTTATAAATATCATTTTTTTATGGAAGTCTGGAGTTTGGGGAGCTTCTACAGTATGATTCATAAGAAGTGACTGCAATCTCTGATTTTTAGGAAGAGAAGCTTTCTATATCTTTAGCACTTGAAGGTGATGCTAGAGATGATACTTTGTAACTGCGTACTTGTTTCTACCCACATCCAAATATTAATTTTGTTTATGAGTAGATGGGTGATTGTTTTGTGTGTGCTTTTCTGGGGCTTTCTAAGTTTTACTTTAGGAGGGGCTCCCTTCAGCAACAGAAACAAAGAAAAACAAATAAGAAAATCTTCCAAACTCATATTGCAGCCAAAGTAAGTGACTCGGTGCAGGCAAACTTGCAGATTTAATCCATATATTATTCAATTCTGGAACTATATGTTCTTAGAGAACCATGCCTAGCATTTTAATTAAATTACCTCAAAGGGAGGAGATTCCTTTGGTAATGCTGTCCAGCTCAGAAACTTGGGACTGTGCTTCCTTGCATCTAACTTCCGTGTCTCCTACCACATCCTAAGCTGTCTTTTTCCAGTTGACATATCTGTGAGGGATGCCCAGTTCCAGAGACTGGGGACAAGAAGGGAGAAATGATCATCTCTCTCTTCTGTGTGTCTTCAAGATGGTCTCTGCACCACTCTGGGTCAGCTCCTGGCTGTACACATTGGGGAACCTGCAGGATCAGGCACTCAGCCTCCTGAGTGCTGAGTACTCCAGCTGCTCAGTCACTTGGGGCTGCTCTTCTCACTACCCCTCGGCTCTGGCTTTTCTGTTGGACGTTTTGCTAGTTTTGCTGTCTAACCTGCTCAGGCCACTCCTATAGGGTCATCAGAGATGAGGACCGAAGGACCAAAATTTTCACTTTGAGCCCATGATGGGAGCTTGGGGACAAGCTCTTTGCCCTCCTTGGACCTCAGTTCTTTCAGCTGAGAGGTACAGAGTTTCATCAGAGCACATCTGAGATACCACCCAGCTGGACATTCTGGAATCAGTATCCATTGTCCATCCAAGCCAGTGACCTAGTTGTGAAAAACAGAAGAAAATTGAGTTGCTGTTTAGAATTCATGGGCAGGTTGTGTGGGTGGGGACCCTTTGAATGAATTTAAGTGGGGATTGGAGCAACCTGTTCCTCCAAATCTTTGGCGATGGCTGACAGAGGCCCAATGCTCCTTTGGTTCTGCCACAGAGACATTTGGAATGTGCTTATCAGAGAGCACGGCTCCTCAGCTGACACTGCCACCATCCAAGCACTGGAAAAGATAACACTTGCCCAAGAGGTGGACACAGCCAGAATGATGCTCCACAGTTCAGTTCTGGTGCTCTTGGCAGCTTCTGTCTAAGGGCACACTATCTTCTGCCATTTCACAAGCCTTCTCTGTGTGTTTTTCTCCCTATGTGATGTGGTCCTGAAGATGGCCCATGTGGACCCTGAATGTTTAGTGCTGAGCTGCCTCTGTGCCTAATGACTTTGAAAGCTTGTGTGATTAGAGTTAGAGGTAGAGCAACTGAGGCAAGAAGTCAGGACATTTGGGCTCCAGTTCTGGCTTTGCCCCTACCTGGCTGTGCAGCCTTGAATAAGTTACTTCAATTTCCTGGTCCTCAGAGTTCTCATGAAGCAGCATCTCTTTATCATCTCTTCCTGCTCTGGCCCATCTCAACTCCAGGTCTTAAAGACAGAAACCTCAGCTGCAGAACAGGGTTAGATACACCTTAATGCTTTAGCTCTCTTACTTCTGTTGTGCAGAGTGTAGCTCTAGTACGGAGGTTAAATTCCCTGCCCAGTTTCTTCTCTGTGAAGGTCCTTGTGATGCATGCAAGAATGTAGGGGAGTTGCACAGATGCTTGAGTACTGGAAGGGGCTTCAAGAATAATCACTGAGCTATTTCAAGGTAGTCTGTCATTCCAATTATTTTTTGGGGGAGGAGTACTTGGCAGGTTGGAGGTCCTGAATTTCATAAAAATGATGAACCCCAGCTCTGCAGTTAGGCAGACTTAGATATCCTTATCTTTCCAATCATTTCAGTTCAACACCAGCAAATACTTCCTAAGTGCCCATTTTGTACCAGGTACTGTGATAAGCTATTTTGCATGTGTTATGATATTTCATCCCCACAGTCCTATGAGACAGGTGTGAGTTTTATCTCCATTTCACAGATGAGGAAACTGAAACTCAGAAAGGTGATGAGATCCATAGCCACAAGTAGCCAACCTGGAGCTTGCATCCAGGTCTATTGACTCCAAAGCTCTGACTCTCAGCCAATGCATGCCACTGTCTCCCAGACCATATTTTATTTAATTCTTGTCTACAGATCTACAATTCAGGCATTATTGTTCCCCTAATTAGGCATTATTGTTCCCATGAGGATCTGAGAGTTTAAGTAGCATCATTTGGTCAATGTCGCTGACAGCAGACCTAGGGCTCAAAGCAGTCACTGACTGTTACATGACATACCTCAACCTCAACTTTTCATTAAAGCTTCCATGAGTTTGTCCATCCATATGATGGGTTAAACAGCATGTGTATTCTGGAGGAGGATGGAGCAGATAGACACTGTATCGTACAGTGGGAAAAGCCTGGAAGAATATATGACTCTGACAGCTCAGCTTCTTGTCTCACTTGCCATACATCAGACACATGACTAAAGGCATTTTCACTCTCTGAATTTGACCAGCCTTGCTTTCCTCACATGGATATTTATTGTAAGAATCAACTGAGAGCATGATTATGAATGGACTGTATAAATGAGAAGGTGATGAAAGTAGAATCATCATAATTATAGTCCTACTTCTCCATTTTAATCCTTCAACTGGACAGTAAGTTGAACATTCAGTCTCTAAGATGCTTGAGTCATACTATTTGATGGTTCAGGCCCTGTGACCCCATGATGAAGCATAAGGCGGGCTCTGGTCTCCAACAGCTGGCACTCCTGTCTGACTCACTCGGAGATGCCGTACTTCTCCATGGGAGGCATTACAATGGCTGCCCCTGTGACATGTCGTCATCCCAGAAAGACTGGAATGTGACATTCCTGAACAAATTCAGGCATGAGAAAGAGAAGAGAGAACATTTGTAGACAGACAGCCTGGGGCTTAGGAGAGGCCGGAGAAGACAGCACTTATTTTCTGTGTTTTTGTTCTGAAAGTCTCTGGAGGTGTAGCTATGCATCTATCTTTCCATCTTATCATCCTCTGGGAAGCCCGTGTTTCCATACACCTGGACTTTCTCACACCAGGGTCTCTGCTCCAACCACTGATTCTAGCAGAGTTGAGGAGGAATCCCCTGCTGACTTACTTCTCAGTTGTTTGAGGAATGAGAAGAAGAAAACTACAGGTGCTATCTGCAGGTAAACACAAGAACTCGGTAGCATCTGGCCCTGAGTTCTTCTTGAGTGTTTGTTTTCATGCAAAGGTGCCACAGGACAAAGATTTCATTCCCTTTATTTATGTAGGCCTCTGTGTCAGTTTGGGGCTAATGGAGTGGGGAGGGAAGCAGCCTCGCTAGTTCATGTTTAGGGATGAGCATTCCACTACACAGGCTACAGGGGCCACTGGAAAGTTACGAGAGCTCAGAGACATTGCCTGCCTTGGTAGGACAAGAAGGACTGCAGTGCAAACGACAGCCTCTTTAGAAGACTCCTTACCTGGACTATTCTCCCACCTATGCAAGCAGGAGTGTGGGGACACTGATGTTCCTCATGTCTGACAATTAGCAGTCAGAAAATCTACTGTTCAGGATGGTTCCAGAGGAGTAGCTGGAAATAAAGGTAAACATTTGGGGGCTGAGAGAAAATGTCACCAAGAGAAAGGACCTTCCCTTCTGGGTGAGTTGAAGACCTTGGCTCCAGTTGCAGCCTTGCCACTGGCTTCTTGTGTAAACTTGCCCTCTCTGGGACTATCTTTTATGAAAGGGGGCTAGGCAGCGTTCTAAGATCCAAGTAGGCCAGTCAACAATCAGTTTCCTGGTTTAGTACTGAAAGTCTCACGTCCAGGAATTCTGCTTTCAACAGAAAATTTCCTTCCTGACTTTTTAGTAACCATTCTCTGAGGTCCCAATCCCTTTCTTCTCTATGCTCTGGAAGCCTTCTCTTCATGTTAGAAAATCACTGGGGGTCTGGTGGTGCATGCCTGTAATCCTAGCATTTGAGAGGCTGAGGCAGGAGGATTACTGTGAGTTTGAGGCCATCTTGGGTTCCACAATGAGTTTAAGATCTGGGCTACATGGTGAGATGTTGTCTTAAAAAAAAAAAAGAAGGAAACGAAGGAAGGAAGAAATACAAGAAGCAAGCAAGCAAGCAAGCAAACAAGCAAGAAAGAGGATCATTATGGTCATCCTTGCTGAAGAGTTCTGGGCAAAGATGTACTCAGAGATTACCACCCTCCATCGTAGAGCACAAACCAAGCCACAGTCCCAGGCCATTGCAGGCCACTGCTCCCTACTTTGGGAGTAGAAACCTGCACAGTGACCTGGACTTCCATCTCCAAATCTGTGATAATAACACTTATTTTGGAGTGATGTCGGTGATTTCAGTATCAGTAAATTTAAAGGATTACCCAGCTTCTCTTTTTATTTTTTGGCATTTTAAAAAATTTTTTTTATTTTTTTATAAATCCAAAAGAGTAGTATTATAGGTTTGCAAAGCAAGATGTTAAGAATTTGACAATGGCTACAGTATTGCATATCGCTACCTTCAAAAGGGTTGTTTAGATTAACAGATACAGACATGCAAAATTAACGCAAACATGTGAGTATCAACTGTTCCTTTTCAATAACCAATACATTTAGAAGTATAATCATTTTAGTCATCCTATGCATACACACATACAAACTTATGTCTAAGGAGAAAATTTTGAAAGCACCGCCAAAAACTAAAACTTCATCTACAAAGAAAAATAATTCATTTTTTTAAAGATTTCAAGACCTATTTTTTTCAAGCAGAAAGAAATGAAATTCAAAAAGCAAAATTGGATCCAAATATCAAATAATAAACATTCTTATATTCTTTTTCTCTAACTGACCCAAGTAATTTTTTTATATATACATAGGTTTTGTTTGAGTTCTGCAAACCAGTGCAACAATACGATAGTCATATATATGTGACTTATTCAGTTCACTGAGAAGCATATCCTCAGCATTCATCCATTGGAGGGCAAAAATGTCTAGTTTGTTGTTCTTTATAACTGAGTAATATTCCATTACGTAGAAATACCACAATTTTTTTATTCATTCCTCAGTCGAGGGACATTTAGGCTGCTTCCACGATCTAGCAATTATGAATTGGGCAGCAATGAACATAGATGAACATATATTGCTGAGATGAGATATTTTTAGTTCTTTTGGGAAGATACCCAGAAGGGGAATAGCTACATTAAATGGGACTTCCAATTCTAGCTTTTTGAGGAATCTCCACACTGACTTCCACAGAGGTTGCACCAGCCTGCATTCCCCCCAACAGTGGAGAAGGGTTCCTTTTTGACAACAGCCCTGCCAGCATTTGTCATTAGTTGACTTCATAATACTAGTCATTCTTTCTGGGGTGAGGTGTAATCACAGCGTTACTTTCATTTGCATCTCTCAAATGGCCAGTGCTGTTGAACATTTTTTTTAACGTATTTGTTTACTGTTTGTACTTCTTCATCTGAGAAGTGTATATTCATCTCAGATGCCCATTTTGAATTGGATCTTTAAATCTTGGAGGACTGATTTTTTTAAAGTTCTTTATATGTTTTAGATATTAATCCTTTATCTGAGGGACAGCTGGTAAACAATTTCTTCCACATTGTGGGTAGTCTCCTCACACTGTTGGTGGTTGCTCTTGTTGTACAAAAACATTTCAATATGATAAGATCCCATTTGTTAATTCTTTGCATTAATTCCTGTTATGTCTGGCTTTTATTCATAAAGTCTTTGCCTACACCAATGTCTTCAAGAGTCTTCCGTACTTTATCTTCCAGCGTATTTAATGTTTCTGTTTTAATGTTGAGATCTTTAATCCATTTAGATTTTAACTTAGTACATGGTGAAAGATATGCGTCTAATCTTAATCTTTGACATGTGGAAAGCCAGTTTTTCCAACACCATTTATTAAAAAAGGCTATCTTTCATCAAACGAATGCATTTAGCACCATTATCAAAAATAAGATAGCTTACATGTCTGGAGTTGTTTCTGAATCTTCTAATCTTTTCCACAGATCCTCAGGTCTGTTTTTTTTTTTTTTTTTTTGCCAGTACCATGCTGTTTTTATTATGATAGCTTTATAGTAAAGTTTCAGGTCAGGAATTGTTATGCCCCCTGTCTTGTCTTTATTGACGAGGATCACCTTTGCTACTCTAGGTGTCTTCTTATTCCAAATGAATTTTAAAATTGTTTTCTCTAATTCTGTAAGATATGTTATTGGTTATTTGATTGTGATTGCATTAAATCGGTATAACAGTTTTGAAAGTATGGCCATTTTAACTATATTGATTCTTTCTACCCAAGAGCATGGGTGTTATGGATTACAAACTGGTGGTCAACTTAGCACCAGTTGAATTAATTCAGCTGGTGTTGAGTTAAAGATGCTCCACCTGAAGAAAGTTGCCAGCATAAATAGCGACGTGAAGAAGAAGAGCCAGGCATTGTGGGTTCTTCCAAGAGTTGCTGTTGGAGCCGCTGGTTCTCCTGGAGGTGCTTGTCACGCTGGCTTCTCCAATGTGGATTCGGCCATTATCGTCGGAGGAGCTCGGGACCTCATCAGTGAGAGTGGCTGTGGTTCATGTTGCGGGAGCTCCGCTCCTCACACTGTGTATCGCTTCCTGGCTCTGGAGGGGAGGCTGTGTGCTGGAGAAGCTGGTCACGCTGGGCTTCCTGACCTGTGCTCAGCTGTTCTCCATCGTCGGAGGAGTGCGGGACCTCGTCGCCGTTGGGGATGGCTGTGGTGCTCTTCAGGAGCCCCGCTTCTTCTTTTGAGCGTGACTTCTCGGCTCCCACGTAGAACCCTCATCTTACTGCCTGGCTCCTTCACCCTGCTGGCGTAGACTTTCTAGCTCCACCGCTGACCTGTGGCCTTCCCAGTACAGAACCGTAAATAATCTGGTGTGAGCGCTTACTGGGGGCTCTTAGATTCCCAGTTGGTACTGTGGGAGGCATTGTTATGCATTTGGGTCTCTAGTGGGACTCTTGCATGATATTGCTGTGGAATCCAGGCCCTCGGCTATCCTGGGTCTTAGTGTTGTGGGCAGATTTTCCTGCACTATCTTGTGTTTAACTTTGGGTGATTATTATAAAACAGTATTACAAACCCTGTGTCCTGTATGCAGTTGTTCTCCATGTAACCCCTGACTACAACAATGGGATATCTCTCCATCTTCTAATATCCTTCTCAGTCTCCTTTTTTAGAGTACTATAGTTTTCAGTATAGAGGTCTTTTACATCTTTCATTAAATTGATTCCTAAATACTTCATTTTTTTAGATGCTATTGTAAAAGGTATTGTTTCCCTAATTTCTCTCTCTTTTGATTCTTATTCTCAGACTGACGGTGCTGACTTTCTAGTTTGTTGGTGATTTGTAACCTTAATAGAGTTTCAAGGGTGAGACTTTTCTGGTCATTTCTGACTAAATCCAGAGAAAGATTTCTACGCTGATGAGCTGCCAATTGTTTTTCAACTGAGAAGAGTCTCTGAAGTGTTTAGGATTGAAGATGTTCAAAGTTTCAAGTAATGATCAACATAGATGTATCACAGTTCAGAGAACAGCAAAAGTCCTGTGACCTCTGGTCCTATTCACCTCTACACACCTATGGAGCCTGTGTCACTGACCTCCCTGCCTGTCTTTGTCCTTCCTCCGGTGTGCTCTTTGCTCATGTGCTTTCGTGGCCTTCAGAACACAGGGACTTACCTCAGCACTATGCTAAAGGGTAATGAAATAGAAGCTGACTGCAAGGCCTACAGTGATCTAGCCGTGTGGTTGGGCAGACAGACTTAGGAACAGGTGTCCTGTGATGTGACGTGTGCTGTGACACACGTGTGTACCTTGAAACTTAAAGGAGCAGCTGATTACTTCTGCCTGGGTTGACATCTAGGCTGGGCCTGAAAGATGAGGAGGAGTTACAGGTGGGGTCGGGGTGGGAGGCATGGTAGGCACGGGAAGTGGCATGTACAAAGGCACCCTTTCTGTTTGTCTCCCTTTGTCACCCATTGTGAGTGACACAGTAGGTGGCAGTGGGTCAGAGATAGCTGGGCTGGAGGCCAGACAGGCAGTCATCAGCAGCCTGCTAGGCTGAGGGAGCAAGGGAGCGCTGACACACGCGAGCGCCTACTTCCTGCTTCCAGAGCAGTGCAGGCCCACACCCCTCCATTCCCTCATTCCTCAGCATGCCCACCTCTTCCCACATATAATGCTCAGCCCTGACCCTCCGTCTCCAGTCCCTGACCCCCTGTCACTGGGCATGGTCAATCCTGCTTTTCCTTGTCCTTGGCCCTCCACCCTCCTTTGTTATGGCTTCTACCCTGATTCAAATCACAGCCATCTCCTACCTGGTTGGTTGTCAACAATCTGCTCATTAGCCCCCTGATTCAGGTCCATGCAACTTCACCATCCTGTGTGTGCTTCCAGATGATTCTTTCTGAAGCAGTCTTTTGGTGACCAGGTCCTTGAAATCTCTGCAAGCACATTTCTTGAGACTTCATCATTTGCTGTGTACAAACAGGGTCACATGCATATCCATGGCCCAGCTTCCTGTAGCTCTTACCTCTTTCTACTTACGCAGTCACTTTTGAAGTGCACCCCAGGGAGTTTTGGGCAGTAACACTGACAGTAGGTTCTAAGTAGTAGGTCCATGTTTGTTAGTGGTGTGCAATGAAGTTGGCACATACATTGAGAAAAAGTGAAACACTCTTACCAATCTGTCCATTCTGTTATCTCAAGGAGATGTGATTTAGAAAACAATTTTACAAACGAACAGGAACAAAAAGCACCTGTTCCTTCAAAGACCATTGAAAAACACTGTGCAGGGCGTCTCATCTGCAATCAAGTTTGGCCTCTCTACTTGCTCTCTTCTTGGCTTCCTCCTCCTCTGACAGCTCCTGGAGTTGCCTTTTTGGGAAATCAGTCTCTCCTGTTTCTTCCTGGAGCTCAGCTATCCAGTGTGCTCATGTGAGAAGCAGCTTATTTTAAAAAATACAATAGCAATTCAGAACATCTGTCTTTCTGACTTTAGATTGGGGTCCTATTTCAGGTCACTATCTCATTTTTCTACATCATTTTTCCTTATTCAGCTTGATAATTTTTCTAAAATTAAAAATTCAATTTATTGAAATATACAATACATAAAAAAGTCTTATTTTGGTTGTAGAATTTGATGACTTTTGATAAAGTTTTATACTTGTTAAACTACCATCCCAGTTAAAATATAGAACAATTTTATACCCTAGAAGAGTCTTTTGTGTTCCTCTGCTGTTATTTCCCATGTCTCCCTAAAGCCACGGGCAACAGTTGATTTGCTCTCTGTTACTACAGACTAGTCGAATTCTTCTAGAATATTCTCTATGGGATCATCTTAAGTGTGCTTCTTGACACCTGGCTGCTTTTACTGGTATAGTGGTTTTGAGAATTACCCACAGTCTGCATACACCAATAGTTTAATCCTTTTAATTGCTGGAAAGCATTCCATCGCATGCAGCACAATTTGTTCATTTGTTCTCCTGTTGAAAGATATCTGTCTGGACTCTATCCAGTTTTTGGCTACTTGACTGAAGTTCTCTGAACATTCATGTATGAATCTTTGGAAAAATGTTTTCATTTCCTTTGGGTAAACACCTAATAGTAGAATTTGGGTTAACTGGTGAAAATTATGTTTACCCTTATGAGAAACCAACATTAATCCACAGGCCATGTTTCTTTTGACGCGAATCACGATTTATAATTGGACCTCAGTTCCAGTTAATCTGGAGAACAGCTGCTCATCCAACTGAATTTCATGTGACATTTTTTATCTTAGGACCATGACCCAAGTGATGTTAAGACCTGTTGTGAATTGCAAGTCTTAGTTAGTTTTCTTATTGCAGAGACAAAATACCCAACACTCACAGTTAAGGGAGGAAAGTTTTATTTAGCTCATAGCTTGTAGAGGTTTAAGTGCATAATTGATTGGCTCCAAACCAGGGTGGCACAGCAGACAAACATCACAGAGGAGAAATAGCTCATTCTGGGCAGAAAGCAAAGCAACAGGAGATGACCACAGCTCTTTCTTCCCTCATATCTTATCCAGGCTACTTAGGGCGGGCAACACTCACACCCTTAATCCTAGTGCCCTTTATCCTAGCATTACACTGTGAATCAATTCCAGCGTTGTATACCCTAGATCCAACTACCTCTGAAAAATTCCCACCTATGACTACATGAGGCTTTGTGGGGAGGCATCTAAACACAAGCTATAACACTGTGGTTTAAACTGTGATTTAAAAATATTTTAAAATACCAATGTTTGAAGATTTGCCTTAAAAATAAATGTATATATAGAACGGGCTCAAGGCTGTCTTTACAAAATGCATATTTTCACTCACATTTAATAACATCTTGTTCATTGCTGCAATTTGTCACAAGTGGCAGTACTAGGTGGCATCCAGTTTTGACTGTGACAAAGACACAAAGGAACAATTGCTTACACTCTCCATGAAAGCAGCTTATGGGTAGTTTGGAGTCTCTCTAGTGGGATCCAGGTTTCTTGCAGGTCCCTGCCTACCACTCTTAGAAGCAGTCCACCTCACCATCCAGGATAGAAATCTAAGCATTGTATCCACAATCTAGACAGTAGCAGGCAGAAGGGAAAGAAAGGATATTCCCCTCAAGGATACCAAAACTTAACTTTGCTATTTATTTTTTTTTAATTTTATGGGAAAAAAGTAAAAACAAAATTTCATAACAAAAAATAGGAGAATAGTGATAGTTAATACATTGAGTATTGTTATCTGTACTACTTTTGCTTACATCTTACTGGTAGAATCTTAGTCCCATGGCAGAGCCCACCTACAGGGAATTCTGGGAAATGTAGTCCCATTTCAACCTAAAATTTGGTGGGCATATTACCAAAGAAGTAAGAATAGGCATAGGGGGACAAGAAACAATTTCTGTTGTATTAGATTTATTGAAGTGTTATTGATAGTCCAAACTGTGTGAGCTCCTTACCATCTCCAGCATTTTGGTGGCTAATATTCCCAGTAAGAATGGGCTGTACTTGGAATAGTGTCTTGTGTATGATATTGAAAAATAGGTTGAGAATTTGTCTCAACTTTTTATTCTGACATTCCAATTCTTCTACAACATGGACACAGCTACTTTTCCAAGCTCTTCACAATCCTATTCTTGAGGGCTCTGTGCTAGCTCTGTGTTGTTAAATTCTAAATTTCTTTTCTCTCTACCATTTTTGTCATACTTGCCTCTTCACTTAGAAATCGTCTGTGGATTCCTGGAATGTGGGCTTCTTCCCTAGCTCGGCACTCTTCTCCTAGTGATATATGTTTTCCAGACAACTTTTCATAAAGTCCTCTCCTTTTCCTTAGTCACATCTCATTTCACTATGAAATGCTCCAAGAAGCCTTCTTAGGTCAACTTTTAACACTGTGTCCTCACCATGGTCCTGCCCCACATTATCCTACTTTATTTGTTTTAGAGATGAGGAGGTTGCTCTGCCTGGCCTCCCAGATACCAACATACAGATACGAACATATAGCATGGTATCTGTATGTTGTAGGTGCCTCAGAAACTCTTGGATAAGCTGACAAATGCCCAACACTGTCTGTCTGTACCGCTTACCTGGCGATTAGTGATCCTCTCCTATTATCATCAGCTGTTTATAAATCTCATTAAATTCAGAATATAGGTGTCTTGCCCCACTCTCTTGTGAACATCTTGGAAACAGGGACCCTTTGCACTTCTCCAGTCTAATGCACAGGAGTCTTTCAGTTCAATTTTTCTGACTATATTCCAGGAATGTTAATAGGCATTGCAAGAAAACTGAGTTCTATGATAAAAAGTTTGCCTGGGACAAAGTTAACCTTAAATCATTTTGTTTTGTTTTCAACCACAAAAATTTATGAGGATTTTAATAGCTATTACAGACCATAAATCTCAAGAGAGGAGGTGAAGTAGTCAGCAGTGCCCAAACTTATTTGGACACTGAATCCTTTATTTTCTTCAGAGACTCATTTTAGGCATTCTAAGTGGTCCATGGTACCTATTTTGTTTCCCTCTAGTTACTCCTTATTTATTCTTCTACCTTTTTACTTCTTCCAACTTTTTTCCAATCAGGTGCCTCTCTTTTGAAAGCTCCTTTGCCAGAGATCCTGACAGTGATTTCAAGGTGCAGGAGTCATGGTTTATCCTCCCTTGTTAGAAGCCTCATTTAATGCTTGTGAGCCTCAGAATCTGGCATGCCTCAGTGTCAAAAACACACATATCTGTGGGTCTTGTTTTCCACTCCTGGGATTTAGGAAGTGAGGCAATAAATGTTGACTTTCTTCATAAATATTTGGGGAGATGCCAGCTAGATCTCAGATTCTCTGTGGGGTCCATCTCTGGTTTGGAAGATGAAATTGACAGTCTTTCAGGAGAAGTGAGAGGAAAGTTGAACCTGCTGCTGTCAGGTGTCAGGTAGAAAAACAAGGGCTCTGTCCCCTCTGCAAGCCCCCCTCAGCAGTGGCCTCCTGACCCTATAAGAAAAGTGAGCACCTGCCCCACTTACTGAGATGTGGGAGTCTGACCCGACTGATGGGGATGTTTCCTGTCATACCATCTACATTTAATGTAGATGGCACTGGCAGTAGCAGGGTAATCACACAATAGAAAACAAAATGAAACAAACAAAACCTCACCCAACCCTACCAAGGAAACCTCCACACAGCTTTAGGAAGATTTATGCTGAAATTTAAGAACAGCAGTGCCAAGGGTAACTTAAAGAGATGATACTGCACAGATGGTAAACTGGGGACAGGCGGAGGAGGTACCTGCCCAAGGTCACATGACTAAGGGGGAACCGAGTAGGGACCAGCATCTGCCTTCCTGATCTTTAAACTGGAGCATTTTTAATTTCATCAATCCGTCTCAGCAATGGCTATTTTTAGCACATTGTACTTATTAAATAGAGTTTTATGTCCTGTGACCCTGTCTTAAAGCTTGCGAGCCAAATGTTTTATACCCCTTTTAGAGACATAAATTCAATAGCTTATTTCATGTGTCTCCTAATTGATCTTACAGGTTGGATTAGAAGGCCAGTTCAGACAGCGGTTAAAGAATAGTCTAAAGTAACTGTAAGGCAAGGTAAAGACGGAAGTATTCATATGGTTATGATTCCTCTCGGTGTCCAGGGACCACATTCAAATATATTGGAGAATTTGAGGGTGGCAGAGACAGAAGACCATGGATAAAGACCTTCATTTCATTGGTTTGGAAGCTGAGACTGAGAGAGGGGCAGGATCATCCCCAGGGTTGCATTAGGGGTGAGTTATGGGCGGAGGGACTTGTAGAACTTGGGCCTCATTTCTCCCAGAGTGAGGATCTTCAATCTAGCACACCATTCAGGCTGCTTATAGAGTTCCAGGTCTGAAAGCAGGCGGCCTATTCTAAACTTGTTTTGGTCACTATGGGGCCAAGCACAGATGAAATGGAATCCCATGGGAGTTAGGAAATGCTGTCCTTGGAACCCGTGGCTATGCATGTAAGACATTAGGCCTCTCCTTGGGAAGAGAGAACTGAGGCCTTATTTATCCGGAACTTGGCTTTAGGCATATAACCCCGGCAACACCCCAAGCCCCATTTTACACAGTATCCCTGTTACTGAACAGTACAGTTTGCTCTTCTGCAGAATGTTCTTGCAAGTTACCAGCAAGTCTCCCAACTGGGAGACAGTGAACTCACAGTGAGAGGCTGAACTGCCCCTGCTGCCAATGCGGTCGTGTGGCATAGGCTCTGGGTGTCCCTGAGCCTGCTGCAGGGGTGATGTTAGTGCTTCCTGGCACAAAAAATACAGAAAGGAAAGCTGGCAGGGCCTGATGCTTTCCCTTCACAAACAGAAAGTAGCCGAACGAAGGGAAGGACTTTCTTTTCACCAGGAACTTCAGAGTTAATAACAGACCTGGAAGCCATTGCAGGCCTCTGAACTCTCAATTCTGTACTCCAGTAAAGAAATAGTGAATGGGTTTCTGCTACACTATAGGTGCTGTGCTACCTGCTTCACCATTCTCTCACTAATACATAGTTATTACACCCCTAGAATTCACCAGGCACTCCACGGATTTTGTACCCACATGACTGATGTTGTTACCCAGCTATAGACAACCAAGCAACTGGGCAGCTGTGATTCAAGCTGGGATTGTCACATTGAAGGGAGCTACAAGGAGCTACTGAAAACATAGGAGACACATTTACTGTATATTGGGAGTGGAGAGAAGTTAATTACTACAGCATGATAGCTAGGACCAAAGGATGAGTAGGTATCATGTAGGCCTAGGGTGGGTGGGTAAGGGCCTTGGGCATGCAGAGACTGCAAATTCAAGACCTTGGAGAGAAGATCCTGGCACAGTGAGGACCGAGAGATCTGGTGTGTCTGGAGTAAAAAGAGATGGACTGGAGAGGTGGGCAAGATTAGATCACAGACAGCCATGAGAAGAGGGTAGGAGTTTGTCTGTTTGAGGTCAAGGGGCTTGGGGAGATATCTGTAGGTAGCATGTAGAAGAAAGAGAAATGGGCTGCCTCATAAACTGCTGGGCTCCTCAGCCTCAGCAGGATTCCAGGCAAACTTAGGTGCCTGCTCACTGAGATGGTAGAAAGGGGATTTTCACTGGCTATAAAAGATCTAGAACTCACTACAAGGCGGCCGATGCCAGTCAGCTGGGAAGAAGTAAGTCTTTGAGCCTCTTGTTTGTCTCACCAGCACCTGTCATATCCAGAAAATCCCAAGATTATTTTTTTGTGTGTGAACATACATTTCAAAACCATTGCTCAACCTCAAGACACATGATTTGGGTATCCTAATCAAATATTTGAAGAGAGAGGAGAAAGCCAGGATTTGGAGTTTCTTGTAAATATGGATCAATTTTCCCCTTCCCTTCCCTTCCCTTCCCTTCCCTTCCCTTCCCTTCCCTTCCCTTCCCTTCCCTTCCCTTCCCTTTCTTTCTCCTTCCCAACCTTTCCTTCCCTTTCCTTTCCCATCCTCTCTATCTTTGCCCTCACCTGCACTGGATGCCCCCAGTGAAACAGACACTGAGGAAATACAGTCACAGTTCAGTGAGACTTTTCCATTATTGGATCTTTGAATTCCAGAATATACTTTCAATTTCAATTTATAATTTCAATTTTGTGGCGAAGTTCTCCAGCCGTTCACTTACTTTCTTGGAAGAATGAACCATTGTTTTGAAAGTCTATGTCTGCTAATTGATTGGAAACAATGCCTGTGGATTGGTTTTCTTCTTGGCCCTTTTGGTGTATGAAAATGCAGGCAGTTAGAGTTATTCAGTCTAAGTCACACTTAGCTGAGGCAAGGCTGAATTTCACCCTTCATTGTCTTTGCTCTCTTTTTGCCTCAACTCCATGCTGAAGGCGGGGCCCTCCAAGGGTTCTACACCAGAGTCTGAGGTGTTTATCAGAAGCCTCCGGCTTGGTTGTCTCTTGATTCGAATTTTTGAGTCCCAAGCGCCAGGACCCTGCTAACTAATCCTCTGCTGATCTCTTCAAACACTCTATATTTGGATTTTAACCTCTTGATCTAACAGTTTAAGATTCAGCAAATATGCCAAAAGGAGAAACAGAAACATACTTCCCTCCTCTTCACAATAATGCCCCTCAAGCCCTATTGCTATTAATGGTTTCAAATAGCTTTTGATATTTTGTGTTTTATACAGTTCTTGTAGAAGCTACAGGCTTCTGTCACAGAGTGGAGCCATGGGCTGCTCGATCTTTTGTTTGTTTTTGAGACAAGGTCTCATTATACAGTTCAGACTGACCTTGAACCCACTGTGTAGCCCAGGCTGACCTCTAACTTGTGGTTGTCCTCCTGCCTCAGCCTCCTGAGTGCTGAGATTACTGGTGTGCACTACCAGGCCTAGCTGGGCCATTCAGTGTTGAAGGTCAGTGGCAGCTATGCCAACAGGGAAGTTAGAGTGTTCCTAAGAGTCCTTCTAAGCAGTTTAACCACTGAACCATTTTGGCTCCTGGTCCTGCCCCCAGAGTCCCCAGAATTTAGATGTGTCACTCTTTACCAGATGCTCATGTCCTTTCCTCAGGTCCAGAATCCTCTTATGTGGCTAGGGGCTTGGATCCCCAATGTTAGGTCAGGCGGGGAAGAGGGAGTAGGTAGGAAATGTTTAGTTAGCTCTTAGTGGAGTAGTATTGTGCTTACATGGAGTGTTTGAAAGTATGTGAGCGTCTGATTTGTTTTTCTTTTGTTGCCATAGTTACTGGGAAGAAACTGTTAGGGTCAGGGATGCTCAGAAGAGTTCTTCACAATGTGAATTTTTTTGGAGGGTCTAAAGTAATACTTCTCTATTAAGGAAAATCTCCTTACACTCTAGATTGTACTCGATCCTGTCTTCTCAAGAAACACCCCCCCTCCATTATTCTTTTGTCTACTGTACCTCGGTTACTTACCGTTCTATTGGATCAGTTTCACAATCATAAAATAATGAGCACAGGTCTCCAGTTAAAAGCAGTGCAAAACAGAATCAAGGGCTTGATTTCTTTCTTATCCTAGCTTATCGCCTACTTTCTGTACTCTCTTTCATAGGCAATCTTCTTGAAAACACTTCTAAAGTCTCTCTACTCCCTCAACCCACATTTGTGCTTCAGTGTCCTGCAACCAGGCCTCTGTCCTCAGGACTCTACTGAACATACTCTTGCCCTATGGCTAAACCCAAGTCACTTCTCAATTTCCATCTTATAGGCCTCTTAGTAAGATCTAGCATGGATCATTACTTCTGTCTTCTGGAAACATTTGCTTCTCTCAGATGCTAGGAAATCACATTTCTCTGGTTTCTTTCTACATCTCTGGCCACTCCTCAGAGTCCTCGGTCAGCTCTCTCTGGTCTCTTTCTTGATGTCAGATTCTCCATTCATCTTCTCCAGCTCCTTTCTTCATCCAAGCAACCTCCTTTGGCTCCATGGTTTAGGTATTCATGGTTTAAAAGTAGCCCCATTTTTAATCTTGCTCCTAAGTGCCATTTGATTTTTCCTTTTCCATTGCTTGCATGCTTTATGTATGTATGTATGTATTTATTTATTTATTTATGTTAGCGCATGTTTGTGAGTCATAGTAACTGCATTCATCATGGGGAACTGGCAATGCACGTATCCTACTGCAATACTTCTTGCTCTTCAACTGTCTCTAGATCCCCTTCATCTGTTGGATATTCAACTTCTCATGCATATCTAATGAATGTCATGAATTTGGCCTGCCAAATTGGGTCTCCTTATTTCATCTTTCCACTTCAAACTTAGTCGTTCCCAGAATTCCCTATTCATTAACTAATTCAAGCCAGAAGTTCATTATTTTGTTCAAGCCAAAAGTTTTGCAGTTGTCATAGAGTCCCTTATCAGATAACTCGGTATCAGACTGATAAGCAAATCCCTGTTTTCCCTTGTTCATGCCACTGTTTTCTCTTGTTTGGATTCAGGCACAAGTTTTCTGCTTGCATGCTTGCTTTGCTGTAACAGATTCTCTTCTCACTATGCATGACGGCTTTCTCAAAGCACAATCAGGTTATGTCACAATTCCCACTTGCTCAAAGTCGATAACTTACTTCCTCAGCCTCACACAAAATCCTGTCCAACCTCTCCCCCAGTGTAGGTGCCAATCTACCCCTCTGTTTTCGCTTTGAGCCCTCTCTCTGTTCTACTCTACCTTGCTGGCCAAGTGCTGCTCCTTGATAGGGAAGAGTTCCTTCTCATCTTAGAACTTGGCCCTTTCTTCTCTGTAAAATCTCTCTATCTTTGCCTTGTCATGTGAATGGCCACTCCTCATCTCTCACTGAAGGTTATTTCTTTAGAGATATCTTTTCTAATCATCTAATCTGAAGTAACCACTCAGCTATTTGTTTCATCATATTTTAATTCTCTGCATATCACTTATCTCTGCAATTTTCTTCATTGGTTAGATCACTTACTCATTCACTTTCTCAGGGCATCATCTCCTACTAGAATATAGACTGTAGGAGAGCATGTGCATTTCTGGTGATTTAATGCTGTATGGTCAGTGTCAGAAAGAGAGCCTGGCACACCATAGGGTTTCAATGAAAAGTTGCAATAACCTGGATATTTATAAAAAGTGCTGCAGGACAGTGATGGTAAACCTTTTAGAAATGAACACCCAAACTGCAACCCAAAACCCATTTATCTATCACAGAGTAGCAGCACTACAGTGAAAATCAAATCCGGAGGTTTCAGGTTAGAAAAAACACCTCATACGTTAACTTCTTTTGTCTTAAAAGAAAAACAAATAGCATGCATGCCATAGATTCATAACCACTGCTCTAGGAAGCGGAAACTTTGAATTCCATTTAACAATTCCATTTAACAATAGACATCAAGTGATTTCCTTTATCAGACCTTTGCTACCTTATTTTTAAAAATGAGAGACGTTCCCAAAACTAGTCAGTCACTCTTGTGTCCTCTGACACCAAAGATAGGGTTTGCCAGTTTCTAAAGTTTCTATCAGTGAGAATAAACATTAGATGTCTTTTTTATCTAGCCTTTTGATTTAAACAGTGTATCTGCAAAACTTGTCCATGTGGTTTTATGTGACAATGGTACATCTTATTGTGTGGACATTGGTGTCTGAATATTTCAGAAGGTACCTATCCTTTCCATAAATAGTTTTAAAAGCAAGGTAGTACTGATGATAGAGAGCAGTGGTTTCTATCTGTAGAAGCTCCCCTTCCTGATGGGGGATGTCTAAGGGCATGGGGCTCCAGCATCCTCTCCTCTTACCATTCTCCACTCTAACCTGGGTAGTTTCTGGTTTTTCCTGCTTCCAAGATAGGCATCCAGGCATTTGGGTATTAGGTCCGATTGTAGTAAAAGATGTTTCTATTATTTAAAAGAATATCCTTAAATTCAGACATTGGACTTCAAGCTCTTTTGCCTTAAAGCTGTATCACTTAGGGTAATTTAGGGTAATCACGCTGTGCCTCTATTTCCACAAATCTACAAATGTGATAGCAGTAATAATAAATTAGGTTAAATAAGCTAATGCATGTCAACTGCTTATCATTGTCCCTGACTTATAGTCAAGTTTCAGTAAATGCTAACTGCTATTAATATTATCATTTTTCTATAACAACCATCATCATCTTTATCACCCAAGCTAAGAGTTTTTTCTGCTCTGGTAATCTGTGTTTATTCCAGGCTTTTCAGCAGTTACTCAGCCTGGGGTCCTCTCAGTGGAAACTGGATAGTTCTTTAACTCTTCTACCAGCAGGGTAGGGTACCCTAGATAGGACATGCTTCCTCCACCCTGTGCTCTGGAAATAAACTCATACTTGAGTGTCCAGGAAGTAGCTGCTCCACCCCTAGCCAGACCACAATGGTCAAAGAGAATTGGGAAGGAAAGAGAGGACTAAGTTTTAGCTAAGCTCCTCAAGCATGCTATGAACCTGATCTGATACTCTTTCAGCATCCAAAGCAGGTTCCGAACCCAGTGGTGTCCTGCAGAGATGTCTGTAGACAGACACCAAACTTGGGTTTCACTGTTATTCCCATCATTGGATGAGCTTCTCCAAGAAGGTGTTTCATCAACACAACCCTGGAATCACCGACTTCCTCACTCTCCACTAAGGGAGGTGGACTGGGGCAGAGTAGTGTGCAATTACCAACAGGCAGCTGGGGGATGGGAAGGCTTCCTCACAATGTGCAAGACACATGCAGATATCAGGCAGGAGGGCAAGCTCTGTACAGTGTATTCCTGAGGACCAGGATCCATAGAAGTGTTGGGGGCATGGACGGGTGCTTGGGATCATGGAGCGCAACACCAGGGATCTGTTGGTGAGTCCCTAGAGAAGCAGTAGCGGAGCCATCCTTAGCTACCCTGGTGTTTATTTCACTGCCTGCCTTGGAAAATCTTTCACCCCTCTCTGTTTTCTTTCAGTGGCTGGCTTCAAATAAACAGTCTGGTGAGGTCATGCCATCAGAAGACAAGACACACTGGTTTACTGAACTTTTCATTCGAGGCTCACTTTAAACACTGATGTACTTACTGCCTGATGACTTTGGGCAGTTTTCCATGATGAGGGCATTGGCAGGGGTAGTGATGGTGAAGAACTGTGCTGTTTATCAGAGCAGTTTCCCAATGGTACTGTGAGGCATGCAAACTCCTTCAGAAAGGCAGTATCTCATATTCATTCTGTTCTATTTGTGTCTTGCTGGGAGGCCTGTTACAGATTTGAACGACATAAAATAATCAGTTGTCTCTAAGAAGACACAATACTATTGCTCAGCTTTCTTAATAAGTGACAGAGTGTGTGTTTGAATCCATAACTACCCTTCAATTTCCCCTACTTGTTCAAGGACCTCATACCCAGGATAAGACTGAATCCTGACTCCACCACTTGGAGCTCTGGGAATCTGGGCATGGTTTCACTCTAGTTTCTTGATTTGTAGATCAGGGATAATAGAAACTATCTTGCAGAGTTGTTGTGAATGTTAAATGAGATAATATACAGAGATGTGGAACACGACCTGTGGCATAAAGCAGCACCCCATACGGACAACTCGTACTGCTGCTGCGGAGACAGTAAAGGAATCATGGGTGATGAGAATGGAGCTCAGGTACTTAGCCCAACCAGAGAAATGACACCAAACAAAACAAAATGAAACAAAACAAAACAAAACAAAACCAAAATGGGACCAAATTATGAGATATTTTCACTGCAACTCGGCTGGCAGAACACATTGCCTTTCTTTCACAAATCCCAAGATATGGAGCCTCATGTGTTCTTCACCATGGTGTTTCCAAAAACTTTTCATTATGTACTTTATTGATCAAACAATTTTAAGCACTTTCCCACAGTACATATCTATTTACTTATTTATAGCTTACATATATGCTCTATTATACTATTAATGTCTATTATAGAAGGCATAAAATGCAATTTTTTGGAAGCTAGATGGAAATAAATATCAAGAAGATCTCTTGCTGGGGGTAGTGGCAGGTGCCTATAACTCCAGGTATCTGGGAGGTCAAAACTGGAGGATCACAGTTTCCAGGCAAGCCTGAGCAACTTAGCTAGACCCTGTATCACAAAAATAGTGGGGCCTGAGAATGTATCTCAGGGTTAGTGGCAGGACACCTGCCTAGAATGTGAAAGGCTCTGAGTTTGATCCCTAGTACTGGAGGAAGAGGAGGAGGAGGAAAAGGAGGAGGAGACATATTCTTCCTTTTCTTGGACACACTGTGTTCATCTGTGTGTCGATCTGGGGCCTTTAGAAAGGCCATTCCACCAGGATCCCTATTATAAGGATCAAGTGAGTAGCATTCTTCTTAAAGCAGCTATTGAGTGTCATGCATATTATTATATTTGGCTAAATCATGTGTGTGCATAATAACGATAAGAAAGTCTCCTGAAAAATAGGACAGTGTGTAGGTTTATACTTTTAGGGTTCTCTTTATCAAAATCACATTGAGAACTTACACAGACCAAATGCTATTGTAAGAAATGGGGATATAGATGGATAAGATTTTGAGTGTGCGGAGTTTTTATAGGGAAGATGCACACAGAAGGAATGCAATGTAACGTGTACAGTGAGAGGAAGTGCAAAATCAGAATGAGAGGAAGGGGCGGGCCTCTCAGGGAGGGCTTCCCAGAAGTGATCTATCTTTTAAAAAACAAATAAACATTTGAAAGAAAGACAAATGAGGGAAAGTGTTTGGGCTAAAGGCACAGAGATGTGAGTCAGCCCCACATCCAGTACCCGACTTGCAGTCTGGGTGGTTCTATGTGGCTGGCGTGGTCAGAGTGTGAGGAGGGAAGGAAGCCCAGAAGAGGTCCAGTGCTGGATCACAGAGCCCCATGATTTATGATTAAGTTTGGACTGAAATCCAAGATGGAGTGTATTAGCTTTCTTTCACTATGACAAAATCACTAATATAAATCAGTTTAAGGAAGGAAATACTTATTTTATTTCATTTTTTTATTTTTTATTTTTTTGCGGCACCAGGGATTGAACTCACAACCTCGCACCTGCCAGACAGGCGCTTGAGCCACTGAGCCAAACTCCCGGCCCTGGTTTTTTGAGGCAGGGTCGCACTATGTAGCTCAGGCCGGCCTTGCGCTCGCGTTGTAGCCCAAGCTGGCCTCAAACTCACAACGCTCCGCCTACCTCAGCCTCCGGAGTGCTGGGATTAAAGGCGTGCGCCACCACGCCCGGCTGGAAATACTTGTTTTAGCTCATGATTTCAGAAGTTTCAGTTCATGGTCAGTGGACTCCACTGCTTTTAGGTTTGTGTCAAAGGAGAAACATTATGCTTGAAGGACATGGTGGAGGACACTTGCTCACTTCATGGCAGTCAAGAGGAGGAAAGAGAAAGAAAGCAAGTGAGCAAGAGGCCAGGGACCAAACACAGTCCCCAAAGGCATGTCCCCTGTGACCTACTTACTCCAACTAGGCTCCATCCCCAGTAGCTCATTCGACTATAGACTAAGGTTAGCGGCCTCCTGACCTAATCACCTCTCTAGGCCCAATTCTGAAATTGCTGCATTGGGGATCGAGCCCTCAATACATGAGTCTTCATACTTAAACCATAACATGGAAGATCAATGAAAAGTTACAGGCAGGAGAGTGGCATGGCCATATTTGCGTGTGGGAGGACACTTAATGACTTATCTACAGAAGGCAGGTTGTAAGGCATTAAACTGGGAGATTAGAGCCTCCTGGGACTCTATAAGAGAGAGGAAGGAGGGCTGAACTGACTGCAGGAGAGGCAGCGATACTGAAAAAGATGCAAAGAAATCGGAATTTAGGCTCCCATCTTGGCATCACACAGCCTTCTTTGCTTCCCTTAGTTTATTAATTCTACAGGAGACTAAATGAAGCTTCTTATTCCTGAGAGGCAATGTGACTTGCTTGGAGAGCTTTCAAACCAAAGGCCTGAAGATACCAATGCTCTGTCTTTTTTCCAGCCAGAGTCTCTTAGAATCACTGAAAGAATACTTCTAAGATGATCCAGAATCCTGACAGAGATCCTAGCCTGTCAGACCACCAAGGCCAAGGAAAGGCCTACAGTTTCCTAATGTCAGACAACAGCTCCACTGGACTGGTGGAAAGGATCAGCACCCAGCACCTCCCAACACCCAGAATTGGCACCTCTTATTAAGTGAAGATCATTCACTTCTGGTTAATTGTGCTTCCCATTTCTAGGAGTCCAGGACTTAGACATACTAGACATAAATCCAGTAATTTTTACTCAAGCCAGATCTCTAGCTTCCTTTCCAAATTTACTCTATTGCTTTATGCTGGGCTTTTGAATTTTTATCAGAATATAACAAATATACAGAAAAATGCAGAAATTGTAAGCAAAATTTTATGAAATGATCACACCTGTGTAGCCAGAATTCAGACTAAAAAATAGAAAATTAAGCCCCTCTCATGTTCCTTTAAGTAACTACCCTTTCCAATGCTAATCAGTATCTTGACTTACAGCACCATAGATTTGTTCTGCTTGTTTTGGAGCATTACGGTTTATAAATTTGGATTGCTATATAGTATTTCACTAAGCGAGTATGCCACATTTTTTTTCTATGGTTAAACAGAATTTGAGTAGTTTTCAGTTTGATATCTTACAAATAGAGCTTCTACAGATATTTCTGTCCATGTCTTCTGGTGTTTCTATGTATGCATTCAGTGAGTTTACAGTTAGATCATAGCATATGCATGTATTCATTCATCTTGAGTAGTAAACTGATTCTGCTGGTCAGTTTCCCAAAGTGATCACATGGATTTACATTCCTGCTAACTTATAAGAGAGCTCCAATTGACCCACATCTTTACCAAAACTTGAAATTGTCTTTTAGGTTCAGAAAGATGCTCAGAAGGGGAATAGCTATCATTCTGGTGAATTGGTGATGGTATTGCATTATGATGTGACTTGCATTTCTCTGATGACTAATGAAGTTACAATACCTTTTCAAAAAATAAATTTGATATCTACATTTTATTTTTACATTAAAATATTTTTATTTTGTAATAATATTAGGTTTATGGAAGCATTGCAGGTTGTACAAAAGTTGTAATACCTTTCACCCAGTTTCAATGTTAACAATTTACAAAACTATGCTACACTTATCAAAACTAGGAAATTAGCATCAGGGAATTAACAATGAACCAGATTCCATATTTTTTTTACATTTTACCAGTTTTAAAAATTATAATTATTATTGCATCTTAATTGTCTGTATTAATGGGTTTCATGGTGATATTTCCATACGTGCATATATTGTGCTTGACTACTAAACTTTTTTCAATTTTTTTTTTATTAGTTCATGTTTTCAGTATATAATGATTATGGTCCTTGGTGGAAGTTGGTTCATGTATGTTGGGCATCTCAATTTTTTTTCATCGCTTTCCCTCTTCTACCTTCCCCCTCCCTCCATCTCTTGGTCCTCTCATTTGTAAAGTATCTTCTTTCCTATTTCCTATGATCTATCTTTTACTTTCCTCTTTGATTATATTTTGTGTTTCTCATGTAAGAGAAACCATGTGATATTTACGTTTGTATCTTATTTATTTCACTAATATAATCATCTGAAGGTGTTTCCATTTTCCTACAAATTATTTAAGATCATTTTTCTTTAGGACAGAGTAGTACTGCATCGTATATACATAATATATATTTTTATCTGTTGATGGGCATATAGGTTGCTGCCAAGATTTTTCTATTATGAGTTCTGCTGCTGTAAACATGAATATACATGTATCACTGTAATACAATCTCTTTAACTCTTTCAGAAAGATGCTCAGAAGGGGAATAGCTAATATTTGACTATTCTTTTTCATTTCTGTTTCTCACCCCTCCAACTATCCCTTTGCTCTAATTATACTCAACTTCTCCATTAATATTGCTCTATAAAGTCACCAGTATCTACTCAGCTGTAATACAATACCTGATACTTTCTTAGTTCTCCTTAGCTAATGCATTGGTTTGGGCTCCTGTAAATCCCATATCAAAGTGCCTTAAGGTAATAAAAGAGAGAACAAAATTCAGCTTATATGAACAGTGTGGTACTGTAACTCAGTTACAGTGTGACCCAGAGCTCACTGCTATCACTATGTGGTTTCTCTCTTCTACACACTGTTGGCTCAATGTTTGGACGTGGCAGGGTTGCAATAAACTCAAAATAAATAGAGATACTCTCCTAAACTTAAACAAATAAAAAACCCTAAAATTGAGTGCTTGGCTCTGATTGGTCTGTGTCAGGTGCCAGTCCTGGAATCACTTGCCTGGGAGATTGACTTGGGCCTAGATAATGTATTTAACCTGAGGAGGTAAAGTGGGTGAGCCACACTTAAATTGAATAGTTTATGAATGGAGACAGATTCATTTCTCAGATGTAAATTATTGTAAAAATCACCTGGATGATGAAGAGATGCTGGAAAGCAAATTCAGCTGTCATCTACTATGCTTTTTGACTTAGTTTCAAGGCCAAAATCCTTAAAGAAATTCTCAGGTTTTACTTATCCCTCAGCTACCACATGCATCAGTTATGACTGCCCATGAGTTCTAAATTCTCAGTGGGTAGCCAGTCTGTCCATTTTATCACTACTGTAGCCAACCTAGTTCAAATGATTTTGACTCTTGAAATAATGTTCTTTCATTCTTTTCTCTCAAGCAATAACAATAATACACAATACTTTTTGAGGACTTATTAAATAGCCAACACTGTGCAAAGTGCCTTGTTTTCACTCACTTAGTACTCAGAGATACCCTAGGAAGTAATTGTGACATTCCCTGTAACACAGAACAGAAAACTGTAATTAGAAGCAAAATTCTTCAATGGCTTGTTTCCCTATATTCTTGATATCTATTACTATATACCAAACTGCTCTGAGATTTCTTGTCTTGAAATTAATAGCAACCATTTGTTTACAGTGATAATCTATAATTTAGGTGGGGTTGGCAGGGAGGGCTTGGCTCTGTTCTATGTAGCATCAGCTGAGGTTCCTTGACCAGGGGATGGAGAATCCAGTGTCATTGACAAGTTAGTGCTGGGACTGAGTCAGGGACCTTAGTTCCTGTCCCTAGGGCCTCTCCCAAATGGCTTTTCCATAGGTTGTGGGCTTCCTAACAACATGGTAGCTGAGTTCCAAAACCAAAGCAAAGAGAAAGTCAAAAGCACCGTTCTTAAAACAAGCCCAGAATCTCGCAGTGTTAACAGGACCTAGATTTAGAGAGGCACTAGCTCTTGCAGCAAATCACTTCTTCTTAAAATTCTATCTCCTCCAGGAAGGTGACAATTTTTCCTAGAATGTACCTAGGATAAACATTCAGCTTTCAGGACTCACTGGCTCCAGTGCTTGCACGAATGGAAAGTCTTGGGAGCTTGTTTTTATGGAATTTCGTCTAATAGCACTCTGTTCCTATTAGTAATGTCACTATTTGTTTTGAAGCTCCCGGAAGGTAGATGCAATGTTTCTCTGACTCACAAAAATATTCTTAGAAAACAGGAAGTAAATGTACTCAGGACCAGTAGAGCAAAGTTGAATTTTAAATAGGCAGAGGGTACAGTATAAGCAAAAACTGAGTGGACTGGATGAACTCCCTGCTGTCCAATAGGCAAGGCGTGGCTCTCATGCCATGGCCTGGAATAAATTTCTGGTCTGGGAAAGAGATATATTTTATAAGGTTAACAGAAGCGGTAACACACCGCGTTCCCAGTAAACCAGCACTAGGGACTGTGATTTAGCCTCCCTGGGAGCTGTTCTGACCGATCAAGTGAAAGCTCTAACACAAAATGTGTCCACTCCAGTCCCAACAGTTGGTGATTCGGACCAAAAGTCATTTAGCATAGTGATCCACCACTCCGGCTCTGGAGGCAAACAAACCAGGGTTCAGTTCCTGATTTTGTGTCTTCTGAACTGTGAGAACTACAAGCTACTTAATCTCCTAGACTCACGCTTTTTAAAATTCATAATCTAGGAAAAATAGTAGTTCTTTCCTCATAAAGCTCTTTTAAGAATTCAAGTAAGATAAGCGCTACAAAATGTTCAGGTCGCAGTAAATGATCAAAAGGTGAATTAGTCAATTAATTAAATAATTACTGAGAACTACTGACAATGATATGGTACTGGGGAATGGTTAGAATCTTGACTTTGGAATCAAATAATACATAAGCTTAGAGACTGATTTGTTATCTAGTGTCTGAGCGACTTGGGCAAGTGACTTTCTGAACTCTGGTTTTCTTACCTTTAAAGAGATGAGAACCTCATGGGGTTGTTTTGATGTTTGAATAAAATAAAATATGTAAAATGTGCCCCACAGTGTCAGCATATAATATATGCTCAATAAATTAAAAGTCATACTTTGGGTCTAAGGGTATAGCTTCACAGTAGAGCACAGGCTTAGCGTTTGACAGGCCCTATGTTCAATTCCCAGCACAAAAAATATACTCTCGAAATTCTAACAAATAATTACTCTTATTCAGGGAATAATCCACAGGTAAATTTGGTTGAGGTGTAGGTGATCTACGCAGAGGAATATTCAGAGACGTTAAGAGAAAATGCCCTGTGTCCGTTTGTGGCATTCCTGAATGCACAGATAACAATTTTACATTTTTCCCACTGGCAATGGTAAACCACTGAAGATGGTCAGATTTTCCAAAAGATAACATCCATATAAATAATAGAAAGTATCTGAGAGAAGATGAAATGGAAATGGAGAGACTTATCCTTCCACACAGTTTTTCAACTGCCTAACAATTATTGAGCTCCTATGTACCAGGTGCTGGAGTGGAAAGAAACACGGGTAATTGAAATCTGAAGTGTGTGAAGTACTAGACTAGAGAAGCATGGCAGTGAGGTACCTGAC
The DNA here is from genome assembly GCA_004363535.1 of Dasyprocta punctata. Lineage (NCBI taxonomy): Eukaryota > Metazoa > Chordata > Mammalia > Rodentia > Dasyproctidae > Dasyprocta > Dasyprocta punctata. The sequence continues at coordinate 5,308 of RJWM01000380.1, read as the reverse complement.
TCAGACTTTTGAAGGGATCCAAAAATTCTTTCAGAAAGAAGGATGTTTAAACCATGAACTGAAGTATAAAGGTGAGAAGCGGCATTGCAGGCAAAAGAAATGTTAAGAGCCAAAGATTCTTTTTTTTTTTTTTTTTTTTTGTGGTACCAGGGGTCAAACTTACAACCTTGTGCCAGCCAGGCAGATGCTTAGGCCACTGAGCTAAATCCCCGGCAAGAGCCAAAGATTCTTAAGCGAGGGACAACATGGTGAGTGGAGCAGTCTTCAAGGCAAGAAGGCAGAAAAATCTGGACTAGGGTGAAGGCCATGGGGGAGGGGAGAGAGGACAAATGAGCACGCCATTATGGAATACGATGGAAAACTGGGTTCGTGGGATGAAGGAGAGGTCCAAGGTGACCGGGACACGGACTTCCCTCCCCATGTTAGTCAGCCTTTGCTTCATTTGCCATCCACTTCTAGTGGGTATTGCTAGATTTTGCTGAGGCAGGCTGATAGGGTTTCTTTTAAATCCTAGGCTGGGGTTATGTAATAGAGGACTTGTACGAGATTTGGAAGGCAGAAGTGAGACGGCATCTGCAGTTACTTCTGAAGTTGATCAGGTGTGATGATGAGCACAGAGGTATCTGGTGGATCTCAGCTCGCAGAGATTGCCCTCTTGACTACCAGTGCTCCGGGCTTCCCATACCACCTGTGGGCCCCCAGCGGTAGCAGCTGTTCAGAGGCAATTGTTTCCCCTTCATGTACTTCCCCTTTGTAATCCCACTTCACAAAGTGGCTGTGTGTGCTTGACTTTACTATGATCTTTTCCTGGTCCTTCAAATATCCATTTCAAAATTTGACTACCTAATTTTCTCCTCCGATTGTGCAATATCGCGTTCTTCTCATAACTCTCTTATTCCATACCAATTGCAGTGAATCTACCCATGACTGAATCTGACTGTTCCAAGGCTCATAAACTTCTAAGTAGCTTGGATTTCATTTATCCTTCAGTATTTCTGGTATGTCCAAGCAGCAAAGAAGGAGGATATCGGTGTTTATTCCCCCTAAGGAAAAACATAGATCATCATCTCATTTAGTCCAGAATTTATTTGAGGCTCTGAATAGTCTCCTTTCCTTTAACTGAGTAGAACAAAACAGAAAATGATAAGCAGATGACTAAGCAATAACATTTTTAAAAAATGGAGAGAAGAAAGAATGTTCCAAGAAGAGAGAACAGGATGTGCAAAGATCCAGGGGTCATAACTCCTCTTTTCCTACCTTAGGCTCCCATGGTGAGTGAGATCATGAGGGAGAAGACCCTCAGTAAACACGTACTGTGCAGATGTGAAGTTAAATTGGGAAGACTCTTTACTAGAAGGACATTTGGCTTTGTACTCTTCAGTAGCCCTCTGGGGTACTCAGTTTACCTCTCTCCTTCAGCCTTTAGAAAACTAAAATTTCACAGAATGTAGCTATGTGGTTGGTGCCGGCGGGCCTAGTGCATTTGGCTCAGGGAATCCCATTGTCTGCTCCTGAGTGCTATGGAAAAGGAAGTGAGGACACCTCCAGACCAGTTTGTTCTCCTTTCATGCCAGAACTTTTTTTTTTCTTTTTTGGATGAAAGTGTGCTGACAACATCAGAATTATTTCATCTTTTCTGCCTCAGACCCTTTCAGCTTGTTTTTGTCCTCTGTTCCCGGGACAAGTCAGGGTGAAACACCTCTAAGAATTCTGACTCCACTGCTTATTGCCCTGTGAATGAGGACAAGTTACTTTAACTGCCTGCATCTCAATTTCTGCATCTGTTAAATGAACCTAAGGATTTATTTTGTGGGGTTGCAGTGGAGATTTTATTAGTTATATGTGTGGCCTCTTGAACAGAGCACAGTATATAATAAGTAGTCACCAAGTGTCAACTGATATTATTGTGTCAAAATGTCAGTAATTTCATTACTCTGTAGAAGCAGAAGGTTAATTATAGCTTCCCTGGCACCCAAATTGAATGTGAGGTCCTCAATGGTCTTTGCTTTGGGCATCTTCTTAGAGAAATCAAGTGATTTTCAAGCTCAATAGTCCTTGCTTAATAGTAACGTCGTTTAACCATTTTAGTGTGTGCAAGGAAAGATCAGTGTGACTCATCTATTCAAACTATGATAAGTAGGAAGTAGGAAGGAGCCAATGTCTGGCTCAGGTTCTCTACCGCCTGCCACTCCTCCCTCTCCCTGCCTCACAGCCAGGCTTCCACGGGTCTCTGTGCCCCCTCTTGACTTCTGCCCTCCTACTTGCCTGCCGGCCAGCTACCCTACAGGCTGCCCTCTTCCCCTGCCTTGCCAGCAAATCTGGCTTCCCAAAGGTAACCAACAACTTCCATGTTTTTACATTTAATGACACCTCTTTGCCCACTGATCACTTCCACCTCCCGGGGCCAGTCTCTTTACAGGTTCCTGTAACATCATACTTTTCCTCTGTAGGCATTTTGCTTCCCACCTCGCTGGCTGCTGCTTTTTCCCCAGTCTGTTTACTCTTTTTCCCAACCATTGCATGTTGATGTTCTCCAGGTTTTATCCTAAGTCTTCTTGTCTTCTTCTAAGGGGGTACGTGCATTTCCAAGGCTCATTCATCAGCTGTGTGGAGTCAGATCATCTCCTTTTCCAAAGCTGTAGACTCCTGCATTTTCCTTCTTACCTTTCCTACCTAAGTGTTGCAAAGACTCTTCAAATCCAATGTATGCTAACTGAATTTATCTCACTCCACAAATAGTAGCCTCTTTGTCTGTCTCTCAGTGACTGGCACTTCACTGGCACAATTATGAGAATGATTTTGACATCCTATTTCTGCCTTCCTCTCATCTCCTTATTTTAAATCAAGCAACCAGCTGACCAATAAATCAATCTCTCTTTAAACTTCACTTTCAAAATATCTCTGAGACAAGACTTTTTTTTTTCTCTCCTTGTTGCTTCTCTCCAGGTTCTGGCTTCCACTTCTTCTGCTGATCAATCCCTATAGCCTCCTAATTGGCCTCCTGGCCTTCAGTCTTCATCCTTCCAAATTATTTTCAACAATCTGCTGGATTTTTATTTTGTAAAGGGAAAACTGACCTGGAAGCATTCCTGGTTAAAATAGTTCAGGGATTTCCATTGTTTTTCAGGGTGAAACTAATGTGTTCTAAGTGAGCCTTTAAGACTCTGTGTGATCAGTTTCTTGCTGACCCTCTGGCCTCATTTCTGTGCTCCTCCATCCCTCCCGACAGTCTCACTGATCTTCTGATACCCAAAATGGATCCCCAGGTCCTACTTTGGAAACCTCTTCTCAAGTAACCACAGCTCATTTCTTTAGGCTTCAGGTCCAGTTCACTTCTGCGAGGAAAGTTTCCATGACAGAATGTCCCTGTTGGGTCTGTCCCTGCAGGAACCTGGGTAACTTTTCTCATAGCTCTATGATTTATTCACAATTCGTACTTTGTAATCAGGCTGTAGGGGTCTGAATTCCAGCTAACTGCTAGTCATTATTTAAACTCAGTGAACCTCAGTTTTCTCATCTGTAAAATGGGTTTATTTCACAAATTTGTAGTGAAGATCAAAGGAGACAATGCATGTGGAATACTCACTCAGCTTGGCACCCAGTCCCTGCTGCATTGTTTGCCTGTCTGTTTCCATCATCAGGTTTTAAATTCTATGGGAACACAGCCAGGCTTGTGACCTATCGTGTACCTGACATCTCTCACTCTGTCTGTCCAGCCCTTTATGAAGAAAGACCAAAGGCTACTTTTGATTTTCTAAAGTCACAGAAAGGGTCACTGGTGTTTAATCATGGGAAGGAGAAAGTAAGGGAGACTGAGGGTTGCAATTAATAGAAAAAGAATGTGTCTTAGGATTTTTCTCAACTATTTATCATAAAAATTTAAAATGATTTTAAAGTAATACATTCTTTTATAGGAAATCTAAAAATATCCAATGACTATATAATTTTGTTAATCAACAAACTCTTCCATTAATATTTTGTATTTCCATATAATTTTTAGAATAAATTCATGTGCCTTTATTCCAGCGGGAATGAAATGGCATGTAACTAATATTTGTGTAATTAACTGTTTAAAGCATATGACTTGATTTTAGAGTGTATAAGGCCAGAAACTATGCCCATCACTGGATGTCCAGTATCCACTATACAGCAGACAGCAGTTCAATAAAAATATTGAATAAATTACTAAAAATTATTTGATATTTTGATTATTATTTATTAGCACATGTTTGTAGTTCACGCAGTTTGCAATCATCTTGAGGTGTGGGTACGCGTACATAATGCAACTTGTTTCTTTTTTAATACCCTTCCCTCCCCCCTCCCCCTCTAGTTCCTCTTCCCCATATTTATTCTTGCATATATTATTAATCTTGACTTATGTTTATGGCATACATTTACATTCATTGAGGTTATTAGGTTCCTGTACATAGCATATCTTTATTTTACTTATTTTTAAAACATTTAATGTTATCTTATATTTCTCCACGCCATTATTTCTGTATCTTTTTTTGGTGACTTGATAGTATATTACCTAAATGATTTAACATTTATTATTGGATGTCTAGTGTATGTCAGGCCTTTGTTATTTTGTCAATATTGTATCAAACATTCTGGGGCATGATTGTTTGCCACATTTTAAGTCTTAGACTTATTTCCTTACAGTTGTTTTCTAGAAGAGGAATCTTACTGTTATTAACTCTTCTTTGAAATGTTGTAGAATTCTCCTTCCTTTTCATTGCTTGTAAGACATTCACCTTTACTGTTTTGAGATGTTTTCTCTGTCTCTGGTGATGCTGGGGTAAATGATATTCAAAGTCTAGGCTCAGTCTTACCCTTCTGTTCTTTCTCCAGGAAGTAGATGGCCTGACTCCCACGGCAGGAGCAGCCAGAATCCTACCTTTGTTTTATTAAATACGACAGATTCCAGAGGTGGGATGAAAATAGATGATTTTTCCAACTCCTCCTCCTTCTCTTCCTCCTCCTTCTCCTCCTCCTCCTCCTTTTCTTCTTCTTCTTCTTCTTCTTCTTCTTCTTCTTGCAACCATTTGTCTTCTTCTTCTTCTTCTTCTTCTTCTTCTTCTTCTTCTTCTTCTTCTTCTTCTTCTTTCCCCTCCTCTTCTCCTTTTCCCTTCCCTTCCTTCCTCTTCTCCTTCTCACACTCACCTTTGTAAGGAAGGAAAGGGGAAAAAGCTCTGAAAAAAATATTTTGTTATGTGTTGTGGGTATGGAAAAAAGGAAAATATTGAAAAGAAGGAAAAAAGAGGAGAATGGGGTAGAAGGGAGATTAAAAAGGAAAGCTAGAAAACAA
>RJWM01000379.1:0-227782 GCA_004363535.1 Dasyprocta punctata | reverse complement strand
CTGACCCATAGAAGTCCTGTGCTACTGTAAATCCTTATTGTTCCCAGTCACTACATTTTGAAATAATTTATTATGTAGCATTAGCTAGCTAATATGCCTTTTTCTGTCTTTTGAATTTTGTACCTTTTGCATTTATGTCTGTCTTAGTTACTTTCCCTGTCACTGGGACAATATACCCGCTACACCTACAACCTAAGAAAGGAGCCATTTATTTTGGCTCATGTTTTAATACAGTGTTATTCAGCTCCAAAAGTGAAACAGAATGACAGAGGGACATGGTGGAGGAGAGCTGTGCAGGGCATGGCATCCAGGAAGCAGAAAGAATCAGTGGAAGAACTGTGGTAGTAAGGAGATATATCCTTGTAGGCCACGACCCTAGTGACCCATCTCTTCAAACCAGACCCTACCTCATATCAGCAAGTCATTCATAAATCCCCATAATCCAGTCAACCACCAAAGCCCCAGTACATGACGCTCTGGGGGTTCATTTAGATAAAAACCATAACATTCTGCTCCTGGACCCCAAAAGACTCATGTGTGTGCTTTTATTTTTTATTTTTTAAAATTTATTTATTTTGAGACAGAGTCTCACTCTACAGTTCAAGCTGGCTTTGAATTCATTGTGCAGCATAGGCCGGTCTCAAACTCCCTCCTGCCTCAGCTTCTCAAGTGCTGAGATTATAGATGTGTGCCATCATGCCCAACATGTGAGTCCCTTTATAAAAAACCCATTTAGTTCATCTCTATGAGTTCCCAAAGTCCTAACAGTTTCAGAATTATTGAAAAGTTCAAGTTCAAAGTCTCCTCTGAGAGTTAAGGCAATCTCTAGCTGCAAGCTCCTATAAAAAGCAAAAGAATGTTAAGCACTTTCAACATACAATGGCACAGGGTAAATATGCTCATTCCAAAAGGGAAAAATGGGGGCTTAGAAAAGAATGGGATCAAAGCAAGACCAAAATCCAGCAAGGCAAATATTTCAATCTTGTAGTTCCGTGTCCAGCTTCTTACTGAGATGTGAATTCCAAAGGGGTTAAGTGGGCCTGCCCCTACAGCATTGCTGGGGGTTGTAGCCCTTATTGCTTCTTTCTGAGGCTGACTTTGTTCATGCTTTGCAGCTTTCTTCAGATATTCTATGGCCCTGGCTTCTTCAACCTTCTGGGGTCTCCACTGTAATTTTGACTTCATTCTCATAGCTTCACATACTACCCTCTTAGGGGCACACTGCCTGGTCTCCCAGGCCTTCTAAAATCTGAGTGGAAGCTTTTCTAACCCCACAACTCTTGCATTCTGCACACACCTAAAACCAGAACTATGAGAATGATGCCAAGATCTGCCACCCATCACTTCTGAGCAGTAGTTGAACTTCTTTGTATCTTGACTGTGGTTTCAGACTGAATCCCAGAGAATCAATTTCCTATGCTGCCCTTATCAAACAGAGTGCCTGAGACTCTTTTCAAAGCAGTTTTTCACTTTTGTAGGTGAAAGGTCGAGGGTATCTTGCTGTTTCCTGACATGCCCTCAAGCCATTTTTCCTATTGTCCTGATCCAAAGTACAATATTTTCAGCAAACAAGATCTCCTCTGCTCCAATTTTGCAGGCCTCAAATAAACTGGGACTTTCTGGCCAAACTCAAAACTTTTAAAATCACTCAGATGTACCATTTGCTCTTGATTCTCAACATAGAACTGGCTAAAAGTTCCCAACAGTAGCAATACCACAACTTCAATATTAGGCTATTTTGAAATCTCCTCTGCCAGATTAATTAGTCCACCACCTGTAATCTCAGTCACCTGAAAAGTCTTAGGACATGAACAAAATGTAAAAAAAAAAATTTCTGCCACAGCATAGCAAACATGCTCTTGAGTCCAACTTGTTCTCAACCGACATTTTCTGAGTCCAGTCTTTACCATCTTCCCTTGTGTCAACATTCTTGCTTTCTGAGCTCCAATCAAAATCTCCCATCAAGCTGGCCTTCCAGCATTCTAGGGCTGCTTCAACAGCATTCTAGGGCTCCCAACTTCCTGAAAATGCATTGCAAAGGCTTCTGAACCACAAAATCAAGTACCATCATAGCAACAACCTTACTTCTCTAGTACTGAAATCTTAGTTACTTTCCTTGTTGCTGGGACAATATACACAACACCCATGACTTAAGGAAGGAGATGTTTATTTTGTCTCATGTTTCAGTCCAGGATTGGGCATCTCTAAAGAAGAAACAGCATTGCAGAGAAAGCATGATAGTGGAGAGCTGCTCATGGCACGATATCCAAGAAGCAGAGAGAAACAGTGGAGGAGCTGGGGACAGTGGGGAGATAAATCCTTTTAGACTATAACCTCAGTGACATACCTTTTCAGACCACACCCCACCTCCTAACAGCAAGTCATCTATAAACTCCATAATCCAATCATCTCCCAAAATCCCTGCTTATGAGTGCATGAGGCTCTTGAGTGACATCTAGATAGAAATTAAAACAGTGTACAAATAATGTTTCTGATAATGATCATATTAGCCTAATATACTGTTATAACCATTTGTGACTGAAATTCAAGAATATTACAGTAGGATAACTGTGGGGTGCAGAGGTGGAACCCACTAAAGAAAGACTCCACCTAGATACTTTGAGAAGTGGGGGATCCTGACTTCTGGATATGTGTGCTGGGGCACCTATGCAGACAAGGTAAAACTTAGGTGCAAAATTTGCAACTATCTACCTGCAGGCCTGTGTTAGTCTGCTTTCCATCACTGTGAACGAATACTTGAGAAAAACAGTTTAGAAAAGGAAAGTCTTATTTTGGCTCATGGTCTCAGATCATGGTCAGCTGGTTCTAAGGCAGAAATGTCATGGCAAAATAGATATTGCGCAAGGGAGAAGGAAGAAAACTGCTCAAAAGGAAAGAACAACTGGGATAAGGGCAAGGAGAAAAGAAAGAAGGGAAAAGATCTATCGTATATATATTTGATAGATAACTATACTACTAATCTCTGTTAGTTCATCAAAAAGAACAGTTTGTGCTTTCATTGTTTGATCACTTTTTTCATGCCTATATCTTAATCTGAACAACTACTTTGAAGATAACAATACACAATATATTAACCAGTATTAGCACATGTCTGTAATTCTAACTCTGGGCAGCTGAGTCAGGAGAATCACAAATTCAAGCCCAGCTGGGCAGTTTAGTGATTTAGCAAGATCCTATCTCAAAAAAAAAAAAAAAAAAAAAAAAAAAAAAAAAAAAAAAAAAAAAAAAAAAAAAAAAAAAAAAAAAAAAAAAAAAAAAAAAAGAAAAAAAAAGAAAAAGGACTAGATTGAATCTCAGTTCTGAAAAAAAAAATCTGAACTTGACACTCACCAGAATTGATAAAATTATAAATACTCATAGTAGCAAGTGTTGCCAAAAATATAGAACAATTGTACAGTTGTACATTGCTGAAGAAAGTGTAAATAAGCACAACTACCTTGGAAATCCACTTGGTCCACTAAAACTCAACATACAAACCTTATAATCCAAAAATTCTGCTCCTAACAGTAGAAACCCATGAGAAATGAGAGCACATGTTCCCCAAAATACATGTACAAGAATATTCATAAAAACTTCATTCATAATAGTTCCAAACTATGTTCATTATCATGACTGGCAATTTAGCAGCTTAATGAGACTCTATCTCAGAAAATTTAAAAAGGGCTGGGGATGACCCTGAATTCAATTTTAGTATCAAACACACAGAGACAAAAAGGGAAGATGAAAAGTGCTATAACTATTAAAGAAATTTATTTTGTAGTCAATAATCTTACTATATAGAACATTCTATACCAAGTGGTCTCATTGTTGAGTGTTACCAAAGATTTAAGGAATAATGCTAATTCTAAAAAAATACTTTCAGAAAATTGTGTAAGACCAAAATTACCCTAATACCAAAACCAGAAAAAGATAGTATAAGAAAACTGTAGAACAATATTTCTCATAGATACAGATACAAAAATCCTTAACAAAATTTTTAACCTACTGAATCCAGTAATATATAAAAAAGACCATACATCAAGACCAATTAGGGGGCCGGGAGTTTGGCTCAGCAGCTTACGCACCTGCCTGACAGGCATGGCATTGTGAGTTCAATCCCCGGTGCCACAAAAAACAAAAACAAAAACAACCCCTCCCAAAAAAACCAGTTAGGGTTTATCCCAGGAATTCAATGCTAATTTAACCTTAAGATAATCAATCAATATAATTCACCATATCAATAGATTAAATATCATTCCACAAATCCTAGCAACTGCCACAAAGAAAAAAAAAAAAAAAAAGGAAAGAGAAATAAAGTGAGTAAAACTTGAAAAGAAAAAATAAATCTGTCTCCACTGTCATGTAATTTGGTTGTCTACATAGAAAATTTCAAGGAATCTACAAAAAAGTTGCTAGAACTAGTCAACTAACAAGTTCACAGGATCAAGATCTACATACAAAAATTGCTACACTTCTATATACACGCAACAAAAAGTTGGCAATAAAAAATTTTTAAATGGTATCATTTATAATATCATCAAAACATTGAATTGCTTTGATGTGTCTAGCAAAAAAGTTTGTATGCTAAAAATTGCAAAATACTGATGAAAGACATCAAAGAAGAACTAAATAAATGAGGAGCTATAACACACTGATGGATTAGAAGATTTATTATTGGTTTTTCTTGCTTTTTTTTTTTTTTTTTTTTGGTACCAGGGTTAGACCTCACGACCTCATGCTCGCCAAGCAGGCCCTTGTGCTGCTGAGCTAAATCTCCGGCCCTCATTATTGTTTTTTTCAATCTTGTTAAAAATTTCCACTCTCCCTAACTTTGCCTCTATATTCAATGAATAACAAGCCCAATCAAAATTTTAGTGGACTATTTTCATAGATATTGGAGGAAAGCAAAGGAAGTAGAAACACCATGACATTTCAAAGAAGGAGGAGGAGGAGGTGGAGGAGGAGGAGGAGGGGGAGGAGGAGGAGGGAACAGAACAGAACATGCAAGCTACCTTTTTCGGTAAAGCTAGTTACTGAGGCAGTGTGGTATGGGACAGATTGGGTCCAAAGACAGATCCAGATGAGTATGAGCAACTGCTTTAACTAAGGTACGCATACAATTAGTGGAGGAACTCAACAAAAAGAAAATAAGTGGCCTAATTTAAAAATGGGTAAAGTATTCTAAGCTAACGATGGTGGCTCGTGTAGTCTCAGTACCCAGGAGCCTCAGGTTGGAGGGTCACTGTGAGTTCAAGGCCACCTTAAGCTGCATAGTGAATTCAAGTCCAACCTGAACTACATAGTGAAATCCTGTTTTTGGTTTTTAAAAAGCAAAACAAAACAAATAAGAAAAATGGGAAAAGTATTCCAATAGATACTTTACCAAAGAAGTTAAATGGATGGCAAATAAACACACAGAAAGATGCTTGACATCATTAGACATTAGGGAAAAACAAGTTAAAACCACACACACACAAAAAAAAACTATTCCATATCCATCTGAATGGATTTAATCAATGAAACCAAAAAATGTCAATACCAAGAAAGAGTCAGTATGCCAAGAGACTGGAATTATCTTTACTAGCAAAACAAAATGGTGCAACTGCTTGAGAAACAGTTGGACAATTTCGTGTAAAAATTAAGAAATGGTCATGCACTCAACATATGACCCAGCTGGTTTTCACTCCTAGATGTTTACTCAAGAGAAATAAAATTATCTTTTGATCACATAGGAATCTGTTAACAGATGCTTATATAGCCATTTTCTTCACAAAAATGAAAAACTGGAAGCAATCCAAATGTCTTTTAAGTGAGCCAGGTGTGGTGGTGCACTCCTTTAATCCCAGCACTTAGGAGGCTGAGGTAGGAGAAGCATTGTGAGTTCGAGACCGGCTTGGGCTACATCACGAGCGCAAGGCCGGTCTGAGCTATATAGTGCTACCGTGCCTCAAAAAAAAAAAAAAAAAAAAACACAAACAAACAAACAAAAAACAACTAGGGCCAGGAGTTTAGCTCAGTGGCTTAAGCACCTGTCTGGCAGGCGTGAGGTTGTGAGTTTGATCCCCAGTGCCGCAAATAAATAAATAAATAAATAAAGTCTTTTAAGTGGTGAATGAATGAACAAAATGAAATAAAAAAGAATTCACTTATTTAACCATATATAGAACAAATTACTGGTTGAGCCAGCAAGAAGGATCAGTGAAACTTCCTCCTTCTTTCCCTTTTACTTTATCCAAGATACAAGCCTATTGGTTGGTGCCTCCCACACCCAGGGTGAGTCTTTCATCTTCAGTAAGTTACCATGCAGACATGTATGACTGTGCTAAACCAGTTAGCTAGGTGTTCCTCATTAAAGTTGCCGTCATAGTTAATTACCACAGATGTGACATCATCAGAGACTACTATAGGGAATAAAGACAAACTCCTTAACCTGTTAGTCACTGCATTCACAATTCATTTTTTGTTCTGAGGCAGACAGGGATTTAAAAGTAGTTTTTTTGCCTTTCTTTTTTTTATTTTAAAGAGATTCAAAGAAAACAAAACAATAAAAAACAGTAGAAATGATATAGGATTTTGAAACAAGCTGATAGGACATTAGCAGTTGTCACCATATTGCATATTGTTATCTTCAAAATAGTTGCTTAGATTACTAGATACAGGCATGCAAAACAGATCAAACAATATAAGCAATCACAGTTTCTTTCCCTGAACTAATAGGATCAATAGTACAATTATCTTAGCTATCTTATACATATATATATATATATGTATGTATATATATATATATATGTATGTATATATATATATATATATATGTACTTGTATATAATATATATTTTTCCTTTCTTAAAAGCAGTTTTTGCTAAAACCTATGACATTTCTCTTGGGCCTACAGATGTTTCATAGATAATTAAGAGTAGAACAGAACTTGACTTTCCTTTTTGTGTCCTTTGTTACCTTAAAACTTTGAATATAGGCATAGTACTCATGTTTAAAAAAAAATGTCAAGAGAACAAAGTCTGCTAACCCTAGCCTTACCTAGCTTATCTCATCTGCCTTCAAGAGGACACCAAAATAAGAGCAATTCATTTTGGGGGTTCACAGGGGTATCCAATTTCCAGCCTTCACAGTGTTCAGGTGCAGGCCCTTCCCATCGGAGCAGTGCCTGGAAGCCTCCAGCCGTTGTGCTGACCCTGTGGTGACCTAAGTCCCAGAAAAGGCAGAGGCTTTCAAGACTGAGATCACAGCAGGGGCAATCATTTCATGGCAAGGGAGTCATCTCCAAGCTACGAGGATTTATCCAGAGATACAAATCCACCAGAGCTTGGCCCACTGCAAAACCCCACAACCTGGTCCTGTCTTGTGCATAGACTGGTTGAATCCTCTTCATCAGGGTGCACCCCCTCCAGCTACTACACAAGCTGGAGCCCTTTCCATATCTTTTCTTACTTTTCGATGAAAGCTGTTTGTGCAAATTCATGCTGTCCCTTTGATTTTAATTTCCATAATCACTCAAGCAAGGACCCACGCTAGCTGGTGACAGGTAGAGAATACTTTAGTGGTCGTTAATGTGCTGACTACAAGGCGCTTGGGGTAAGAAGGAAACTGCAGCATTTTGAATTTACTCTTTTCTTTCAAGGTTCAATACTATCTCTGAAATGAATTGACGAGAGACAGATTAACAGGTAGGAGAATATACAAAAGGTACACTTGCTGGGCAAGAAGAGGCAGGATAGCTGACCCTTGTGTAGAACTTGAAGGGTTAAGGGCTGGGGCTGCTGGAGACAGGGAGATGGCCCATCACTCTCTGGAGATGGGAGGATGAATCACTAAGAGGAGTTGCCTTGCTATGCAGATGACATCTTCCAGTCCCTGCTTCCGACCCCCAATCTCACTTTCCAGTGGAAATATGCTTCCTGGGAATGGGAGTCAGGTTGAAAAGTTCTATCTATAGTTTCTATTTACTAATCTAGAGAGATGTAGATTTGTTTTTTAATAAAGGGATAGCTTTTCAGAACCATTCCCATGCCTGTGTGTCTGTAGTTTCTCTGAATAGCGAAAGATAGGTATTTGGAGTGGGATATTTTATTCTTCCATAAAAGTTTTGTTTTGTTTTGTTTTGAGGTGGGGTCTCGCTATGTAGTTCAGGCTGGCCTTGAACTCAGTGTGTAGCATAGGCTGGCCTCAAACTCATGGCGATCCTATTGCTCAGTCTCCGAAGTGCTGGGATTGCAGGCGTGTGCCACCATGCCTCGAAAAAAGTGCTATTTTCAGTTCCTCATTTGAATTTGGCACTGTTTGGAGGACCAATTACAAAGTGGCTGTTTTTAATTCTTCATTTTGATCTGGGAAAAAGTTAAATGATCTTTCAATAGGGCAGTTTAAATCTGGCACCAGGCAAAGTGAGTTTTTGATAGGATGACTGTACCGATGCCTTATTTACATGAGGGAGAAGCCAGACCAGGGATTTTGGATACAAAAGACCAATTTCCCTCATCCTCAAGACGGTTGTGAATCTTTTCACCAGCCTATTCTTGCTCTACTTTCTTTTCTACCTTTAGTAAATATGCACTCTCACTGCCTTTTCTGTGTCTAACTCTTTATTGAGGACACCAAGAGCCTGAAGAGAATCCTAGGGGGCCCACCCTCCAGTGACAGTCTCAAAGCTCATCCAGCATTTCCCACACTTGTTCTTTACATACTTGGCCATGGATTGCAATTTGTGTTTGTGTGTGTGCCAGTTTAAAAGGTGTAATATATTACAATTTTAAGACACAATAAGGGCAGGAGTAGGGAGAGGTATGGTAGTCAACCAGGCCTTAAAGAATGTCACTGTGGAAAATTTCCAAGTTACCTACTATTATTGTTATGAGAGGAGAAAAAAAAAAAAAAAAAAAAAAAACAAGCAGAATTTTCCAATGCCTAAAACTTTCCCGATGTTTCCCAAGGTGCGTTAGGTAAAGTTCCTACTTATACCCTTGTAGGAATTCTGCAGCTCTTTCCTGACAGGCCAGGGATCAAAACTTCCCCCTTTTTTCTAAAGATCCAGGAGGGAACTTCCTGGCTTGGAGGTGGAGGGAGTTTCCTTCTCCTGAACCTTATAAATACAGCCTTAACCTAGTAAAGATTAATAAATCAGCAAAGTCCAAGACAAAAAGCAAAATCTCACCCAACCCCCCAAATTATAAAATACCCAAAACTTCTCTTACCCAAAAATAATAAAACTAGAAAAACAAAGAAACACATAAACCATGCACAATCCGGGCATAAAAACTGCCCTACAAACCAAAGGCAAAATATCCTGCCAAAAATCGCAGAAAAAATGAGCAACTAGAGTTAAAGAAACCAGATTCCAGAAATGAGCCTGTCTCTCAACATTTCCCTGACTCTTCATCTCCAAAGCCAGAAGATGAAATCCTAAGGGAAACACTTGGGAGTGTCATCTAACTATGGAGCAACAGGAAAATAGGCTGAGGTTATCAGTGATTTGAGAGCAGATGAAGGAAAGATGATTGTCTCAGCAGGGGTAGGAAAACCTACCTGGCCTCATTGTTGCCGTTTTTCCTTGCTGGAGAGCAAGGTCAGGAGAAGACAGTGCAGTTGCTGCACTGTCATTTTCTCTGGCCATCTGTAGAATTTAGAAAATGGGCGACTGTGTTCTGGCCTGAAAATATGTAGGAAGGTTTTCCACCTAGGGCTCCAAAAGACTTTGACTTCCGGTGAAAAAATGGGGTGGTGTGGGGTATAGGAAAATCAAGGAAAACATGATTTTCTTTCCTTTTTCCTTCATTTTATTAATCATTAGTTACAAACAAAATCCAAACAAGTTTCTGGCTTCAAGCTATAGCCCAAGAGAGTGTAACATCTTCTGAGCATGCTGACAGGGTTTAGGGCCCTGACAAAGTCCAGGCCTTGAGTGAGGGGCTGAAAACAACTTCAAGGTCTCAAAACAACTAAACTAAAGTGGAGTGAAGAGGAACCCTTCTTTCTGCTAAAGTTCCTCAGAACAACCCTATCTTCCTTGTAAAAGAATAATGACCTTGTGGGAAAAAAATGATATTCCTTGAAGACCCACTGAATCATATAAATATGGCCTGAACCTCAATTCAGCACAACTGCTACTGTCATGCTTGAAGACGCATTCATTCTATCACTCTGAAAACCTATCACCCTGCCACACACTCTACGTAATTCTGTGTGTCTGTCTACCTGTCTTGTCTGAATTGTTTTGTGCTGTCACCACTCTCTTGTGATGTTAAGACCTGGCTTTCTGGCGACGCTGGCTTTGAACCTGCGGCAGTTTGGTCTACGACGGCAGGATCACATGCCAGAGGAAGCTCATTCATCTTATGGTGACCCACGAGCAAAAAGAAAGACAAGGTCCCAGAGTCTCAAGATCTCCTTTGTGGGCTTTATTCCACCAGGCAATACTGAAATGGCCCCCTTAAAATTAGGATTTTATTTTATGTTATTTTATTTTATTATTATTTGTCTTTTTGAGACAGGGCTCGCTATGCAGTTCAGGCTGGCCTTTGAGCTCACTGTGTAACCCAGGCTGGTCTCAAACTTGCAATGATCCTCCTGCATCAGCCTTCCAAGTGCTGGGATTACAGGTGTGTGCTACCACACCTGGCTAAAATTAAGATTTTAAAGCTAAACTACTTCTCCAGTTTCCTACAGGCAATCATCTGATACTGCAAAAAAAAAAAAAAAACTGCCACTCCCCAGCCCTAGTGCCAAGCAGATTTCAACAAAACCAGAATTTCAACTTATCTCTAGGCCAAACTCAGGCCTATGGCCTGGCTAAATCTATGTATGGAAAACACCTGATATTTGTACCATCCTACCTATAAGCCAAAGTACTTCTGTGTGTCCAAGGAGGGAGCATTAACTAGATGGGTGTAGTGTGGCACAGGCCTATAATTCCAGCATTCTGGGAGGCTGAGGCAGGAGGATCACAAGTTTAAATCCAACCTCTGCAATTTAGTGACAATGAGACTCTGTCTCAAAATAAAAAGGACTGGGGGGTGAAGGGGACGTGGTTTGGTAATTTAGTGCAAAGGCCTTGCATTCAATCCTGAGGACCGCCCCCCACCCCGCCAAAAAAAAAAAAAAAAAAGAAAAAAGAAAAGAAAAAACCTTAGTTAGCTGCTTTCCCAATTTGACTCAAATGTGAATATTTTTCCTTTGTATCGTTTGCCTCTGCCTTCCAAAGACCGGCCAGTGATTGGATCTACTCCATTGGGACCCTAGGTTCAGGCCTCTGTCATGGGGCCCCTGGGTACACTATGCTCAAAATGTTCCACTACCTCCTCAGAGTGCCACAGACTGAGGCCCAACCCCTCGGCAGGTGGATCTCTGGGCGATGCTTGGCTGGAGGGCTCCCGAGACTCCCCAGGAAGCCTGGTGTCCACAGAAGAAATCACAAGGGGAACTTCATGCCCACCAGGGACAAGGTCAGTCTTGGAATTACTGGAACACCCTGTCATGTGTCTGCACGCTTCTGAAACACAGCCGCACTTGCCCTCAACGCCAAATTCAGAATCCACTCCCAAGAAACAGAAAAAGAAAATCTACTAGCAATATGGTACTAGTTCCTCCTCCTGTTTCTGTGCACATTAAAATATTTACTCTAAAAGAATAACAGGTAAAACAACAATAACATTACATCAAATTAGATTGCACTGTTTAAAAACAAAAACAAAGCAAAACAGTACCCAGAGGTTTATCTGACGTCCCTGTCCTCACCTCTCCTTTTCTTCCCAGTCACAGCCACTTAGCCACTTATATCTCTTCCGGCTCATTTGCCTACTGCTCTCCAGGGACTGCGAAAAAGCCTGTTCTCAGAATCAGGTAAGACAGTGGCTTTCACAGTTCCTTGAGGCTTAGGACAGTGCATGAAGTTAAGGACTAAATTTGCAGGGTTTTTTTTTTTTTTTCCTTCTTTACTGGGGCTTGAATCCATGGCCTTTGAATTAAGTTACACCCCTCTTTTTCCCCAACTTTTAAAAGTTTAAGACAAAGCCTCACTAAGTCACTAAGTTGCCTAGGTTGGGGTCAAACTTGCAATCTTCCCGCCTCAGCCTCCCAGGGTGCTGGGATTATAGGTATGCCTCACTGGGCCTCAGCCTGCAGCTCCTTCAAGGTGGACAGAGGCCATGCCATGTGGACAGATTGATGTGAGAGAGGGTAAACTCTTCCTAAGCCCCTCTATCTTCAGGGGAAAGCAAAACAGACCCCCAGAACTGACTTACAGGTCTGGGTTTGGGGTCCTGGTCATCTCGGAGCATTTGCAGCTTTATGCTAACTCCCCGCGACCCCTCACCAAGCGTTTCCTGTGTGCCAGGCAGTGTATTCAGTGATATTCAGATGGCTCGCGCAAGCAACACAACATCCTACCTACTTTAGCTCCGAGATGAATTGGATGATTAGTGTTTCACATACGAGAACAGGGAAGCCAAGGAATCACAGGACTTCCCCAGGTTACTCAGTTATCACAGCAGAACTGGATAACTGGTCCAGGGCCCTGTGATTCTGAGCACATGCTCTCGGCTTCCTGGGTGCACCTCTGTTTCACCCTGCGAGGGTCCAATCTGCACGGCCCTTCGTGTTCTGTCTGTATAGACGCCAGCCCACACCCCGATGCAGGATTCCTGTGCCGGACCCTGCACATTCCTTAAATCTTTCTAATCCTGCCTTCATCCTTGTTAGTTTGACCAAGAACCTCAGTCCTTATGTGTGTTGGTCAAAGAAAGATAGAACTGTATCACAAATCTATCCTCGGCCTCTTGAGGAGATGCCACAAGAGAAACACATTCTCATGGCTTAGCAAACCGTCGAGCTCCCTCCTGGGGGACAGCAACAACTCTCTGAGATGCCTTTTTCCTCCTCCCTTGTCTTGGTTACTTTTCTATTATTGCTAGGACAAAATACCCAACACCCAAAATTAAGGGAGGAAAGGTTTATTTAGCTTACAGTTTTTGGAGGTTTCAGTCCATAATCAGCTGGCAGCAAGGCAGGGTGGCATGGCACTGGGGCAACACTTCAAGGCAGTAGCCAGAGCAAAAGGGGGAAGAGCAAGCCTCTTTTCCTCCCTTTCATTGTACATAGCCCACCACCCCTAGGGCCTGGTGTAGCACTCACAAAATCTCCTTGCCCTCCTCTTGCACACCATGAGGATATTTACAAAGTAAGGATCCTGGTTCCCTGCTGAGTCTCTGAGTTAAACTTCCAAACTTCTTAAGTTCACACAATGTATCAACCATAACATCACTCTTGTCTCTTAGTCCCTCAGTGAGTTCCCAATCTGTGCTATTTCTTTTCTTCCTCATATTTTTCCATCTTAGCTGTTTTTGATTTATTTACTGGTAGATTTCAGTAGTGGCGAGTGAAATCAGAGCCTTCTTGCTGAGCAACAGCCAAACCCCTTTTTAATTTTTTGAGATACAGTCTTACTATGTCGCCTGGGTTGGTCTCAAACTTGTAATCCTCTTGCCTCAGCCTCCCAGGGTACTGGCTGTGCACTACCATGCCCAACATGAGCTGTTTCTATTACGTAGCTCACTTTTATCTCACCAGTGTCATGAGTTGTAATTTTTCCTTCATCTGTTATCCAGACCAGCACAGTCAAGGATAGGCCTGCAGGTGACCCAGAAAGCAAAACACCTTTCCCCTGGAAAACCTCGGGGAGAGCAAGAGAGAGTGGGAATGTCTCAGACAGGAGTCCTGTTAGAGTCTCCAGCCTTGGGGAGATGATTGGCGCCTTCCTAGGGGTGAAGCCAGCTTCTTGCTCCTTGCAGGAGAGAAGAACATGTCTGAAAGTGAGGTCGCTCTGCACCCTTACTTCTTGTATTTCGGCTGAAACACCCATTCCCTGGGCACAAGGCCTCATCCATTTTAAAAGACGTTACCTCTGTTCAGCAAGGTGGACACCCATGGGTGCGTCCTGTGGGGAGGAGGTGGCAGTTGAGGCCCAGACAGCCAGAATCAGCACCTCCAGCTTCTAAAAGCAGCGGAGCAGCTCCTCACCCTCCTGCCTGCGGACTTTTATTCTGGCAACAAGACGACCCTCCGCAAGACCATCTTGCACAAGCCCCAGGGAGTAATCATCTAATCACACTCCGGGCTGATGCGAGGCACTCGTCTGGACCCAGTGCCCCCCCACACCCCGGGAGCGGCTTCATGAGGCAGCAGCCAGGCCCCATGGAGCTGCGCTGCTTGATTAAAAACAAACCCCACACACGCACACACATGTAAATGCGTTGGTTACATTATAAAAATGGAATGTTTTTATTTTTTATTCATTTTATTTATCTATTTATTTTCTGCCTTCCCATTAAATCTCCAGCCCCACAAAAGGTAGGGGACCCTCCCGCACAAGGTGTCTTCACAGGCAGCTGAGATTGACAGCTGGGCACCGTGCTGGCTGTCTGGCCTCTTGGGGTGGAGTTGGGCTGAAGTGGAAAATTCATCCCTCAGGGAGATCCTCTCAGTCTTAGAGCAGGGTCTCAGTGGGGAGGTGGGGGACTCCCCTCAGCCCCTGACCCCCTCCTCCCAGGTTTTAGCATGCTGATCTGACTGTAACAGACCCTTCAAAATGCTACCTTCTACTGGGGCCTTAAGTCTCCTGCCTGCCTCAGCCTGCCCTTAGTGCGGCCTGGCAGGTCCTGGGGTGGCCCCATGTACCCCTTCTGCTGTGTCAGTTGTGGCTTGCACCTTTCAAAGTTTTATCCTGAACCCTGGGAGAATCCGGCTATGGGTCAGGGGCCTGGGGCTCCCAGCCCTGCCCATTCCTTCCAGGGTGACGCTGGGTCCTGTCTTTTTCCTGTGGGACTGTTTTCCCTACTTGCCCTGGGAGCTGATGCAGGGGACACAGAACTGCAGATGCCAACTTTTCCCTTATTATAGGGCAGAGGGAGACACCAAGATGCTGAACTGGTCATAAACAGGGAGGCGAGGGGCCTCCGTGAATGGAAAGCTGTGCTGAGAGCTCATGCGCTGAGACTGTGCTAACATGATACGTGTACTTTGGGGTTAGTCCATGGTACCCGCTTCAGAACAATCTGAAGAGACTAGAATTTCTCTTCCCACGCAAATGATAGAAACTCTGATCTTCCCCTACCTTGTCTAGGAGATGCCCATAAACAGATTCTCTCACTCACCTGTCTTCTGCAAGGGTCTGGTACCTTATTCTGGAGGCAGGGAGGCTGCAGAGAGAGGCCGAGCAGATCGCCAGGCAGGCTGGCCTGCCTGGGTTCTCTGCTCTCAGCTCCTGCAGTTGACACATCCTTTGTGTCCAATGCATGTGCACCCACAGGCCAGGGGAGCATCGGCCCTGTCTTCTGCTGGGCCTGGCATGTCAGGTCTCCCCAAACTGGGGTCTGAGTCTTGGCTCCTGCAAACAAGGCGGTGCCTGCTTTTCATGTCAAGGGTTGGGCTTTTCTTTCTCTCAAGGGCTTTGCAGGGAGCAGGGTAACATTCTGGAAGGATTCAGGTCAGCTGCAGCCCTGTTTCTGGCTGGTTCAGGGTCATATAGCTAGCTTTCAGCTGCACCGGGGACTAAGAGAGGATGGAGGAGTACAGGGTGATATAGCCTCTCTCCCAGGCAAGTGACTACAGACTGGAAGTCACGGACTCTCCCTAGGGTCTGCAGCAGGTGGTCTACACTGTGGCTGCTGGTACTAAATCTGAATTTAGGGCTCCTTCAGCAGCACCCACACAGTGCAAGCTCACTTGGGCTTTCCAGGTTCTCAGAAGGGCTTCACCGTCAATACGTGGTTTTGTACTTATTCTTAAAGTGTCTCTGGGAGGCTGAGGTAGGAGGATTGCAAGTTTGAGTTCAGCCTGGGCAACTTAGCAAATTAGCAAGACCTTGTCTCAAAATAAAAAAGGACTGAGATGTAGCTCAGTGCAAAGGCCCTAGGTCCAATCCTCAGTAGTGGAAAAAATCAGTGAATAGATTCCTATAGTAGATTCAGAAGCGGAGACTCTTGCGAAAGCCAGAGGGCTTGCCTCAGGCATCCCCAGCCTGGCTTCCCCAGGCATAACTGCTCTTCCTTGCTCCCAGTACCATCCAGGGATTAGTTCTGCTGGCTTTTGGATTTTATATCAGTGGAACCAGAAATTATGCATTTTTATTTCTTCTTTTTCTCAGTGTTACATTGTTGGGTGTGGCGATAGTTCGTTATTTTCCTTGTCATGTAGATTTGCGTTGTGTGAATTTTCTACTCTTTGTCCACTTGTTCTGCCTGAACATCTGGGTTGCTTGCAGGTTGGGATGTTATTACTAGTTCTCTAGCACTTGTGTTTGGGTGAAAACTTGGGACCTGTCTGAGGAGTAAATATCTGAGAGTGTGGGTTAAAGAGAAGGCATTTTTCAGCTTTTTTAGAGAGGCAGTTGTCAAAGTGGTTGAACCAATTTGCCTATCCACAGAGGAGGAGGGTTCTAATTGCTCCAAATTCCTATCCTTGACATTATTTTTCCTCTTCCTTTTATTTGTTTGTTCGTATTTGTTTATTTGTTTTGAGACAGTCTTGCTATGTAGTTAGGCTGGTTTTAACTTCATTATGTAGCATAGGCTGGCCTCGAACTTGGAGGAATTCTCTTGCCTCAGCCTCCTGAGTACTGGGATTATGGACATGCCCCACCATGCCTGGCATTTTTTTGTTTTGTTTTTTTTTTTTAGAGACAGGGTCTTGCTGCACTGTTCCCGCTGGCCTTGAACTTGCAGCAATCCGCCTGGCTCAGCTTCCTGAGTTCTGGGATTACAGGTGTGCGCCACCACACCTGGCTTCCTCTTCCTTTTAGTCTTTTTTGTGGGTTTATATTTCTTCAATGCCCAATAAGACCGAGCTCTTATTCATATATTTACTGGCCATTTGGATATTTTGTTCATTTTTTTTTTCTATTGACTTGCCTGCATTTCCCTCACCAATCCACACAAATTTTAAAAATATATTCTAGATATGAATTTATTGTTGCATATATATATATTTAATATCTTGTCTTAATCTTCTTTGGCTTTTCTCTCGCTTGAGGCAATTTTGTTTAGTTTTAATTTTAGTGGTTTTTTTTTTTAGTAAGAAGTAGGATCTCACAGTCTCATTGTGTTGCCCAGGCTGGCCTTGAATTTACAATCCTCCTGCCTCATCCTACTGAATAGCTGGAACCGTAGGTATTCACCACCATGCCCTGCAAAGCAGTGTTTTAATGAACAAACATTCTTAATTTTAATATTGAGAAGTAAAGTCAAATTAGAGATACACTAGGAGTTGGCTGCTATATGGTCTTTTATTTCCCATTTCACAATTATGCCTTAGCCCAATTATCCTGAAATATCTTACTTTAGAAACTAGGACCTTATAAAAACTACATGTAATACAAGTTTCTTCAACTCAAGGTGTATTTTCCCATAGACTTTGATTTTAAAAATTATGGATGCAACTTCTAGAAATAGTTGTGTTCCTGTGATAAAGTGAAATCACCAGGAGAAAGTGGCAAACCCTTCCATGACAAGTCCTGATTTTGCAGGAATACTGTGGCTTATATTGGGTTATAAACCAGGAATAACTTGTTCACAGAACTGAAAAGAAAACAGACTGCTCTGCCCTTACAATCCTGATTGCCTAAAACCTCGCCTCCTGGGATTACAATTTCTGTAGAAGAGCACGGCCCAAACACTTTCTCTCCTCATCACTGCCGTCACCAGAAAATAAAAGCCGAGTGGCCAAAATCAGCCCTCGAAAGATTGCAATCAAGAGTAGAGATCTTTCACTACTTTAAAAAGAAGCAGCTTTTCCTGGAAAATTTAAGGGTCATTCATTAGCATCTACAGAAAAACACTCCAGGAAAGAGACCCTGCCAAAGGCTGTGGTCACAGAGGGGGAGGACTTGATTGTTGGCCACATCGGGCACTCAAGGGGAACAAACAGGGGTCCCAGAGAGTGACCATCAGCGGAGGTGGGCAGCTGGATAGGTTCTCATGTGGCAGCTCAGCTTTTCTTCTCTGAAAAGTTGGCAGGGCCTGGCAGTGGCCAAGAAACACCCTGCTAAATTTATGGAGGTTTGTATATATGTATGCACTGGGTGGGGGGCAGCAGCTTCAAGTCAGAGATCTTGGGTTCAAACCCCTGCTGTTCCATTTTGCCAGCTGAAGACAGGTTCCTGAGACTCACAGGTGAGCTTGAATGTTGTTAATTGCTGTATAAGAAGGGATTACATTGTGATAGTTAACATTGTGATTGTGTCAACTTGAGTAAGAAATGCCCATTTAAATTGGGACCGCAAAGAACCACCTTAGGGCAGCTTGTAGCTTGAGTGGTATAAAGGGGAAGCAAAGAAGAAAAATTCACTTTTGTTTCTTTAGAGGAGTCTTTGCCTACATGAAGCCAGCATCATCTTCTGGCCCTCAGCGCAAACTCTGCAGCCCCTAGCACAGACCTTTTACCCTTCCATAGCAGACCTTTCAGCTTTCTGACATGGGCTCGCACTGAGCTCCAGGCCCTCGACTGGGTCCTTCGGATCTCCAGCTTGCAGACAGAGCTTTTGTGCTGTTCCACACCTGACTTTGTGGGTGGCCGTCATAAGCCAATGTTGTAAATTCTTAATATTTGTATAGCTTGTGTTAAATCTGTTTCTCTAGTAAGCACTGACTGATACAAGTACCCAGCAGTGGCTTGCTTGATGTTAGCTCTGTCGGAGGCACAGTCAGTGTCTGGCCCACATCCTGAAAACTGAAGTCCAACAGCCAGTCTCTTCCCTAAAGTCATCCTCCATAACTCCAGGACACACCTGTGTCCACTGGCACGGCCATCCAGAAGTGCCAGCAAACTGGTACCTCCTGGGACAGCCTTAGTAGCTGGTACTGGGGGACACATTCCCCACTTACTATCCTTCTGGTGGGACCCCTGAACTGGGTGAGTTATGCAGCATCTTGAGGACCCTCATGGGACACATTGCTTGATAAAACTCCTTCACTGGCTACTTTTCCTTTCTGCTTGGCCCCTCTTTCTATTGCCAGTAGTTATCTGTACTTCCAAAATAAATAATTTGTATTAAAATTCTTGTCTCAGGGTCTTTTCTTTGGCCATGCCAATTAAGGCAGTTATTTCTCCCCTACTCTTAGCTCTCTACTCCTAGCTACTGTTTTGGCAGACTTGGTGTAAGGTCACCCGCAACCCCAATCTTCTCCCTAAGTCCAAGTACACCAGAGCTGTAAAGACATTTTCATCTACTGTTTTCTCCTGCCCGGAATCCTTTCTCCCCACTGACAGAAGTACTTGTTTTCTTTGAGGAAACATATCTTTCTCTTCATTCCTTTGGCTGAGAGAGGCTCAATCTCTGCCCTGGCCTTAGAGACAGCCACGTGGTCTGAATCTGGTTGGTCAGAGCACCTTTTCCTCAGTTACAGTTGGTTCAGGGTTCTGCATACACTATCTCTTAGCCAGCGAAGACCTACTTCAGGCTCTTTGCTGGTGCTGTTGGGAAAGAGGCACCCTTTCCCCTGGGACATTAAGCTGGTTAAGCAGCAACCAAATGCTTCCCAGAAGTGGTTGCCAAGAAAAAGACCTATGGAGAATAAAGGCTGACATGGAAGGACAGACAGTAATTGAGATGGAGAAAGACAGATTCCCGGCAACATCTTTGAGCCTCTGAATCCAGTCGTGTGAAGTTACAATTGCTGCCATCCTTTTCTGTTACATAAACTCACATATCTCCCCGTACACTTTTTTAAAAGCATAGATCAATTTTGAGGTTTTTTTTCTGCAGTTTCAGCTGACTAAAACATAGTTCAGTCCTGCGTAGTTTTCTGATCAAGAGGGGCTGTGTGGTTTTGGTTCAGACTTTGCACCTTTCTGGGGTAAAATGTCTTCACGGTAAACTTGGTGGCAAACCACAATCTTCAAAGGTTGCTTGAAGAAGAAGTGCGTCCACATCCTTTGTCAGCTAAGAATTTTTCTGCCACAAATAGCAGAAACTCTGAATTAAATTGGCTTAAATGGAACACGACTTTGTCGCACATAACAGGAAATTGAAAAGCAAAGAGTTTCAGGACTAGTGACTTAGTGGTCTGGTCATGACCTCAAGAGTCTCACTTCTTTCTGCTTCTCTGCCCTTGGGGTAATATTTGGGTGGTGGCTTTCCCTCAGACTGGTGTCAGGTCTCCAGGTAGGGACTGAGTTTCTGGTTTCTCATCTGGACATGCATCATCTAGAAGAAGACAAGAGATTTGCAGATTCTTGTTTTATGCTTCTCCTTCTTCCTCCTCTTCTTCTTCTTTTATTATTATTATTTTTTAACCAGGAGTCAAACTCAGGACCTCACACTTGCCAGGTAGGCGCTGTGCCACTGAGCTACATCCCCAGTCCCTAAGCTTCCTTCTTAGAAGAAGAAAAAAAAAGTCCCCTTGGCCCCTAATGGATTTATTTTTAGTTTTATTTATTTTTTTGTGGCACCGGGGATCAAACTCACAACCTCACACCTGCCAGGCGGGCGCTTAAGCCTCTGAGCCAGGCTCCCAGCCCTAGTTTTTAGAGACAGGGTCACGCTATGTAATTCAGGCCAGCCTTGTGTTCACATTGTAGCTCAAGTTGGCCTTGAACTCACAACACTCTTCCTGCCTCAGCCTCTCGAGTGCTGGGATTAAAGGAGTGCACCACCATGCATGGCTTCATAATAGAATTTTGTTAAAAGTCAGTATAAACTAGGTTATGAAGCAGTAACAAAATTTCCCAAAGCATCAATGACTTAAAGCAGCAAAGGTCAGTTTTTGTTTATGCTACAGGCCACGGCAGGTCAGGAAAAGGACTGTCTCATCAAAGGACCTCAGGGGACCAGGCTGAAGCAGTACCACCATCTGAGGGGAGAGAGCTCTGTAGGGTCTTATACCAGCTGGGAAAAGCTCTGGCTTCTGCTTATGACTCATGGATCAGAGTTGCTTTTTGGCCCCCACTTAACCACAAAAATAAAATTTTCCCTACCAGAAATAGGACTGGAAATACTGAGCAAGTAGCATGAACAACTGTTACAACTACCCTCATAGGCTGGGATAGGGTTGCACTGCTCCTTTCTAAACCAAAATCTGACGAGGCATTAGGGTTGCCATGACTGTGTCAGAGCCACTGTTGGAAGGGACACGGTGCTGGTCGGGCATCACAAAGTGCTCCACGGCCTGTGGCTGTAGCTTCCAAGCACTGTGAAGATGTTCCTATTGGGATAAGACTGTGGGAGAGGTGCAGTCGGCTTTAGGGAAGAGGGCTTTGGCTCTGTCTGTGTCCCCATAGGGTGAATCTAGACCAGGTTTTCTACTAGGACAGAGATTCTGCAAAATGGACTTTGGTGCTTGGCTGAAGCGGATCTCCCGAGAGCACCTAGGGACCCTGGGAGTCTTCACAGGCAAGGAAGTGGACGGATGCTCTGGGTACTGGAGTGGCACTGTCTTGTGTGTTGCTCCTGGGCTCATGGGTGATTTCAGAACAAGCCGCTCATAGACTGTGTAGGGTTATAGCAGAGAAGCAGCGCCATGAGGAGAATAGATGAAGGGTTCATCACAGGGATTTGACCTCATCCATCTTTGTAGTTCAATAGTCGATAGCAGTGATGGCGAACCTTTTAGAGTTTTCAATCATACAAACAGTCAGCTGTGGCATGCATGCCATAACTTCTCCATCACTGGATAGGAAGCACTTACTTCTCCATCTGGTACTGGATCTTGGAGCCTGCAGAGAGGGTGGGAAGAGGAAAGGTGGATGTGATGTTGAATAGAGCCTCAAGGCCAGACTGAGCCTCAAGGCCAGCCTTTTGCTGTCTTTCAGCCTCCAGTTCAACCAGAAGCACATCCTTTAGGAGAGGATGGCTGCTTCTCCACTGTTCAGGAGGACCAGGCATGAGCTGGAAGGGCTGTGGGCCTGGCTATTGCCTGAGACAACCTCAGAGCTGGCAGATACACCGCAAAGTGAACACATAGCACTTGTTGCCCTGCATGAACCCTCCAGAGCACAAAGAAGCCGCTGCCTCACGTTCGCCTTCCACAATGCCCTTTGTGGTCCAAGAAGTCCTGCCTGGGACCTGTACAGGTCAGGGGATGCTGGGAAACAACTTCTAGCTCAGGTGAGTTGGCTAGATACTTCTGCAGGGGCTCCTGGTTAGTTGCACCTTTGCTTGGTAGAGCTTGGCAGTGGACATTTATTCTACTGATTATTATTTTTGCCACCCAGCATCCATCCTTCCTGGGATTGCTACAAAGCTTCCTAAAAAATGGACCCAATCCCATGCCCTTTTGGTGTCTAGAGACCTCCATCTTTATACATAACTGAAACAAAATTACAGAAAATAAGTGATCAGACACAGGCATTATTCATTTTGATATTTTATTTTTTAATCTATTTATTTGCTTGAAATTTTAAATATTTATTTATTTAATTTTGGTTTTTGAGACAGGGTGTCACTATGTAGTTCGGGCTGGTCTTGAATTTGCTAGGTAGCCTAGGCTGGCCTTGTTTTTGAAAAAAAGTGCTTGTCATCCCCTGCTATCAGACCCAGGGAAGTTGTTATGTGTAGCTTGGAAACATTAGCCCAAAGCACTGTCACTATGAGACGTGCAGCATGTGTGTGCACAGTCCTGTGTGTGGTGGTCAAGGGAACCCTCTCCAAAATACAGGCCCTCCCCAGAGATGGCCTTGGAATGACCCACAGAGGCCTGACCAGCCAGGTGTGGGAATTATTTGCTGATTCACTTATTCATTCTCTGAGTACGCGCATTGAGCTAAACTTTGTGTTGAGCTCTGGGATTCAGGTGAATTTCTCAGAGTTCAAGGTCGAGGAGGGAGACAACTACTTGGAACAGTACTTTAAGGGTAAGACAGATTCAAATCCCTGGCACTGAGGCTCTTGGCAGAGGAGTTCCTGGCCCAGCCTGTGACCCCGTGTGCGGCCGAGGTCAACCTTGAAAGACACAACTGCTTTCAAAGCCCAAATTTCTCAAACTGGTCCTTGGAAGCCATGACCTATCTACTCAACAAGCAGAGTGCCTACTTTGTGCTCAGCCCTCTGTACTGCTTACAACACAGACTCCCAGAGGCAACTGACTCGCCCAAGGCCATGCTGATTAAAAGCATAGAGATACCAGGGCCTCACTCCCCGGGTTTCTAGTTTAGGCTTGCGGATGGTGGTGAAGTCTGGGCTTTGGCCCTGTTTCGGAAACTCCACAGGGGATTCCACCATGCAGTCAGGATTCAATAGCATTTTGCCCAGTGTATGGTCTTGTTAAGCAAGGCCAGCCCCATACCTTCCTGCAGGCGTCACCCATGAGGGGGAAGGACAGGGTTGGGCAGTTGTTTAGAGGCCCTTCCATTTCCAACAGCATGGGAATGCACTGGCCATGGAAAGTCCGCTTTGTTCCCTGCACAGGAGGGAGGGAACTGACTGAGTCAGGGTGGCTGGAAGGTTTTCCCTAGAAGGTGGGCGTTATCTGCTTTCCAAGGGGCTGACAAGAGCCAGGCTGCTATACACTGAAT
Source organism: Dasyprocta punctata (assembly GCA_004363535.1). Taxonomy (NCBI): domain Eukaryota; kingdom Metazoa; phylum Chordata; class Mammalia; order Rodentia; family Dasyproctidae; genus Dasyprocta; species Dasyprocta punctata. Next base: position 204,268 of record RJWM01000379.1, on the reverse strand, counting down.
ACTTGCGCTGCCTTTGTGTGAATATACTGAATTGGAATCAGTGTGTGAAGGTACTAAGAGGTGGTGGATCTGCCGGGCATGGTGGCACATGCCCAAAATCTCAGCATTCTAGGAGGCTGAGGCAGATGGATTGCAAATTGGATCCCAGCCTGGACAACTCAGCGACTTAGCAAGACCCTGTCTCAAAGGAGAAGGGGGGCTTCTGGGGGTACAGTTCAGTTGGAAGGCCCTGGGTTTGATCTCCAGTATGGCAAAAGGTGGGGGGAAGGGGAGGTGGAGTCTTTGGGAAGTGATTAGGTTGTAAGGGTGGAACTCTCATGAATGGAATTGGTGACCCCAGAGATGTTCCAGAGAGGTCTCTCACTCCTCTGGACACAGTGAAAAAATAGCCATGTGTGAAGAAGAGGCCCTCACCAGACAGCAGACCTGCAAACACTTGGATGTTCATGTGTGAGTATGTGAGTGAGTGTGTGTGTGTGTGTGTGTGTGTGGAGTGGGGTACCAGCGACTCAACCCAGGGTCTTCGTGCTGAACTGCATTGCCAGTCCTTCTATTTTTACTTTGAGACAAATAAGTTGTCTCACTATGTTGTCCAGACTGGGCTCAAATTTGCAGGCCTCTTGCCTCGGCCTTCCAGAGTGCTGGGATTATAGGTGTGTACTATACCTGGCAGGAACTTGGATCTTGGACTTCCTGGTGCCCAAGAACGTGAGAAATTTCTATTGTTTATAAGGTACCAGTCAGTGGTAATTTTGCTAACAACAGTTTAAATGGTTGAAGATAGACACCTGGAAACCAAACCTGACCTAGTGGTACCACCTGGGTAGGGTAACCAGCTTCCTTGGCCTGCTGGGGACTGTGATAAAACCAGGAAAGTTGCTGGCAGACCTGAGCAAACTGACTCCCTTACTTGGAGCCAAAGGAGAAGTGGGAACTGGCATGAGGTGGGGCTGGAGGGGGCAGGGCCTGGCCATGTAGGTTTTTTCCTGTGTGGACCAGGCACTGGGAGAAGCAGCTCCTTTGTCTCCCCTCCAGGCAGATGTCACTTTTTGGGTTTGGTGGAGCAAAAGGAAAGAGTCTGCGTGGTGATGCCTCTGCCGTTTGATTCAGCCTGAGCTGCCCTACTTCTGGGAGCCTATGAACCCTTCCATCTTTATTATTTAGGGCCACAACTTACCTTTTACTCAACAAAGCCAGAATGGGGCTGCTACCATAAAGCCTCTGGAATGGGGCCCAGGTGGCTTGGCAGGGCCTCCTCGGAGAAACATAAGCCTCAGTGAGAGGACTGTAACTATCATTTACATTAATTAGGCAGCCGGATAATAGGGTGTTCAATAGTTATTGCAGTCTTTAAATTTTGCAGCAAACACCACCCAGGAGCCAGAAGCTGGCAGGGGTTTGTGCCTTGCAAAAAATAGTCTTGTTCTCCTGGTAATAGGGCTTTAAATTCAGACGGAAAGGTAGCTTCCTCACGCTCCGGAAGAATGGCTGATTGGGGGGCAGGGACCCAGCCATGTGAACGATCCACTGGCTGCTTGATCCTGGGTGGATTAATTTGTGTCCTGGGCCAGCAAATGGGGCCACCCGTGCTGACGTTTTAGGGTCATTCTGAGGTTCCGCCAGAAGTTTGGGCATGGAGGGGATAGTTTTAAAAAGTACCCGGTCCTGTATATCTGGAAGGTGATACCACAGATCTGGAGCAACCCAAGTTTTCAGGTGATACCACAAAAGGGAATTTTTTTGTTCCTTGTGCTTTATTTATGGTGCTTATTTTACAGAGGACACTGAGGCACTGGCAGGTGGTGGCTTGCCTAATGTCACAAAGTCAAACCAGGCAAGGACCCAGCCGTCCAGCGCCCTGGCCAGCTTGGCCATCTCCTTCCTCATTTCCAGCTGGCCAAGGTTTCCTTCTGGCTTCTGCAGCTGCCCATGCCTCTCCTAAGACCTTCGCTACAGTCTTGTCCCGGACTATGGCCCACTCCTCATTTACCAGTTTGAATCTCTGGCACTAACCCCTTTCCCTGCAGTGGGCTGCTGACTTTCAGGTCACTTGGTTGTGACTAGACGGAGCCTCAAGGGGACAGGGACTATGTCCCTGAGGCCTTGTCTGTGGGTGCTATTTGCGGTCATAGAACTGTGCATTCCTAACACCACTGCCGGTCCAGGCCACCAATGTCCCTCACAAGGGGCACAGGTCTCCTGGTCCTTGCTCTGTCCCTGCTGGTTCACTCCTCCACCCCTTCTCACCCTGCCCTGGCTCCCTGCTGTGCTGCCCAAGACCCGAAGCCCCAGTATGCATCTCAGGGACTCCCCCCCACTTCCCAGCTCCTTTGCAGCAGGCTGCCTGCTTGTTGACTCCAGCTCTCTCTAGCTTTGTCCTGAAGTCAGGTCTCGAGAGAACCTTACTCATTTCCAGAACTGCGAAGGCCTCTGACACAGGCATGGTCCCCTCCTTATCCCATTCTACACCCTATAGCTCCTGTCACTACCATTCATTGTCACATTTATTAAACTAGGGGCATCACATGGGTGGGGGCCAGCAGATCTATAGCAGCCACATCATAATGACTGAAGTATTGTTGGATTCTTGGTCCTCAAAGGTTCAGGGCAGAGAAAGGGTCAATAGTTTCAGAGATGGGGCATATAATAAAATTGTGAATTTGGTGACATAGTGCATTTTGTAAGACTCTGGGTTTCCTTGCTTTAACTCTGTAATTCTTAGGCAAGGGCCATTAGGATAGTCTGAGCATTACCATTAAGAAGCAAGATTGCTATTGAGATGCTTAAATCAGTTTAGATACCTATTAAGCATCCACATAACAGACTTAATGGTTCTCTCACAAATAACATTTTTAAATGAAGTATAACACACACACACACACACACACACACACACACATTCACTCACTCATTCACACACAGAAAGAACGCGTATCTTGAGTTTATAGTTCTCTGGGTTTTCAGTTACAAAAGCCCTGAGTTTCCAGCCCTCAGGACAGAGTCGCGTCTTCCCTAGGACCAGATGCCAACGGCAAGGCTTCAGGTTCCAGTTGTAAGCAGGAAGGGCACTGCAGAGGCAGACTCCGGGTCTCCAGCAGAGACTGGGGCTTATCACTTTTGACACAGATGCTGGTGTGTTTGGGCAGTCGGGTGCTGGCAAAAGTTGGGCCACTTCTGATTCGTGCATGCTATAAATTGCCGTAGTGTGGTATCTCCTGTCACAGTGGGTTCAGGCTGCCTGTATGAGTGTGGAATTGGGAAGAGATTGGGGTTCACCTGAGCTGGTGTGAGCCCCTCCAGCACACCACAGCTCAGGGCCCATGTGATTATGGAAGGCGTTAGAATCACACATTTTTGGGAGACAAGGCCACCTACGATGTTTTCTAGCTCACACTCACTGCAAGGCAAGCTTCCATGGGATGTAGGACGGGGCAGTAAGCAGGGCTATTTGCAACCTCCTTCCTCTCTCCCACCTGCTTTTGGCGGAGGGTACAGCTTAATTTGTGTAGATCAGAGGCATCTATGATAAATGCCACACCCTTTTCTTTACATCCTCTGTTGTTGGAAATGAGGGACAAGAGTAAGTTGAACCTTGAATTTGGGCTTCCTGACCCTCGATGCAAGGAGCACAGCTGTCCCCACCTGCATCCTGGGATTTCATGGGTGAAACTGAAAAGGGTAGAGAAGCACGGGCCAGTGGTAGCGAGACCACTGTTCATGGAGTATACACAAGGGTCTGTGGAGGAGGGCCAGAGTTCAATGACGCAGGGCTGCCTGGGCACCTGGAGGCTCTTGCTGGCTGGGGTGCCTGCCAGTGTGGAAGGGTGGGGTAGCATGCTGACCTCAGGCCTGGGTGCTGCTCTGTGTGGACAAACCACAGGGACTCTGTCTGGGCCAGATTGGAGGTCATGCTGGCTGTCGTCACAGTTGCTGTGCATACCAGCCTTTATTATTGTTAGTGCCACGCCTTTGGCTCACTTTTTGAGCGGAAGGGAGAAAACAAAAATCTACTGAACACTTATTATATGCAAAGCGCTGTACTGTATCATACAGGGGTTACAACAGTTACAATGACAAGAAGATGGGCAACATCTCAGTGTTCCTGGAGCTTATATTCCAGTGAAAGAAAATGACAATAAGCGAGTAGATACGATGATGCTAAGTATGAGAAGGGGGGATGCAGAGGATATAAGGTGGATGACATGACAGAGACTGGAGGAGGAAGAGTGGCCTCCTTGGGAGGGAGGCTCCAGCTGTAGGGAGCTGGGCACACTGGAGGGTGCCTTGAGATCAAAGGTCCAGGAGGAGAAAGTCCCAGAAAGCAGAAAAGGCGAGTGCAGCCACAGAGTGGAGCAGAGGCACAGGGAAGGCCTGGGGCAGGACACTGGGGAGGCGGGCTGAGCCTGGCTGGAGGAGGAGGCGGGCCCTGAGGGTCAGGAGGAGGATTTAACCCTACTGAGGAGAAAGCTGCAAGTGAGTTTTAAGCAGAAGATGGCGCAATCTGAATCATACTTTACCAAGGTCTCCTCAGCTGTGGTGCGGCTGAGCTGGCAGCAGGGAGACGGATGAGGGGATGTGGCTGGGCCTGGGGTGATGGTGAGGGTGGATGATGGGTGGGGCAGGGGAGGTGAGCTTCATGCAAGATTGGATGGGGGGTACCACTGCAAGAAAGGTAATGACGATGACTCCTGGATCCCCAAGTTACGCAGTGATTAACTGGGGGTGGGGAGTGGATTTGCAGAGCAAAATCAAGAACTCTGCGTGCAGCCTATCAGGTCGGGATAGCTATTAGATTCCCGGATACAGATGTCAAGGGGGGAAGTTTATGCATTCTCTTGATACATATTCTTTAAGTACCTATCACAGATCAAATATACTTCTAAATAACTGAGGATACAGCTGCCATCAAAGAAAATCATTGTCCTTATTTTAAGAGCTTATATTCTAATTGGGTGGAGGAAGACAATAAAGAGAGACACATATTTGGCTCTGGTCTGCAGTATGATTTTGAGATCCTAAGCATATCTGGAATTGTGGAATCCACTGCTGTGGAACAGGGTGGGATAGCACATTCCTGTAATCCTAGTATGTGAGAAGCTGAAGCAGGAGGATCACTGCAAGTTCGAGGCCAGCCTGGGCTACAAAGTGAGTTCAATGCCAGCCTGAACTGCATAGCGGAACTCTGTCTCAGTAAGACCAAAAAAAAAAAGTCCCAAGATGGAGCTCAGGGGTAACCCCACATGCAGAGTTTGGAAGAGGAGGCTCCATTGCAGGGCGCTAGGAGTGGCCAGGGATGTGGGGAGAGTTGGTAGTGTGGGGATAGAGACATTTCAGGAGGGAGGAATGGTTAACTGTGTTAAGGAGAGAGGCCAGATGAGGTAAAAATGGTAACTATCGACCCTGGAAAAATGCATTGAGAACCGTTCAGTCAGAGGTGGAGGCAAAAGCAATATAATAATGTTCCATTTCACCCCCTCTCATTCCCTCTGCCCACTCGCCCCTCCCAAGCCCACCCTGTCCTCATCTGTTCTGTCTCACCTGACCCATGACATGAAACCTTGATCCATGATGCCATAAGTACATGGGTCCCTATGTCCTCCTCTACCTTCCTCTCTCATCACGACTTCCTCATCCAGGAGACAAAACCTTTCCGTAAAGGGTGTACGAAGGGGCAAGTCTTTGCCCCTGCGAGGTGCCTCCTACAGCCAAGGAATATCGTCTTCTTTGGGCAAAGCTGACAGGGACACGGAATGGTGAACCCCACTGGAGGCCTCTTCCCTGGGGATGGCAGCTCTGACTTTTCTCTGTGCGCAGCTCATCTCTGCGCCTGTCTGCTTAGCAGTGCTCGTCCTTCACAGCTCAAGAAAAATTACCAAGAATGTTATTGACTCTAATTTCAATTTGTCTAGCACTCTTGTTAATGATGTCTATTTAAGACATCCATTAAAGGCCCATGAGGTTAATTAAATGGACAATTCCAACACGGTTCTATTAGAACCCCCTCTATTAAATTAATATTACAGACATTTAACAGATGTCTTAATGAGGCATTATAGCTAAGAAATGCAAACTCAATTAATGCTAAAGCCGTTGTCCAGAAAGCAAGCTTTTTACCATAATTTATGGCTTTGGAGAAATGTTCATGTTTACCCTCCAGAACTCGAGAGATCAGTCATTTGATAACTTTTCCAGCACCCAGAAAATACTGGCCCAAGAGTCCCAAATCTTAAATCACAGTGCAGACATCAGAGGTGGGAGAGATGTTAGATACTACCTCAGACAAACACACAGCTAGCTGGGTTCCACCCTGAGGTATGATTGAGGAGGTCTGAGTTGCAGGCCAGGACTGGACTGTTTTGTACATGTACCCTCCTGATTACGATGTGGAAGATTCAAGATTCCATTCCAAGAAAACTACTTGAATGGGCCCACTTGATAGATGGTGATGTCGAGGTCCTAAGACTTCAGGACATGGTGAATTGATCATCATATTTCCACATCCTGACTCATGAGTTTGAACTTCTTGTAGCAATTCTTGACTTCTCTCTTCTTCCACTAATGAGTTGGTTAGAAACTCAGTTATCTCCCATGGAGTTGAGACCGGTAGCACATCCCCTTCCCACTTTTCCTCCTGCCTGCCCTAAGCCATTTGAGCAGACCCTCACAGACCTTCCTCTGACTTCCTGGGTCCTCCACGATGACTCTGCAGCTCCTGCCCTAAACCTGGGTGACTACGCTCTTCATATCCCAGTTGCCTAGGTCCTGAGCCACCTCCTCCCGAGAGGCCTCCTCTGCTAGCCCTGTCCACGTGCCATATACATCTCCCCCAACCAGACTGCCTAGTGGCCCCAGTGGGAGGGAGAGGGAGGTTGGGCTTAGCTGTTTGCAAAGATAAAAAGAAACCTAGCAATCCTGGACCTAAGTTCCTATATAAGCAAGTCATAGAATCCAGTGGAAATGGGAGCTAAGCATTGGGCTGATTGAACTGGCTAGTGGTCCATGCACCCTAACTGTTGGGCTGGGAAGTTCAGACGAGCGTCCGAGGACAGGTGTGTTTCTGGGAAATACAACCAGTGTCCTGGCTGGGAAAACTTCATGGCTGTTATGGGTAGATATGTGTACATAAAGACCACAGACCTCTGCCAATTCATATACTGACCCTAACCTCCAATATGACTAAATTGTACTTGGAGGTAGAGATTTAAGGAGATAATCAAGGTTAAAGGGGGTCATAGGGTATGGTTCTAGCCTGATTGCATCAGGGTTCTTATAAAAGGGACAAAGACATCTCTGTCCTTGCACAGAGAGGACAACGACCAACCAGAGAGAAGGCAGAAGCCAGAAGAGGTCTCATCAGTACACAACTCCGCCAGCACCATCACCTTAGACTTCCGGGTTCCCAAACTACTGAGAGAGAATAAAACTATTGTTTAAGCCCCAGTCTGGTGTTTACTCACGGAGGTCTGCAGACCCACGCACTGTCTTCACTTTCCCCTCCAGCTGCTTTGTCACCCTTTCCCGGAGGCTCTGGCTTATACCCTGTGAGCACTGTGCTGCAGCGAAATCCGAAATCCGCCAGTCAGCCCTTGCAACTGGAAAGGTGCCCTCAGGCCTGCTCTGAGAACAGTGGGTCCCTGGGCTGACACCTCCTGGGCCTGCAGCCTTTTCTGTCTTATCCTGAAATGCTAATCACTCTTTCTCCATGGGTCTCGGTGGCACTTTGTCTGGGGCCCAGGTTTCTCTGGTGCATGGTTTATACAAGGTAATTTAGCTATATTGCACATGGGTCTGTATGTCCAAGGCTTCAGCTACAAGACTGATTTCTCGGTGAAGGCGGATCGGACCACCCAGTACCATCGTACTATCCATGAGCCCAACCCACAGGCTGTGGGGACTTGGCCACTCCTGATCTATGCCCCTGCTGTGTAGCAGTTTGCACAGCAGCATCAGGACCGGAGCCCCGCTGGCCTGGCCCTCCTCTTTCCCTCCTCTGCCTAGGAGGTTGGCGTGGAGACCAAAGTGCACCCTCCAAACAGGCCTGCAGAGCAGCAGCTTGTGGGAGGTGAGCATTCTCACCAAGCCTCCCCTGCACAGGGGAGCGATGCGTACAAATTACACAGCCACTCACACAGAAACTTGAGTCTGCGCCAAAGGAAAAACAGATTTCACATGGCAAGCAGTACCAACAACTCTTCTGGAAAGCAACTGTGTATTTACACAACATTTGATGCCTTTTACGCTGCGGAGAGTGGGTATAAGCAGGACGCTCAGGAAGTTATAGCACGTACGCTGCTATAAACGCAGCACTTCAGATGCTCAGAACTGAAGACGCTACACTGAAGACACGGATTTCCTTAGACCAGGTGATAAAGGAAGTATGTTATGCACTTTAGCAGTCTCTTTCTCAACCCTGCAGCCACTCTGGAGTGAAAAGCCCAGTGCTGGAACCAGACTACTGGGTTCAAATCCTGGTTTTTCTTTCTCAGGCAGTGAGGCTGTGGGCGTGTGATCATGAAACAGCCGCACCACAGGGTGTAGCTGCCAGGCCAGCTTCCAATGCCCAAGCTGGTGCTGGGACTTATGCCGTTTCCTGGCCCATGTGGGCTCCGCACCACAGGTGGCACCGATGGTGTTAATGGTGGGAGAGCACACGGGAGGCCTCAGCAATGTCCCAGTGAGCAGGGGAGGAGGAGGGCCAAGCTGCCAGGCTGTCCCCTGGGGACTCAGCTGCACTCTGCATCTTTGGGAGGTGCGGTGGCACAGCTAGGCCTTTTTAGCGTGGAGTCTGAGCAGCAATGACTGAGAAAGCCAGGCCTGCCATCACTGCTTCTCCTGGCCCAAGGAAAGGAACATGGTTTGTCACCAGGAACGGCACCTCATTAGTCAACATACACTGCCTCTTAAACGGGTGACTGGTTCTTCTGGCTGTTTCTGACCTATGTGGCTTTCCTCACTAATAGCCTGGGAAGGCTGGTCTCCCACTCTGTTCTCACCCTGGCTTTATCCTGCACGCCCTGACACTGCATAGGACCTCATCAGGTGGTCTTGCAGACAGTCAGGCTAGAGTCAGGCTGAAAAGCCAGGTTTCCCAGCAGTAAGAACAGATCTAAGACATCAAAATGTACCATGTCTGGTGAATTTGCATTCTGTGAAACGAGATGCCGTGGTCACACCTCTAGAGCTAACAGAGCCAGGAGGAGGAATGCGGTACAGGTAAGTCTATCTGTACTGGGTCAACTACCATTAGGCACATGCAGGCCTGGTGTTTTTCCTCAGTGGTCCAGTCCAATTCTAATTCCTCAACTGAATGAGCCCTAAGTCACTTAGCAATTTCATCACTTGCTCCTGTTGAACTTTTTCGAAACAGCAAAGTGAACCTCACTTAGCTTGGTTTGGCGGCAGGTACGCTTGAAAGCATGTCACAGATACACTCTACCACTGCGCAGAGGAGCTGCTCACGGCAAGTGAAAAGCATGATCTTGGGGCTCTCATTTTTCAACTCAGCTGAACAATATGAGTAGTTCCTTTATTTGTAGTCTATGTGTGCATTTTATTAGTGCACAAATGACTGATTTATCATAGAACATTCAGAAAACTCAGAGGAGTATGAAAAAGAAATAATCGCATAGTCCTGCTCTTCAAGTCAACCAGAGTTAATCCTGGTGTGTATTCTGCCAGTCCTGTCTCTTCACAGGAGCACTACAAAGATGAAGGTCACATCTTCCTGTGCTACTTAATGTCCTTGGGCTTTGATTTCCATTGGCTGGAGTTGTCTATAACTAGAATGTTGCCGCTGCAGCGTGGGTACTTAGGGTGTTTCCAATTTTCAAGTGTCATAAACAATTGTCCTAGATGGCAAAGAAATCACAGGTCAATTGTTCCCTTTCCTTTGAACTTCTTGGCAGACCTCTCACTTGACCGAAGCTGGAATTTGCTCCCATAAATGTAGGAAATAAAGTCATCGATTTCTACAGCAAACACACAATTTAGCTTGGGGATGACTGGAAAAAAAAAAAAGGTGGAGAAAAAAGAATGAGGAAAAATTCAGGCAGTGAGTTAATTTCTATGTAGACTATTATTCATAAAATGTTTATATATTAAAAAACAAGCTATTGGGAAATGGGGAAACCTACAAAGGTGATAGCACACGATTATGTGTAGTTATTCTGCCACAAGGTCAACTGATTCACATTCTAAATATAACACAACATGATACCTCATTTTTTGGGTCAAAAGCTATGAAACAAACTGCCAGAACCAGAGGCTCCCAAAACTACCAAAGGAACAGGTTTTCCCACATAACTTTCAGCTGGGTCCTTGGCCTTATACTCAGTGAGGAACTTTCACCACTTTGAGGTTTATGATATGAACAGAAGAATACAAGGGAAAGGGAAGGAAGAAGCAAGACAAATCAAGCTCCAAAATTAAAGAAAGGGGACTAGGGTTAGTTCAGATGTAGAACATGTGCCACACATGAGACCCTAGGTTTGATCCCAAGCACCAACTCCCCGGGGCGGTGGTGGTATTCTAAAACCCTCCAACTTTGTTAGAAGCCCCTGGACGTGTGTGCAAGATGGGATACAGAAATTCCAGATGACTCAAATGTCTGCCCAAGCAATGCAACCTGTGATGGAACCCGAGATGTCAGCACAGAGTGCAGTTCTCAGACTCTGGGGTCAGGCACTACTTTGGTTTCTTCTCTGTTACCTGTTTAGTTGTACTCCTACTGGAGGCAGCAACCTTTGGCAAGTGGAGGGCCCAATTCTGGGGCTCAAAAAGACCCAGTTCCCTGAGGTCCAGGCAAGCAGTTCTTTCTTCCCAACTGTTCTGGCTGGGATTGCCAGCTTGTTCCCAAATGCCTCCTGGGAGAGCCACAGGGCCAGGGCTGGTCTAGGCAGGCTTGGATCATAGTCACTAAGTATCTACAAAGCTGGGTGTGGTGATGCATGCCTGCAATCCCAGCACTCCGGAGGGAGGAGGACTGCTTCAAGTCTGAGGCCAACCTGGGCTACTATAGTGAGTTTAAGGTCAGCCAGGAATACACAGCAAGACCTTATCTAAAAAAACAACAAAAAAAAACCCAAAAACAAACAAAAAAAAAACAAAAAAAAGAAAGAAAGAAAGAAAAGGATAAACCAGATAGTACAAAACAGTGAGTATCTGCAATTTGTCTTGACTCTGGACTCTTGGAGCCTCAAGGAAAAAAGTAAAGCAGTAGCTGGGGAGGCCAGCCCACGGTGCCCCTAGAGACATGGTACTCACCTTTCAGGCGGTCTTCTTTGGTGACAATTTTGAACACATGCTTTGTTTCCTGTAGAAGAATTCCTGTTACACCCACATATGAAGGGCATTTAGACTTTGTGACTGCAAAAGAGAAAGGCAGTGTGAGGTTCAGGCCACTGTGGCCTTGGAAGAGCCACAGACAGTTTTAGGGGCTGGGGACATTGGTCCCACCTTCTGAGTTGGCAGAGGAAGAAACAAAATACCCTGAGGACACAGGCTCCATGGCTAGGCAGTGACCAAGCCACGGGGCTTTGCAGTATCTGGGCTGTTCTCACAGCTGTGCTCTGGACAGCCTGTGACTACCGGCATCTTAGGCAGTGGTCTGCAGACACGAGGTCACACATCCAAGCTGTCTATAACTAGACTCCTGGAGCACATCCAAGGCCCACAGACCGGCTGTTCTGAAGAAGCCAAGTGTCACCTGCACGTCTGACTGAACATCTGTCCATCATGAGTTACCTGGGGCCTCCTGAACTCTGGTTGGAGTGGGAATCAGGCTGCAGAGGTACACAGCAGACAGTGATGTGAGATGAGCCACAGTCACAGGCCTTGATGTAGTCATGAGCCCTGCCCTTGATGCAGTCAACACACATTCCCTGAGCACCTACTACATGCCGATGTTGTCCTAAGAAGGTGGTGGGGGCACAGGACTGCATGAAGACAAGTCCAAGATCCTACCCTCATCAAGCTACGTTCTAACGGAGGACAGACAATGTGTGGCAAACCATGGACCATCACGTTTTCTGAAAGTGATGAGTGCTCTGAAGAAAGTAAGGGCAGAGTAAGGAGGGTGGAGAGGTCACCTGTAGTGATGGTAAACACTGAGGAAGTGACATCTGAGAAGAACCTGAAAAATGAGTCACTGTATGAACAAACAGGAGAACTCTGGGCAGACGGAAGGTGCAAATGCAAAGGTCCTGAGGCAGCGTGAAGCATGGTGTGTGAGAAGCAAAAAGGTGGCCAGTATGGCTAGACCTGCTGCCCAAGGATGCTAAAGGGGCCTTTTAGACCTTAGGCAGGATTTTATTCTAACAGGATGGAAAACTGTTAGAAGGCTTAAAGTAGGAAAGGGACATGATCTGATTTCTGTCATGATCTTCATTCTGGTTGTTGTCTGATTTAGGCTGGGGAAAATGTATCAGATAGGAAAATGTCAGGCATCTTCTGAAGAAATCTAGGGAAGATGATGATGGTTTAGATTTGGGTACTAGGATGTGATAATAGATTAGAGGTGGGGATTAGGAAAAGAAGAAACATCCAGACTTTTAACCTGGAGAAACAAAGTAAAGAGAAGGAAAAGGCTGGGTGAGAAGCCGGTTTGAGGGGAGACTGAAAGTTCTGTTTTGGATGGATAGTCTGAGATGTCTACAGGACTTCCAGGTGGTCACATGCAGCGGTCAGTTAGGTGAATGAGCCTGGCATTCAGGTGACGGGCCAATGTTGGAAACATTAACGTGAGAGCTGTACATCACAGCTGACACTGAAAACCAGGGGACTATATGATAGAGAGTGTGTTCAAGATTCCCACCTATGGGCAAGTGCCAGCAAAGTGTGCACAGAAGGCTCAAAAAAAAAAAAAAAAAAAGACCATCAGAGTGTGCCCATCAAAGGGCAGAATGGACCAACATGGCTGGAACCATCTTCAGCTCTCAGTTCTGATGATCTGGAGAGACCTTAAGAAACCCCCATGGGAAGCCATAGCACCTCAAGGCAGTTGGAGAGCATATAATCCCCAGTAGGCAGGGTCTATGGCCCCTTCCAGCTTGAAGAAGCTATACAAGACAGATTTTTCACTCCCTTAGTACTCCGTAAAGAATTAGGGGGATATATGTCTCTCAGGTAGAAATGAGATGGGATATTAGGGTGTGGCAAATCTTCCTGGGGAAGTAGGCATGAGCTCTTAATGACACATGTACAGGACAGTTTCCAAAGCCCTGCTTGCGGACGACTTGAGAGAACTTGAGCAGGTTTTCAATAGGATGGCTTAGACCTGATGTCAGCCTGAGGTGCAGGATCTCATCACTGCCTCTCGGGATCCATATGTAGAAGTGCTTGTGAGTTTCCCCAAGACATGGACAGCATAAAAGGACACAGATGCCATAAAGAACTTGGTATCATGGCTTTCCTCAGGACAGCCTACACTGTGTCCTCCAGGGTGTACTTTTATCCTGCTTTTTCCTCTTTTACTTGGCCCAATCTTGCTCTGCAGAGCCAGCTTTTCCCTCACTCTTCACTTTTACTTTTTCAAATAAACTTTGCTGCTTAAAAAAAAAAAAAAAAAAAGAGAGAGAAAGAAAAAAGAAACCCACATGGCAAGGGACATCACATCTAATTTTGCAACATAAGTGCTATGTTACCATTGAGTGATAGTGCTCTTAGGCAAATTACCTGAAATAATAGCACCATGAAGATCCGCCTTTAACAGCTTGGCTTGAATCATCTGTGGCTGCCTATGAAGTAAACAGAAGCCATAATTTATACTATGACAAAGAGTTCTGAATGAAGCAAATAGGTCTACAAACTTCTGCAGTCAGGCAATGCAGATGGCTGGTTCCTAACGGAGTATTTACAGTGATCCTGAGACCTGAGATCTACCCCAATGGGCAAGCTTCAGAAACACAACTCACGTGTCTGGCTTGAGGCCATTGCACAGGTCCCGGATGTACTGTTTCCAGAGTTCATGAAGGGGAAGAAAAAGACTGTATCTGTGATAAAGCCAAAAGCAGGTGAAAAGTTAGGCAACAGCGGTTTGGTACTGCAACATCTAGAGTACACAGCTTGTCTTGATGCCAAGAATGATGAGCAGGGAAAGTTAGGGACTGGGTGTAAGTCCTACTTCCATTGCTGATAATCTGACTAAAATCTAGTAACCTTACTTCTCAAACCTCAGTTTTCTCAATGGTAGACCCTTCTTGAGACTAATAATTTCTGCTAATAATGAGGAGGAGTGATCCATCTCTGCCCTGTGTTTCTTCCTGCTGGCCAGATGTGCCTCTGACAGCTGAAGACCAGGGCTTGAGGAATAGCTCAAGATGGAGATATGCTGCCTGGATCCCTGATGTCTGTGGGCTTGCCTTCCTCACTAACCCAGGCTGCCATTCGTCTAGACTTCTGTTCATGAGCAAGAAATGAATTTAAACCACTGATGCGGTGAAGTTTTTTGTTACATGAAATTGAACTTAAGCCCTTGGCCCACAGAATCTGCTGGTTGGCATGCAGGCCTTTATTAAGGTAACAGGTCTGTCTGGAAGGTAAGCAAGCAGACTGTGGGAAGAACAATGAGAGGGAGCAGGCGATAGGACCACAAAGGTTTTCCTTTGGGGCAGTTATCACCCGTTTTGGTCCCTTATGAGGAATGCATTTACATGAACTCCTAGCTTAGAGAAACAAGAACCTAAACTCAAGCCCCAAATAAGCTATCTGTGAGACATCCTGAATTGCAAGAGTTGTTTTCCATGTCCATGGCCCTGCTGATTTTGAGGTGTCACCAACAAAGTGACATATTTTGTCTTCTGAAATGTGGGAGGCTATTTGTCTACTGATTTCTAGGAAAAGCCTACCAACAGTTCCAGTACGTGCAAACTCAGACTGTTGCCAAGGAAGGTGGAGTGGCAGTCGGCGGGAGGAAAATGTCCTCCCACAAGAGTGATGCATTCATTTTAAACTTCCGAAATGTGTAGGCAGCATCTTTCCTTAGCAATAAAACCCCAGTGGGTGATTCTGTGTAGTGATATTAAAAGCTACAGACATATATTAACATATATCTATATATATCTATATCAGTTCCTCTTTTCAGTCTGAGAAAACTAAAAGACAAATAGCCTGTTGTCATGGGCAACAGACTCACTTATGGCATGGTCTTATTAGTTAAGGCTAGGAGAGAAGCCAAATAGTAAGAATCCTTAGTCTCATCATGCCTTTTTACAGAAAGCAAACCCAAATACAAGATGAATTGGTAAAGGAAGGCTGCCCTCTTGTGGCAAATGATGGAGAGGCTCCCTACTAAGCCACTGGACTTCGAAGCTTACACAGAATCAGGAAGAGTAAGGGACTGTGGGCAAGAAGGCACAGAAAGGCAGGGCTTACTTACTTCTGTTGCTCTGGTTTAATGTCAAAGAGCTGCAGATCCCTCCTCTCCCTGGCAGAGAGGCCTTTGGATTTTTTCTTCTTCTCCTTCCGCTTCTGGCGAGTGAAGTACTCCAGAATAACGGCCTTGTGCTGCAACTGGTTCTCACAGGCCTGCTGGCTCATGCAGGGCATGCTCCGCCTCAGGAAGGCACTCACAAAGGCCTCCGCCCGCTGGGCTTCCAGCTGCTGTACAGTAACAGGGTGACATAGCGCTTACTGCTCTGATCTGGGCCACCAGGACACCAGGCACTCTCACCTGCTGCTTCTGAAAGCCAGTCTTCACTGATCCATCTATCCATCGAGTTTACACAATCCCTCATCTGCCAAGTGTCTGTTACGCACAGCCTGCAAGATGTGAACGTCACATCCCTATGCCAGCCTATGACCATGTGTCTCACAATGGCCACATCAGTGACTTCCTGCCTTGCTTCTCTGAGCTTATTCTGCTGAGGACTGAAAGGCTTATATTTCAAAGACTTCCTTCATTCTTGGCAGAAAGGAAAGCTTGAGAATGTGTAACACAGACATTTAACTAGTTATGACCAAAAGAAGGCAAATTCGGAGTAGAACTAAACCATGGTTTTGAGGGAGAGGATCCTAACACCAGGGAAAACAGTAAACCAGCTGGTCAGGGTGAGCCAGGCCTGGCAGGAGGGATTCTGACAGAGCCCCTATCATAATCCCTTTTACTTGGGTTCCCACTGCTGTGGACAATGAGGTCTTTCTCTCAGAGGTCTGCTCCTACACTGCTTAGAGAAAGAACCAAGTGCACCTCAGGCCCTTCACTATTCTCTCCAACATGGTACAGCAGTGCCAAGTTACTGTGATAAACATGGGCTCTGAGAGAAGATTTCTGGGCATAACAAACCTATTTATGTGTCTAGAGAAAACCCCAAGTATCATTACTTCTTGAGTTGGAGTTCCAACAATCTACTCATTTGGTAGTGGCTGCCTCTGCCCTCTCCTGTGCCACCTCTTGGCTGGGCCTCTTTGCTAGGCAGACTGCAACCAACAGCCTGAAGTTAATGTGTCAATAGTAATGAAGACCTCCTGCATGGTCAAGAAATAAGGAAATGAAAAGATATGATACTCATAATCTCTGGGGGAACTCCCAGAAGAGATGGCAGAACAACATCTGTTTTAATGTAGGATCATTAGATGTTAACTAAAAATAAATTCATCATCACTATATGAGGACGATTATTTAATTCTTTTAAATAGTTAAGGGGTCTCTATCATGTGGAAGTAAAATAAAGATAGCTTGATTTCAAAACCTCAAATTCAAGGTAATAGTCTCAGTATGAGCCACAAGGGGAGCTTATGGCCAAGTGACAGAACACAATCTGTAAGCTCCACTTAAGAAATGTGATCTGCATGCCTTTTTCAGGAGTGAAGGAGGCACAGTGAGAAGGTCAAATGATGGTGCTAATAAGGGCAGGTTTTAGGTGGGCACAGCCTAGTGTCCCTACAGTGGGAGACGACACAAAATCAAGAAGTCCAAGTTTACCAAACCTGACTTTGGAACCACAGGAAAGCAGGCTGCCTTTGGGAACACAAGTACAACACAGACCTTGATAGAGTCTAAGAGGTATACTGGAAAAATGAGGAGCACGACATGATAAAAGGCAGCAAAACCAGATCTATAGGCTTAGATGCTACTAAGCCATTTCTGCCAGCACCTTTGTTGCTCCTAGACTTCCTGCCAAGGACTGTACCTGAACATTGTACTCTTTTGCTTCCTTCTGAGAAAAAGGATGGTAGATCACACCTGGAGGGTTAAAAGAAAGGAAAAGAAATGATTAATTCCAGCTGAGTATGGTTATAAGACCCAAGGCTTTTTTAACTATAAAAATAAGTATGCTTACTCTGAGGTAGAAGATGGGGCTGGTATGAAAAAGCAAAGCTTCAATGCTTTCTTGAGTGCCTCCCCCTTACCCCCCACCACTTTGGTGGTGATGAGGATCAAACCTAGGGCCTCAAGCATGCCAAACAAGTGTTTGATCACTGAGCTACACACTCTGTCTTTTTGGATGCCTCGTATCCAGCCACCCTCTGGCCATGTCTATGCTAGTAGTTCTAAAGCTGGCTTAAAAAGAACGCTTCTCAAACTTGAATGTGTTTAAAGAGATCTTTTTTTTTTTTTTTTTTTTTTTGCGGCATTGGGGATTGAACTCACAACCTCGTGCCTGCCAGGGCAGGCGCTTAAGGCACTGAGCCAAACTCCCAGCCCTGATTTTTTGAGGCAGGGTCGCACTATGTAGCTCAGGCCGGCCTTACGCTCGCGCTGTAGCCCAAGCCGGCCTCGAACTCACAACGCTCCGCCTACCTCAGCCTCCCGAGTGCTGGGATTAAAGGCGTGCGCCACCACGCCCCGCTAAGAGATCTTATTAAACCATAGACTTTTGGTTCCTATGCCCAGATCCTAAATTTCTAATGAATTCCTAGATGCTGTTGCTGGTAAACAGAGCATATTTAAAGATGCTCTGGTCTGGTTTAAAACATCGTAAGTTAGAAGCTCAAGCAATTAGACTAAGTCAAATGAAGTAACCCATTTAAAAGTTAGGTGGAAAAAAAAAAGAAAAGGGTGATATAGTTGTCTAAGATAAGATAGCTAGAAATACATTTTGCTGACTGTAAATGTTTCAAAAAGGTTTTTCAAACTAGGTATGGTGGCATCTGCTTGTAATCCTAGCACTCTGGGAGGCTCAGGCAAAAAGATTATAAATTCAAGCCCGGTTTGGGCAACTTAGTGGCTGTGAGACTCCATCTCAAAACAACAAAAAGAGGGGGGATGTAGCTCATTCCAAAGGCCAGGGGTTCACTTCCCACTACCATAGAAAAAGATTTTTCATGTTAGTATCCATTGCAATTGGAACATTATATAATGGTGTCCTGAACTGAAAAAATACAGCAGTCCTTCAGACTCTAAATGTATATAGTGATCAATGTGGTAGTAAGCTTCAAAGACAACCACACACCTGCTTTTTACTTAATTTGTCTGAAGAAAAGTGGCACTGAAGATGTGACAGGGATATGAATGGAGTAAGAATGGGACAAACGCTTTGAAAAGCCAGGTGTGGTGGCACACTCCTGTAATCCCAGCACTTGGGAGACTGAGGCAGGAGAATCGCTTGCAAGTTCGAGACCAGCCTGAACTACAAAGTGAGCCCAGGGCCAGCAAGACCCTGTCTCAAAAAGACAAAACAAACAAACAAACAAGTAAAACCCCCCCCAAAAAAAAACCCCAAAAAACAAAAAGCAAATGATTTGAAAACTTAGTTTACACTCTATAAATTTTGTCCGAGCTTTCTTGTGATTCCGAATACACGTCTCACAAGTAAACCAGTGGTCACAAGTTTCATATAGGGTCAAGCTGTCTCTCACATGGAAAATGGGGATTAAAATTTGTTTGTAGAAAGAAATTTTCAGGGCCTGGAATCCCAGAAGTAATTTTACTTCCCCTGTCATAGAAGCCTAACAGCAGACTTGGAAGTCTCTCTGCAACAGTACACATTTAATAGTTACTGAACATTCATTTCTTGTCAGGCAGCTGATTGAAAGCTACACATATTTTTCTCATTGCACTTCCTAAAAAATTCTTTGCAGTAGGTATTCCTACTTGTACACAGCAGAAAGTTAAACTTATATGATGAGATACTTAGCTTGATCTTATAGGGTAGGAATGGCAGGGTTGGAAATCAAAATTCTCATCCGCCCAGTTTCTATAGTGTCTACATTACCCTGGCTATACCTGCCCGGGCACTTGATTCCTTGCCTTGGCACATCTCTTCTCTGCTCCTATGCCAAAGCCTCAGGTTAGTGATATCATTCCCCAACAACTCCTCTAAATTTATAAGAGACAAAGGGTGGAACAGGAGGGCAGAGGTTAACCCTGGGAGGTAGTGGCCAGGTCTGGCCAAGGCCTTGGGCCCTCATTGTCTACTATCACACACCACCGCGAAGCCCCCAGGAAAGCTTGTCTAGTCTCGAAGTCAATTCCTAGTTCACCAAGGCAGTCAGAGGACCTGCACTTTGGATCTGTTTTCTTTTATGTAAGGTGTAACAATTCCCGTACAGTTCTATTAACACTCTGCAGTGACAGGTAGCCCTGACTCACTTTACCCACCAGCATCAAGTCAATCCTTAGTACCCCCTCCAACTCCAACTTCGCGCCCTCCCTTACTCTTCATTGTGGGCCCGCTTCCGGCGCGCTCCGATGGTGTCTTCTTCACGCGTCGCGCAGTCTGCCTTTCTTCACTTTGGTCAGCTGCTCTCCGCCACTAGGAGTCTCCCTCGTCAAAAGTTTCCTTTAGAAGCCTGCTGTGGAGGCGCACGCCTGTTACCCCAGTTTACTGTGCGATACAGGGGGATCCGAAGTTCACTCCCAGACTGAGTAATAGCGATTTAGTGGGACCCTAACTAAAAAAAAATAAAAAAAAGAAAAAAGGCTGTGGATGTGGCTCTGCGAAGCCCCTGGGTCCAATTCCCAGTATCACAGCAAACAAAACAAAACAAAACAAAAAAAAACAAAAAACAAAACAAAACAAAACAAAACAAAACAAACCTTTCCGCTAGAAGCGGTCCTCAACCCAAGACAGTGAAATAGATGTAGTCAAGACTCACTGGTATTTTCTAGCGGCTTGTGGAAGACCTTCAGAATTCGGAACTGGCGCAGCGTGTGACGTCACAGGCGCGCGCCGACCTAGGGTGGCGCAAGTGCCTTGGGACCGACTCCGCGGGCGCTGGAGAAGCCGTTCAAGTTGTATTAGTGTATTTCGTGGGGTCTTTTCAGTTTTGGGCTTTGATTTTTCCCGAGGTGCGCGGCCTGGAACGCAGAGCCTTGTACATGTTAAGCTAACATTCTGCCACTAAGCTACACACTCAACTCTTTAATTTTGAGTCAGGTTCTCGTTAAATTGCCCAGGCTGGATTCACTTGCGATCCCCCTGCCTGAACTTACCAATAACTAACGTGAGCCAACCCGGCCGGCTAGCTTACGTCTTTGTAGGCCGAGCAGTAGGATTGGGGTCAGGGTATGTGAACTACTATGCTAGTGAAGACCTTGGGTATAGCAAGGCGAGCAGACTTGGAAAGGTGCACAGGGAGGTCGGGGACCAGGGAAGGCGGAAATAGGACAGAAGTGGGTGGCGGCGGCGGCGGTCTGTGAGTTTTCTAATCACAGTTCTTAAAGGTCGGCGGAGGCGGCTCCTGTGGGGAACTGGCAGGGAAGTTAGGATAGCTGGCAAAGGATATAGTTTTGTTTCTGCTACTAACCGGTTCTGTGATCTTAAGGCATTTCCTATCTCTGAGTTCTGCCCCTTTGCTATCTGCAGAGAGTGAGGTCGGCCTTAGTGGTGTCAGAAAGCATTCTGAAGGCTCAGAATATCAGTTTCTATCAGTTTGATAGAAGGCAAAGACGTGATTCTCTTTGTTCTGGGAATGTCCAGGTGTGTCAGGAAGGTCTGGCTCGGATCCAGTGCCTGGGTGCAGAAATGGGTCGCTTAGTTTCTGCTGAGTGCCAAGACTAGGCTGGGCGCTTGGATGATGGGAGGCAAAAGCAATGTGGTCCCTGTATTCCTACGTCAGTGGTTCTCAACTTTGAGTACCATGTAAACACCTTTTAAAGGGAGGAAAAATTCTCAGAGAACCCTGGAAGTATGTCCATGGATGCTAGTTTGAGAAACATTGGCTTAAGGTAAGGTTTCTTTGGTGATGACCTCTTGGCATTTTTATCCTAAGCTTAAGAATGCAAGCCCTGAAATTCAGTGAGTTTGAATGCATTTACTTTATATGTAGATTACCTGACATCAGTATGAAGACACAGCAGTTAAGCCAAAATGTGTTGCTCTGCAGATCCTTGTGAGTAATTAGGGATCTATAAGACTGAGTTGGAGGAAGTGCTCTCGGGGACTAATACCATGTCAACTACCAAATAAGAACTTTATTTTTATTATTTCTAATTGAATGAAAATTGTAAATGCTTATGGTGCACAACATGTTTTGAAATACCTATACATTGTACAATGACTAAATCAAGCTAATTAACACATTACCTTATGTACTTACCATCTTTTCTAGTGAGGATATTTAAAATCAGTGATTTTTAAGTATACAGAATATTGCTCTTAACTATAGTCACCATGCTTGTGCAATAGATATCTTAACAAATGAGAACCCCTCCTTTTGTTTGTTGTGCTGGGAATCAAACCCAGGACCTCACTAATGCTAAGCACATGCGACCACCTTGACAAATGTAAACTTTACAACAGCACCAAACAGCAGAGGACGTAGGCGGCAATTTGGGGATATAGACTCTAGGGAGACTTTGTGATTATGGAGCCGTAAGAGAAGGCAGATGTCTGTTTCTGAGTTTCTATTAGAAATCTGTATCGACCTTTCTCGAATATTCAGGGCAGCTCTAACTGTCTGCCAGTCTTCTTTACAATTCCCAGATCGTGGTGGGGTGTACTAGCAGAGTTGCAGTTACTCCACAGTTTCCTCCTGAGTACAGTATTTTAAAAAAGCAAATCATTTTATTAGTCTCAGACGATAATTGTGTTTGTATGGAGAGAGATACCTTTAAGGGTATTTGTGATTGTAGAATAGCAGAAATTTGGAAACAATTCAATATTTGACAGTGGCAGACTAAGCAAATAAAATGTGTGCTAATTTATTAGGTAGATTAATTAAATGTATTACAATCAGAGTAGGCTTAAAAATTTCAGACTCCTTGTCCTTGTCTTTATTCTTATTTAGTAGGTGGGTCCCTCAAACCTGTATTTTTAAAAAGCATTTTAAAGTGTGGCATATTTATATTACATTTACAGTGGATTATCATGAAGCATTAAATTGTGCAATTTTTTTTGAGACACAGTCTTGCTACGTAGTGCAGGCTGGCCTTGAACTTGCTTATGTATACCAGAGTAACTGCAAAGTCATGGCAATCCTCCTGCCTCAGCCTCCCAAGTGCTGGGATTACAGGTGTGTGCCGCCACACTCAGCCTACATTGTGCAACTTTTCAAATGGTTGCAAAATATTAATAAAACCAAATATATAAAGAAAAACAATTAGAACGATTTATACAAATGTACTGAAAGTTTTTACAGAAAGAAATTATTTTCTATTTTCTAAATTGCGTTTGGAATGAAGGTTTTAATTTTGTCTTTTGTAAAGCTATACATGTTAAACTTTCTTTTTATGAGATTAGTGTGTGTGTGTGTGTGTGTGTGTGTGTGTGTGTGTGTCTCAGTCTCAGTATGTTCCTAAAGCTGGTCTCAAATTCCTGGGCTCGGGATCATCCTGTCATACAGCCTCCCGGGTAACAGGCCCTGCATTTTGCTGCGTTTGCACAGGTTTCTTTTGACTGCTGCTTTAAGACATTGAGGCAGTCAAGTTGCCGACTTAAGAAACATTTCATATATTAACTCAAAAAGATTAAGCATCAGCTATTAGGTAAATGCATTATCTGAAAATCAGGGCACTCTGTATATGTAAATACAACATCCATTTATCTAATAGTCCTTGATAATACAGCAGGAATTTTTTTTTCCTGAAGCCCTTTTCCTCCACTTTTGGATTAAAGAAAACATTTCTAGTGGCATTTCCTGCTATTACTTTAAGAAAAGTTAATAGTTGGAAGGAAGTACCACTAAGCTTGCCAAGAGAACATGGAAGGCTTTGTTTTCAGTGAAAGTTGGAATCCACTAAATAAAAAAAAATCTTTTCTGTTACTTTATATACTATATGTACATACATATGTAAATACATAAATATATACATATACATACCTACACGTGCAGTATATGCGTAACTTAAATGACTATACCTGCTGTGTTCAAGAGGGGAGAAGTCTACATTCTCATATAACAAGTCCTTGTCTGTAACACAGGTTGTTAATTGTGCAGGTTGAGTATCCTTTATCAAAAATGCTTGGGACCAGAGAAGTATTTTAGATTTTGGGATTTTTTGAATTTGGAGATATTTGCACAGATGTTAGTGGTCAAACATCCCTAATCCAAAATTTCAGTCTGAAATGTTCTGAAATCCAAAAACCCCACAAAACCCTTCAGATCTCAGAACATTTGAGATTCTGAATTAGGGATCCTCCTATACCTGCTTCCTGGGGGGCTTGGTGTACATGGTGAGGTGCACGTTAGACCTGCCTGGCAGGGACTGTGCTTTGGAGGTGGTAGCCATGGTTGTGGGTGTCCTCACCGAGATGGAGGTGAGTCTCAGAGGTGCAAGATGTGGATGCTGGTCCAAATCTAGAGTATTGACAAGGGAGCAGTGGATGGAGGAGAAACAGGACACAGTGATGCTGGTGATCAAGCACGCTCAGGTTTAATAGAGAATGCAGAGTGCCGGGGCTAACAATGGACTCCCCGCTCAATTTTTGGGCCTCACATGGGGCAGGCAAGCAAGTACTCTACTACTGAGCAACACCCACTCACTGTTGGACATTTTTAGCAGGCCAGCCCTCTCCACAGAGTACTTTGGCCACAGGAATCACAGGACTGATGCTTATAGAATGACTTCATGTGCATCCCTGCTGGGCAAGGAGGCAGGTTGCACAGGGCTTTAAGTTAGTTTAACCACTCGGAATTCTGAACAGTGGGGGCCACGGCACGAAGGGCCCAATATCAGTTTCTGAAATCTCAGTTCCCCCAGTCTTTCAATTTCCAGAAATCACACTTCAAGGCTACTTTAACCCCAGCCTACCAAACACAACTATTGTAGATTCTTTCAGTTTCCCGAAGCTTTACTCTGTAAGCTGAACCCACAGAGGGAAGCTTGGTTTGGGTTTTCCTTGTGTGTGTGGTATTGGATGAACAAGAGTCTCTATGGGGGAATGAAGAGGTCTTTAGTGGGACAGGTGGCTCCTGAGGTCTTGGGAGGACTGAAGGAACATCGCACAGGTGAGAGAAAGTCCATAAACTCATGCACCCTGCAGTGATGTGCCAATGGGTGAACAGATGAGGACTTCCAGCTGAGACATAGAAATTCTAGAGCTGCAAAACACTTTTATTGTTCCCTGTGATGGTAAATGCCTACATGTGCATCTCCTAAGAATACATCCCCAGACCACATACTCTCTTCTTAGTCATCTATGTCTTAATCACTTCCTTGTTGCTGAGACAATACCCAACACCCTCAAAGTAAAGGAGGAAAGGTTTATTTTGGCTCATGTTTATAATCCACGGTTGGTTGGCTCACAGCAGGATGGTATAGCAGAGGAGAGCTGCTCAGGTATGGCAGCTGGGATGCTGAGAGAATCAAGGGAGGAGCCAGGGAGTGGGGCTGTGTACTGTACCAGGTCATTCCGCAGGGACCCTGCTCCTCAGACCAGGCTCGACCTCCTGACATCACATTTAGCTATGAACTTACCAGTGGACTAATCCACTGAGAAGTGTCACACACTCATGGTGCAAACACTTTTCCTGAAGGCCTACCTATGAGGGAGGGCATCTAGATATAAACCATAACAACCTGATAAATATCTCCTCCTCTTTTTGTTTTTTTTGAGACAGGATCTCACTGGGGAGTTCAGCCTGGCCTTGACCTCACTATGTAGCCCAGGATGGCCTCAAACTCACAGTGAGCCTCCTGCTTCAACCTTTTGAGTTCTGGGAGTACAGACATGTCACCATGCCTGGCTTCCTTCAAGTTTTGCCCTTCTGGGTTGTGGTTTCTGAGCTGGGATATGGAAGTTACCAGCTTGGACCATGATTCAGCTTCTGGTCTGAATTCAGAATTGATCTTCCTCTGAGTGCCCTTTTGGGGCTCCATTCTTCTAGGCCGCATGTGGTACGGGGTGGAGGGCAGGCAACTGGCCCTAAGTTCATATGAGGCGCTGGCTGCAGAGCTGCTAGGGCTTGGAGAGGGGTGCAACAGCCCTCCTGGTGAGCTGGAGCAGCTCTCGTGTTTCTGAGGTCTGTGGCCTCATCAAGGCACCCAGGAGTTCAAGTGCACAGATGGAGGGTACATCTGCACCCTCCAGGTCACTGGTAGGTCTTTCCCTTGGGAGCACAGTTGGCTCTGAGGTGCCCCTGCACTTTCTCCATCAGGACCTGAACAAGGCTGCAGCTCATCTGATCTAGATTTGGGCGGTAGGAGAAGGTGAAGGAAGAGATGGCTGGAGGTGCTTATTATGACAGCACATATGTCAGATTTTTGACAAAGGTCGCACCTTCTAGGAAATCTATTTTTCTATATAATGAGGTTCTTTGATGCCTGAAGAACTTTGGCTTTAATATTAATTTGGCCATTTGGACCATGACAGGTTATACTGGCATTTATTATTTATTGGTTTACATATTCCCTCCCCCCTGGAGGGAGGTTTTGAAATATTAGACATAAAAGTCCCTCACGGTGTGCGGTAGTATATATAGATCTGTCACTAGAGGGCAGCATAACACAAGGAATGGAAGGGAAGCGCCTGGCTTCTTGCGGAGTAATTCTCCAAGCCTGTCAAAAATCTGGTTTACTGGACCACTTCAAAGAATCACAGTCCTTTGACAAGAAACGGTGGACATCCAAGGTCCGGTTATTCCTCCACAAACAGTGTAACTGGATCTTGATCAACATGTTCAGAACAGACAGTGCAGAGTCAAGTGGCTCTAATAAAATAGAGGTTAATAGGAGACCGAAATTACGAGACCCTGGGGAAGAGGAGTGATTGTGGATGACATTCAGAAATTGATGGTGCGTCAACGCGATGGAAGGAGAGGAGGTGAGGAGCAATTCCAGATGGCAGGATTCATGGGTAGACTGCAGTGTGTGACAAGACAGGGTGGCTTTGAGGACGGTGAGGGATTGATTTCCACTCCTGGGTTTTTTTTTTTTTTTTTTTTTTTTGGAGGTGCCCTTTCTCCCCTTTCACTGTGAATGACATTCTGACCAGTGACCTTGTCATTACTATGGAAAGAGACATTCATACCCACAGAGTAAATAATATGGCATTGGGCACTGACGTATAGACATGAGCTCATGAATTTCATGTGACACGTGTCCTTTTCTGTCCAGAGGTAGGAACTGAGACAAAAGGAAGCAAAAGCTACTTAGTTAAATTGCTACCCGTTGCTTTCTTTCTTTCTTTCTTTCTTTCTTGGTGCTTAGTGACTATCTGGTGAGATTTCTTGGTGACATCCTGGTTAGAAACTACTTAATTGCAATTTTCCCTCATGATCCTCCTCACAGGAGAACAAGTACTTGCAGTGTTGTGTGTGTGTGGGGTGGGCAAAGGCAGAGGGGATGGCAGGAATGGTGAACTCCTTCCGCCGCTTGCCCAACAGAGCTGTGTTCTGCCCCAGAGCCCATTTGTGAGAGCGTGAGACTGGTTAGGTGAAAGGCAGAAATAAGGGGAGAGGGGCTGCCCCAGGTTAGCAGGCAAGGTGGCTTCCCGAGAAATATGATCCAGGGGCACCGTGGAATGCTGGTCCCCCAGTCCCATCAGTGCAGCTATCAGCAAATTCCTGCTCTAGGAAACCCCAAGGCCCCACATTCAAGCAATGGAGATTTGGGCTTCTGGGTGGAGCATAGATTTCCCCAGAGTTTTATTTTGAAATGCAAATACCCCTAGGGAGGGTCATAAATAAACCCTCCAGTGTGACAAGGTGAGCCCCTGCCTGGCAGCTGAGCTGTGACTAATGGAGTTGGATGGCGGTGGGGGCGGGAGCTGTGGGAGGAGAAGCCAGAGCAGGGAGAGGGACTCAGCCCTGCTACACAGTTGGGTGATTTCACCCTTTTCCCTTCGTGCTGGAGCTGGAGTTAGGATTTCATCCGGTGTGGACGGAGTCCCCAGAGCTCGACTTATCTCTGTTGGATGTAACTGTTGGACATGTGAAAGGTTTTTTCTTCATTATCCCCTGGCCTCCCTCCCACTGAGGGTCCTGATAAACTATTTCAGGAAGCACTAGAGGGCTCCTTGGTTTGGGAGGTGCTGGACAGCTCTACCTCCTGGAGATGCGAATGGCATGCTCTCCTTGGAATCACAGACCACAAATGCCTCATTGCGCTTGAAAGATTATGTGTTATTGATGCTGAATCTTGAGCAGAGATCCAGCCCCGAAGGAGAGGAGAACACAGGAGGCACATAAATTCTCTCTGATGCCCAGGGAGGCCTTTCCTCCTCTTTTTTTTTTTTTAATTAGGTAATTGATCAGTAACATTGATCAGAAAAAAATTATGCCTTGTTGACCATATTCTTGGATGAAGATCAATGATGTTAATTTTTAGTACATCAATTCCTGCATGGAGCACTAATTGGAAGGGATAAAGCTGTGTGATGTATCACTGGGTGAGACCTAGGGCAACCACACCCTCAAAGGGGGTCCAGGAGATGTGATCTTGCCAACCTATTCTACAGATGATGAAGTGGGAAACTGTCCTGGGTAGAGGGGCCCTGAGGACTGAAGTTTAAAATCTTGCCCTGATGTTGCTTGATGTTCCTTGGGCTGCAGTGAGACGGAAAACGACTCTGGAGAGTTTGAGAGCACCCTCTGCTCCTTGAATCCCATATAAAAACCTCCTCTTTCTTTCTTTTTTTTTTTTTTTTTATTTTCTATTTGGTACCAGGAATTGAACTCAGGGTCTTGTGTTTGCCAGGCAGGTGCTATGCCGCTGAGATACATCCCTGGCCCTGGAGCCTCCTCTTTCTCCCCAGCCCCGAGCACACCTTTTTTCCCCTCAGCCCTGCATTTTGACACCATTGTGAGAAAGTTGTAAGTTGTAGGATTATAGTTGACTGTACTGAATATAGAACAAGTCAGAAATAGTATAACAGCAAAAGCTTCTCGCATTTTAACAACTGCACTGACCAAGTCATTGTTTTCTTTTTGTGATACTGAGGATTGAGACTGGGTCCTGTGTACAGAGCTACATTCTCATCCCTTTTTAAAATTTTATATTTGGAGACAGGGTCTTGCTTAGTTGCTAAGCTGGAGTGTTTTGCAGCTGACCAGGAAGTAGAGAAAGGAAACGGGATTCCTGGGTGCTACAGTTTGGATTCCAAATGTTCCCACAAAAGCTCATGTGTTAAGAGGTTGAGGTCCAGAGTGGTGCTGTTGGGAGGTGTTGGAAACTTTAGAAGGTAGGACCAACGGTGAGGAGTCCTTTGGTCAATGGGGTGGCACGTCCTCCAAGAGGATTCTGGGACTGCAGCCCTTTCTTGACTTTTTTTTCATCTTGGCTCCTAACAGGAACAATTTACTCTACTGTTAGCTCCCCACCATTGTCACTCCCACCAGAAACTCAAATCAAAGAGGCTGCTTAATCTTGGACTTGAGCTCTAGAACTGTGAGCTAAATAAATCTTTCTCTTATAAACTAATTGTCTCAGGTGCTTCTCTGCAGGAAACAGAAGCTGACTAATGCACTGGGCTATAGGATCCTCACCTGTCGGAGCCTTGGTGGTACAGCTGTGGAGTTGCTGAGTTGGCCTGCAAGGCGTCCTAGAGAGGAAGAGTTCTTGCTGCAGATAGGAGACCCAGTCTGCAGATTGGAGACACTAGCTCAGCCTGGCGTTTACTTTGGTTGCTTTTCTAGCTGAAAATTGTAGCTTCTCAGACACTAGGCTGGGGAGGTCCCTTCTCTGAGGTAACACAGCTCCTACTGCATTTGCCTGCTGTTGGGTGGTGATGAAGAACATCTTATGACACCTGGGCATGGCCTACCTTAACATTTCCATTTTCCCACTGCCCATTTGACTTTCAAACATTTGACTTTGGGGAGTTTTGGGGTGAAAAATTGTTATAATACCTAAGGTGTTGTCTCTAATGGGACTAAAAAGTCAATAAATTTAGATAAGATGAACTCAAAAGTGAATGTGTTCTGATGATCATCAAGGCAACCCTCAGGATACATTTGTGTTTGAAAGCACGGGAAACAGGGTTTCAGTTTCCTTGAGATTTTTAAATGGAGAAATAGCCATCTACTCTAGATCACAGTGCCTTTCCCTCCAAGTGGCAGGAGGCTAAACCAGGTGTTGCTCAAGGATCTGCTCAATTGGGGACTTGAGGGATCTGTAGGTGCTGCAGGATACATCAGTAGGTATGAGTGTCTTGGGAGTTCTTGGGCACAGGACCCAAGGCTGCCTGCTGTGAATTGAATTTTGTCTCCCTATATCATTCAAATGTTGGCCCTCCCATGCCAACCAATGGTATTTGGAGACAGGATCTTTGAGAGATAATTAGGTTTGAGGTCATGATAATTAGGATGAGGTCATGAGGGTGAGGTCCTAATAATGGGATTAGTGTCCTTATAAGTACAAACACTAGCACTCCCTGCTCCCATGGAGGACACAGTGAAAAGGTAGCTGTAAGCACTCTAGAATGATGAGAGCAGAATTTCTGTTGTTTTAGAACCTCCCTCTCTGCTCCCTGTGTTTTATTTTAATTTTTTGTTGTACTGGGACTTGAACCTACTGGGCTTTTGCACTGAGTTACATCCCCAGTCTCCCCACTCCCTTTGACTTTGAGAAAAGGTCTTGATAAGTTGCTAATTACTAAATTGTCCAGGCTACACTCAAATTTGCCATCCTCCTACTTTAGCCTCCCAGGGTGCTGGGATTACAGGCATGTGCAGCTCTCTTAGGGCCAGTTTGTGGTATTTTGTTATGGAAGCCTGGGCCAATTTCCAGATGCTTCTAGGAGGTTCAGACTGCTTGTCTGCAGAGGAATGTGATGGACTGGGTGAGGAGGCTCATTGCCCCAGGTGGTGGGTGGGTTTGGCTAACAGCAGCATTCAGTGTCCTGGCTCACAGGCTAAGCTCTAGTCATGTTAGGCACACCGGATCCCCAACCTTACCTCTCATCACCTCCACCTCACAACTCGTGCTCTGCTCGTTGTCCCGGCATAGTTTGTTCATGATGCCTCACAGTGTGAACTGTCCTTTCTTTCCAGGCCCTTCTTGCTCCCTGCCTAAAAGTCTACTGAAGTGTTACTGTCTCCCTGATTATGAACGCCATGAGGACTGGTGTCTTGAGAAGAGGGTGTGGCGCATTTTTTCCTAAATGAAATCCCCTTTCCTAAGTTTGCCAAGGTCATTTACAACCGATGACACTACAACTGATCTTTGGCAAATTCAGAATGGAGCGTGGCTGATTTTTCCCTGTGAACATCTCCCCCTGCTGGATTGTCTGCAAGCCCGCTGAGGGCAGGGCTGTGTGTTAGACACCTGTATTGAAAGGCAGGCAGGAGGGGAGCACAGACAAGGTCCCCTCTGATGTGTGGGCAGCTCAAAGCCTGTGACTCAGCAGGAGAAGTGGACTGGCCAAGCAGCTGTGTGTGCTGATCTGGGCTGCAGGGAGTTCCCTCCTGGGATGTTGAGGTTGCCTGCTGCACACAATTTCCTGAAATCAATTGCATTGACTTTTGGACTCTTTGGTAAGCAGCTATAGTCTCTACAAAAAGCATCCCCTGGATCACTCCAAACTGGTTGAGGTCTGTGTTGGTGTGGTTCCTGTTAATTGAAGAGCTGCATATCTCATTTTGAGCTGAGGAAGGGAATTATTTCTAGGAGGAGGAAATATCTCTGAGACTCTAGAGTTAATCCAGTATAGAAAAACAGACTTGTTGGGCCTCCGGTGGACTGGGAACAACTAGATCCAAGCCTCTTCCCATGAGTCAGTGCCATTTGTGGACCTGGGTTAGAGAGAACAATGGCCACAGCACCAGACAAGCCCAGTCTGGGAACCAGCGCTGTGTGCAGGCCTCCGGCGAACTGGGAAGAGCTAGACCCCAGCACTTCTGGCAGGAGGGCTGGTAGACGAGAAGTCCCATCCCCACAAGCTACTGGCTTATCCAGAGAAACACAGGCTGTGATAGTAGCTATTGAGGTGAAATGCAATTAGATGCCTATGGTACTTTGGTGTTTCACTAACATTGCAGGTCTAGGGTCAGTGGTCTGATCATAGATTCAGAGGATATTGCTAAGCAACGTGTCGTCTGGGGTTGGGGGGGGGTCTCCTTCTGAGGGTTGCAACCATTGTTGATTCCCTATGGTCTTGTTCTGAGGTCCTATGTCTTTTCCATTGTTTTGTTGGGTTGGGTTTTATTCTCTTTTGTTTTGTTTGATTATGTTAAATCCCATGGCAGGAGAAGCTGTTTCAAGTATAGCAAGATATATTATGGTAGCAATTTTGGATTTATTACTATTTTGTTTTAAAGTCCTTTATCACATTCATTGTTTTGTTTTTATTGTTTCTATTCTATTCTGTTCTGTTTGATTTATACTATGTCTAAAGTTATCTGCAGCTATTTTGAAGACATCAAGGGGCATTATGGTAATTACTATTGAGTTCATAATGTTTTGAAGGCCTGTATCTCTTACACTGGTTTGTTTTGATTGCTTTTATTCTGTTATATACTCTTTAAAAGAAAAAAAAAAAGAAAAAAAAGAAAAAAGAGAGAAACAGACTCATACAATTCTGGTGTTTATTAAGCATTTACAGTGTGTGCGTTGGGGGGAGTGTGCTTACAGGAATAAGAAGGAAGAAGGAATAATCACAATCTGGTCTCTGCCCTCAGGCAGCTTCCACACAGTAGAGTAGGAACATGACCCCGAGTATGGACTGTGTATATGCGGAGACTAGACTTGTTTGCCTGCATCTGGAAGTGGAGCTTCATTATTTATTACTGCACAACTCCCCCCAAAGTGTAGTGGCTTAAAAGAATATTTACTCAATTTCTTGGTTTAGGAATCAGTCGTTTTGGCTCAGAGTTTCTCCTCTGGCTATCAGATGGCTTCAGTCATCTGAAGGTTTGGCTGAGGGAGGAGCACTGCTCCCAAGGTGACCTACCCACATGCTTTAGGCAGGGGCCTCTATTTCTTGTCACATGCACATTTTCAGAGGCCTTTTTTTGGGGGGAGGCTGGGAATTGAACCCAGATCCTGGCGAATGTCAAACAAGCATTATACCTCCAGGTTCCCAGAGAGCTATTTGAGTATCTTTACAATATGGCAGCTGGCTTCTGATCCAACAGTTATCAAGGCAGAATGCACAGTATCTTTTATGACTTACCTTCCAAATACAGCATCACTTCTGCAATATTCTGTTGATCATAGGCTGGTCCTACTCATTGTGCGAGGCAACAGAGATGCCAGGAGGCTAACAAAGTGACGTAGGGCACATAGCAGCCTCAGTTCTTTCTGTGTTGAAAGAATTACATTTGCCTCCTCTGTCTCAGGCCCCAGGCAGTGAGGGAACTTCTGAGTCTGTGCTGGAGATGTTGCTGGTCCTGCTTGTGAGGACTGAGATGCCCCTTGTCCAGATGCTGTTCTGGCAGAAGGTGGGGGAATCTGCAGGTGGTTTCTGGAGTCTACTCTTGCTGGGATTGTTCATTTTCTTCATTTTTCTTTGTATCTTAAGAGTGAAAGCTTCCTCCACTCTTTATCCAAACTGTGGTTCAGATCTCCTAAAAAAAAAAAAATAGGCTTTTGCTTTGCTGACCTACATTGGTTCCAGCAAAAGCAAAGATGCATTTTCTCCCTGGGTCCAAGGCAGTCAGCTCCTAAATGAAGCTTATTTAATAAAGGAATTAGTTCCAGTTGAATTCTTGAGATGGAATTATGGGTTCGTTTGAAGGAAAACGGAAGGGGCAGCAAGTTCAAAGGTCGAGGGGAAGCTAATGGAAAGCGTTTTCAAAGCGTACACGATGCAG
The DNA here is from genome assembly GCA_004363535.1 of Dasyprocta punctata. Lineage (NCBI taxonomy): Eukaryota > Metazoa > Chordata > Mammalia > Rodentia > Dasyproctidae > Dasyprocta > Dasyprocta punctata. The sequence continues at coordinate 171,199 of RJWM01000379.1, read as the reverse complement.
TGTCTGGAAAATGCAGTGTTTCCAGAGTGATATTTTCATTTTCCAAGCTTGTAGCAGGCTGCCTTTCTCTGCCACACAGTATTCATTGTGAAGGCCATGTCTCCATCTTCCTGTGTATTCTGTTCCTGGAGCAGTCCTTGCAGGGCTTACACCTTGGGTGAGCCCCTTCAGAATTCTACTAGAGAGTGTTAGTTATTTTTGCCTCCTGTGGATGCTCCCCAGAGCAGTTATCACTTACCTGATTTTTGCCTGCCTATGTGCATCCAGTGAAACTGATTCCATCTGGGGCTCACTGAATAAGCACATCTACTCTCCCTGGACCTGGTGATTGAGTCAGGAATAGCATGTGAGCCAGCATGTGCCAATCAGAAGCCTGATGACTCAACTCTTGTTGAGCTGGGGGACCTTCCACCATCGTCTACCACTGTACGTAACCACCTATATGTCAGGCAGACTGAGAGGTAAAGAAATGAGGCAAAGATCTGACATTTCTGTGCTTTGGATCCAGCTGCAGTGGAATCCAGCTCTATACATGCTCTTTTGGCTTAAAGAAGTTTGAGTTACCGACTTCTGTCAGCCATGGGAGGTCTCGCGGGTACATGTGTTTTTTGTAGAAAGCTGATGATTCCACCTCTCCTACATGGGACCTAATATTTCAGGTACAGGTGCTGGGGAGAATAGATTTTTTTCATGTGTTGTATGTAGCTCTTTAAAAATGTTTGTTTTTTCACTCACCAGACTCTGGCTGTCTTGCAGCCAGGAGCTAAACCAGGTTTGTCTGTGCAGCTCGGGTGCTCACACAGCCCTGAGTCAGGCATGCAGTGAGTGCTGCACACATCGACCCTAAACCCTGCAGCCCTTCTGAGATTGTTCTGTGGCAAGTGTAGCACAAGATGCCACCCAAGAGACTTTGTTGTCTGCTGTCTGTCTGATGTGGGGAGAAATGGGGCATCCAAAAAGGCAACTGGAAAGGGAGAATAGACCGTTGCTGCTATCTCCAGGCCAGTAATCTCAACTCTGAGCTTTGCATGGAGAGTTAAATCATCCCCAGCCCCTTCCCCCGGCATCACAGCTTCTGAATTACACACTCTATTGCTCTGCAATTAAGCAATAATGCAATTAGGAATAATGCAATGAAGACGATGCTCTGTGGGTCCCAGTCTTGTTGCTTCATTTAAATATCGAGCTCAGTGCAGACAGAGAATAAACATACATATTTCTATTTCTTTAATGTAAAAGGAAATTGTGTCAAAACAGTTGTGGGTTATGAATCATCGCTCCTGTTCCACCTGCACTTTGCCGCTGTGAGATGCACTGGAGAAATCTCTCCCTTGTGGCATCCACTGTGCTCAATTCCACCATGCAGTGGGGCTGGCTCTGCAAGCATATCATGTCCCTGGCTGCTTTTGTACCCCCTAAAGGTTTGCCACGTCTACCAGAGGACCAGATGACAGCTCCTTTATTCCACTCACCCTCCTACCTTTGCTGGGTCTGTGTGGTGGAACAGCAGCTGTGGAGTCTGAACTCCATCCTGGGAGCACAGAGTTTCCAGGACAGTGGCCCCAGCATGGGCTTCCCTGACATTTCTTTCACACAGTGGAAAAAGTGAGCCTGGAGACTCCAGAGTTGTATGACCTCCCAGATCCCAAAGCTGGTCCCATGAGCTCAGCAGGGGCAGCAGCAAAGAAAGTTCTTTGTAAAGCACAAAGTGCTGCATTCTGAAATGTGACCTCTTTTACTTCTTTGGCTAAAATGATCTTCCTATTTGCAAGGTTGGTAATCATGCGGTTTTTCAATGTTCTTGCTTACTGAAATTAGCGTTCCAAGTTGTGCTATGTCATGCGAAATTGCCAAAATTGGATTGTTTTGGACTTATAAAAATGGCAAATTCGCTACTGTTTGCTCATGTTTGACCAATCAAAAATGCCAATATTAGATGACCCAATCTAATGACTTTACTAATTCATAGCAAACCAAACATCTGGGACCCCACAGTGTAGTGGGAGGATTTTTATACTAGGACAGGCAGGTGTACAGTCTAGTTTGAGTTTTCCTCCCAGCATCTCCCCTTGTCTGGATGATGCTGGGTCTCATGGTACATGTGCTCTCCATTACAGGGTCACTTGAGATGATATTCACTAAATCGAGCAGTAATGTACCTGTGAATGTTGAGTGAATGACCTGTAACTGGGATGACTCTTATGTGCACTGATCAAATCTTTGGGCTGGGGCTTTTGGAAGCAAAGCATTCCTTCTTTAACCCCCAGCTTTTATCATTTTGGGCTGAAAATACTTGGGGATAACCTCTGGGCCCTGGTCAAGGTAATTGTGAGAAGCTAAATTTTACATTTGCTAGGGCAGCATCTCACAAAAGTCAGAAAAATTGAGTTAAAACTCCAAAAATCAATCTGTTAGTGACTTTGTCTCCAGAAGGTTACACAACCAGTTTGGATCTTAAAAAAAAAAAAGAAAAGAAAAGAAAAGAAAAGAAAAGAAAAGAAAAGAAATGAAATGGACTTAAAAAAAAAAACACAACTTGAAATTCAGTTTTCCCTTCTCAAGATAGCTTGGAGACCATGTTATTTATAAAATGGTTTGAAATCCATGGTCAGAATAATATTAAAGAAGAATAAAATCTCATTCTCCAGGCAGACATTTCTAATTTTTAAATCCCATACAGTGACTTTTTTTTTTAACAGTCTACCTACCAAAAAGTTCTACTAACTGTATTTTTGATACTGTGGTAAATGATATTTCTACTATAGATTGAGAGAAGCTAAACTGTTCTCACGTGAATTTAGGACCACCTTAAAAGTGCAGTTCAGTGTCATCTTTGGAAACTGATGCTGCAGATGTTGTTGGTTTCCTGCTTGGATTCTCTCAGCTTTCCACTGTGGTGTGTGTCCATCTCAATCCCAATAGATAGCCCCAGCAACTCTTTGCCCAATGGTTCTTTTATCACTGAGCAGAGGAAGCCAGAAGTGGCAGCGAATCAGCAGCTCCCAGAGCAGCTTCCAACAATGACAGGAGTGGGCATGTTGTTTATCACCTGGGTGGGAATATCTGATGTGTTTTGGAATCTTCCACGGGATTGGAGTTCCTCAGTACTCCCCAGTGGGACTAGTTTTCTAGTTGGATTAGTTCAAGTCTTCCACAGGGTTAACTAGCTTGGTAACACACCCTTTTTTGGATGCCTTCTCTTTCCTGTCTCACTTTTCTTTTGCTATATACGTATTTCAAGATCTTTTAAATAAACTACATTTGCTCAAATCCTCACTTTAGGGCTTTAGACCCAGGCATTCGGTAATTTAAGTATAGTGTGGGTGTTGTTCAACCATATTAACTAGAAATATGGGATTATCCAGTAGCTATTATTCCTTGAGCATGTAGAACAGCTGCTGTGTTGGTCAGTTTTCTGCCACTGTGACAAAATAACAGAAAATCAAGCTCAAGGAGGAAAAGTTTGTTTTGGCTCACAGTTTCAGAGGTTTCAGTCCATGGTCACTTAACTCCCTTGTTTCTAGGCCTGTGATGAGACAGAAACACAGTGGAAGACTATGGCAGGGAAGCTACCTTGTGCAGCCAAGAGGCAAGTGAGGGGCAGGTATAAAATATTCTCTTCTAAGGCACATCCCCAGTGCCTGCTTCCTCCAACTGGGCCCCACCTCCCAGTTTCCACCATCTCCCAGTAATGCCATCACATTGTGAATCCTTCAGTGGACCGATCTGTTGATGAGATTAGAGCCCTTGTAATTCATTCACTTCCTCAAAGCCTTCACCTCTGAAAATTTTCACATTGGGTATCAAACTTTCAATACGTGTGTCTTAAACATTACTTCATACTTAAACCATAAGAATTGCAATGATGTAGCATTATACATAGTAACTACAATACTAAGAGCTATGCATTGTTCCCAAAGAATCAGTTGTTTTAGACAACTTGTAATTTGCATGCATTCTTCTGTTAGCAGGCTCTCAATTTTTCCTTGGGGAATACTCTTCTCCTACCCTCAGAACTTATCTCTCTAATGTGACTGATAAAAGTGCCACAGCTCTCTGATTGTCTGAATGTCTCTATTTGGCATGCAAACCAAACCAGACCAAGTAGTCAACCTCAGGACTTATTCTGGAGTTTTCAGAAAAGAAGTAGATTCCCTCCACTGGAAATTAAGCTAGAAGGTGGTAAGTCTGGAACCACATACACAGGGGTTTAACAACAAATTGTCAACCTCAAGGAAAGCAGAGCTGGATGATGGAGAGTGAATCTATCCTGATGATGTTGATTATACCCCAGGTCCAGGTATTCCTGAATTTCTCTGTCACATGGTTTTATCTTCTGCAATGGATCTGATCCTGGCCATGCTATTGAATTGAGGAGATTTCCTGGGAGGAGTTCAGGGTTCCTTTCTTAGAATTTGCTGTCTTAGGCCCTCCCTGTGAACCAGTGCCATGCATGGGCCACTGTCGCTGGGGGACAGTCAGACCCCAGCCCTTTTCAGTGTGGGCGGGGAAACAAGAAAAGCCAACTGCCCCACCCAATCATAAGTGACTGGCTGATCCAGAGAAACACAGGCTGTGATGATAGCTTTTCAGGTGAAATGCAATCTGATGCTTATGGGGCTTATTGTTTCACTGACTTTGCAGGTCTAGCACCTGTGGTCTGATCATCTATTCAGAGGATAATGGTATGCAGTGTGGCATTTATTGGGGATCTCCTTCTGAAGGTGGCAGCCATTATTAATTCCCTGTTATCTTGTTTTGAAGTCCTGCATCATTTTCATTGTTTTGTTGGGTTGGGTTTTATTCTGTTTTGTTTTGTTTTGTTTGATTTTGTTATGTCCGACGGCATGGGTATCTATTTCAAAGATGCAAGATATATTATGGTAGCCATTTTGGATTTACTATTGTCTTGTTTTGAAGTCCTTTATTGCATTCATTGTTTTGTTTTTATTGGTTCTATTCTGTTCCATTTTGCTTGATTTTTACTGAGTCTGAAGGTATCTGCAGCTATTTTGAAGACAACAGGAGGCATTACAATAACCATTGTTGATTTCATATTGTTTTGAAGACCTGTGTCACTTACAGTGGTTTGTTTTGATTGGATTTATTCTGTTCGTTTTGTTTTGCTTGGTTTCATTCTCTTTAGAATAAAAAAAAAAGAAATTGCGGTCTTAATGGACAGTGCAGGCTACACTTGTGTGTGAGTACTGAGATGAAGACTGGTTCAGGAGCAAGGCTTATGTCAAAGATTAAATTCTCTGAGCATCACAGGGTCATTTGGGGTCCCAATTTTTGGTCTGGACGATGTTAAGCAATGTAACCTTTTCCAGAAGAGAGTGTACAGAGTTTGGACAGAAGGGTAGGTTACCATGGCAATGTGAAATCCTGAATGATTTGTGTCAAGGCTGGATTGTTTTTGCTGTCTTATGGGTTTCCCCTCGATGTTCTGTCCCTGGAACACATTGCCATGTGGCCCTTCCTGGAACACTGTATGTCTGTTTCTGAGGCTCTGACCATAGGTGGGTTTATCCCTGCTACCTGGCATCCTTGTAGACAGGCAGTTTGTAGAGTTTCCAATGATATTGCTCTTCCATAAATGGGCTCTGCCCTATATTCTATAGTTGGCTTGGACAAAGTCTGTGACCAACTACTGCCTAACTGGTAAGGAGGGAAAATCTGCAAAGGGTGATACTGGCCACAGTCATGAAGAACAGTGAAAATAGAAGTTTGGGTATTGGTGGCAGTTGTAGCCAAATACAGGACAGAATATGACAAAAACAGAGGGAGGGATGGGTTGGGAAAGGAAAGCACAGGTGTGAAAGGCTCTAGTATGACTTCGTGTGGGCTGGGAATCAATACAGGGTGAAGGCAGGAGATGCCAGGACTGAATAAGGAGGAGATTTACAGGAGACTGGAGTCTAAGATGGGTAGCTGAGGACACCCTGGGGACTGGGTAAAGGAGACCAATGAAGCAGCCCCCTTTCACATAGCTGGTTGATGCAGCTGAGCCAAGAGTGCTATGTCAAGATGTAGAATTGCTGTTTTTAATTAATTGCTGATGTTCCCATCACAGTCCCTGGCAGAGGATGGGGTGAGGCTCAGGGCTGGGATCTGATTTGATCTGATTTGGTCATTACGTGGTGAAAGTAATTACTTGGCTGAAAGTTTAATGGTTTGGTTTGTAGGCTGTGTTAAATATGCCTGTGTAAAAAAAAAAAAAGCCTCATCAAAATGTCATTGACAACTCACTCCTTATCATATCTAAACTAGAAAGAAGACTTCCTTTTAATCTTTGCTGTTCAGCAAATAGGTTTCTCTTGTGGAGTGGAGGAGGGACGGGCCTCTTACTCAGTGAATCTGAAGAAGGAAAATGTATCCTCCTTGACTGATCGTGTAATGTCCTCTACTCAGTCTATAGGTGCCACCGGACAGCATCAGCACTTCACAGCTTGTTAGAAATGTAGGCGGCCAGGCCTGACCCCAGACTCAATGAAGGCTTGCACTTTAATAAGATCCTCCCATGCTCCGTGTGCACAGAGATATTCTGGGAGAACTGCTGTAATGAATACTCCTTATGGTATTTTTCAGGTTACAATGGCACTCTATCCTCATCAGGAGGAGAGGGTAGGACTGGTAGCCATATTAGATACATGATATCTTGTCATGGTTGATTGGGTTATCGCTGGTCATCTGACCCAAGCTGGGCCAATCAGAGCTCTCTTCTGGTGATTTGGATTAGGATTGTGTGTGTGTGTGTGTGTGTGTGTATGCAAGAGAAAGGAGAAAGAAAGGTAGGGTAAGAGAAAATTGGAGGGTTGTGAGAAGGCAGACAGCTCTTCTTTAGGCAGCTGGATATGTGTCATATATACCCAGGAGTGCACTGTTTTATACTGGGTGCAAGGTCCTGAGCAAAGGAAACTAGTGGGTAGAGAGCTAGGATTGAGCATATGTGTTAGACAATGGGCAGTGATCATAGCTTAGTCTATCTGAGCTGTGATAATACAGTATCAGAGACTGGCTGGCTTATAAACAACAAAAATTTATTTATCACACTTCCAGAGGCTGGGGAGTTTATGATCAAGTTGCCAGTAGTTTGGTGTCTAGTGAGGGTTCTTTCTGGTTTTTCAGTGGTGCCCTTGCATTGTTTCCTAATACAGAAGAAGGGGAGAGGAATGTCTGGGATTTTTTTTAAATAAGGATATGAATCCCAAGAGATCCCTCTTAACCTAACCACCTCCCAGAGGCCCCACCTCCTAACACTACCACCTTAAGTGTTAGGATTGCAATGTGTGAATTTTGTGGAGACACAAAACATTTAGATCATAGCAGATGGCTTTTATGTTTTACTTCTAGTCCCATCCTAAAGCAAAGCTGAAATTCTGCTCTTGGGCTCCATGGAGCATCCCTGAATCTTGATAAAGAGTCTGCCAACCATGTCAGCTAGTATTTGTGGTGACATCAAAAGAACCCAACCCTGGTTCTCTTCCATTGGAGAGAATCTCTTCAAAGGGGTTGGTGTCAGAGGCACATGGGAGGAAGGTGATACTAAAGGGGCTGAGTGATTCAGATTGAAGAAGTTACAGCCAGGGCCATGAGGCAAGGACAGTCTGGTAAACAAAAGTCACTGCCACTGGAGAATGACTACATGGTGCTTTGGATCTACTGTCCACAAAACTGCACACAGTAAGAGCACTGTCATTCCCCATGGGAACACCCTGAGTGTGCCATCACGAAGCAAGAATATATGCTGGGTAGCAAAAACTGTAAAGGTCTGTGTCTGGGTTTCTGTCCTGGATCAAGGATTTAGGGAGAAGTAATTTATTTGGGGGGTGATTCCAGAAAACAGGAAGGAAGGAAGGCGCAGACAGCGTAAATCTGAAAGAAGAAAAAAACTGAAGAAAGACGTATTATCTAGGTCATTGCTGTGGGCAACAAGGACTCTGCCGTTTATTGAGAAGCAGACAGAACGCCTCCCAGAATGCTCTGCCTGAGGCAGGAAAGCAGGAGAGCCCACCTTTGAGGACCCCCCGCCCCCCAGTACTACCCATTCGCAGTATGCTTCCATTGTGCCCCTTTTGTGACTTTGTAGCTTAGAGGGAGCTTTGGGCAGAAAGTAGAGAAACTCCAGGTAATATATCCCGAGTAATCTCTCTCTCTTGTCCAGAAACTTCGATCAGTGTTCTGGAACCTTCTGCTCCACCACAGCTGAAATCAGAGAAGACTGGGAGAATGTCATAGATGGCACAGAAATACCTGCTGCAGTCACAACACACCTAAATGTCACCTCTCTTTCTCCTCAGGGCCTAAGTAACCCAGTGTGGGAACGCAGTAGATGCTCACAAATTGGAATGGCCGTCATTGTCTTAGGGTCATCTGCCTATTATCTTCCAATTAAAATTTCCCCTTTTACCTGTACAAATGGAATTAATTGGGCAACTGAGAACTTTATTCCTAGTAATGAGCAAGGACAAAATCTCTAAACTGTCTCTGTGGTTTTATAGATTTCTATGATTTTTATTTTGTAGAAAATGTATACTGTCACATGCCAAACACCATATATCTCTTTAATAAATAAAAATCAATTGCTGAAACATTTCCTGCTTGATAGATCATTTTCCTGGTTCCTGCCCCATAGAATTTATGGAAGAAATGGCAAATTTCTCATTTATTTGACTGATTTTAGTTTTCTACATGATCAAAAAATGCATTCTTTGGACCTGGATCTTCCTATGCATTTGCAAATCTCCATGCACCGGCCCTGTTGCTATTGTCTTGGGTGAGTCTCTGAATGGAATAGCCCTGCTCTGGCAGAGGTAAGAGCTGACATTTCTTTAGTTTTCTTGCAATGGAATTTTTCCTTGTTATTTTTGATTTGTGACATGCCTGCCTTGCCCCACACATCTGTCCCTGTTGAGACAGGCGCCCCCTGATTCCCTCAGTGCAGTTGCGTCTCTCCCAGGCACCACCTTCCAAATTGCTCAGAATGTGCCCCTCTTTGTGGCTGATTCAACATTCAGGGCATGCAGCTGTCACAGCTCTTGTCCAGAGGTTTTTCCAGGTTCTGGGGTGGGTTTTGAGACCCATACAGGCTGCATGTGTCTTAGACAACCCTCAACTCACTGGCTCTTGTTTCCACATCTCAATGTTCCCTGGAAAGAGATCCATTAAGGCTGCCATATCTGGTGACAGCCACTTGTGAAAAAGCACTGGGTTTTGCCTAAGTACCAGTCACTCTGGGTGTAGGGGAATCCAGCTGTGTCTGTGTGTAACAGTACTCTCCAAGCATCAGGGAGAGGAAGACAGCCTCTTCAGGCCCAGCTCAAATGCCACTTCAGTTCAATCCCACAAATGCTTGATGAGACCCTGTTATCTCCCCACTCCCTGGAGACCCCATCACAATTAATTATTTCTCCTCCTGGGTTCCTTTCTAAACTCATTACTCTGTTTATTGCAGTCTAGCTTAAATTGCAGTTAATAATGGGTGTATTTTTTCTTCTTGCTAGACTGCCAGCTCCTTTATGGGGGAAGGAGAGTCATTTTGCAGTTATGTGTTCTCTTCCTAAACACAGTTGTTTGCAGAGTAAGAGTCAATGTGTATGTTGAATGAATGCATGCAGTTTATGTCCAGGGTCTACCTTGTGGGCCCACAGTCCCCATGACATCACACAGTCCCAGCTTCTCCTTTGCCTGACTTCTGGTTTCCACCACTCTAATTTTTTTAAATTTTTATTTATTTATTTTAAAAAGCAAAACAGAGAAAAGGATAGAAATAATACAGAATTTCCAAAAAAAGTAAGAAATCAACACTAGTTAATATATTGCATAAAAGAAAGTGTTCAAAAGGAAAGAACAACTGGGATAGGGAAAAGGAGAAAAGAGAGAAAGGAAAAGATTATATGTATGTAGGTATACACATATACACATATAACTGTATGTATGTATATGTGTGCAAGCTAACTATTCTACTAATTTCTGTTAGTTCATCAAAAAGAACAGTTTGTGCTGTTACTGTTTGATTGTCTGATCATTTTTTTATGCCTAGATTTTGTAACCTGAACAACTACTTCTAAGATAACACTGCTCTAGTTCTTGGTCAACCCTTGAGGAGTGTGCACACCAACCTCAGATGTGCTTCAGGCTTCCCACCTCAGAGACCTGCTTGGTGCCACCACACTTGGCCACCAGGAGTGGGATGGAAAGCACCATGTTTCTGGATAGCTTCTTTTCACGGAGTAAGTTCTTTTGAGAACAGGTAGAAAGTTACATCTTTACAATCTGAATCTTAACTTTTTTTGGGGGTAAAACTGTCTTTTTTTAAAATTACAGAGTTTTTTTTTTTTTTGCTTTCATCTTGTTACAAAAGTAATAAAGGATGGCTCTAGAAAAGTCAGACCTCCTTCAGACCTTAAAATCTGTACAGTTCCACCTGCATGGAGACATAAACTTTTAACACTTTGGCGTATTGCTTTCTAAATCTTTGTTCGTATGTGTGTGTGCATGCACTTCTCTTTCTCTGCTTAATAAAACTGGCATTGAAAGCCTATTTTAAACATCCTGCATGAGCTCGTTATTTAAAGGAATTCTAAAATGAATCCTTTTGAGAGGTGAATAATTCCCTGGGGATTTATTTGTGCTATTGGCTCGGGTAAAATCCAGAAGTCATAAACTATCTATGGTTTGGAGGAGGGGAGTATCTGGCAATCTGAAAATTTCTACCTATGTCTCTGACTCCCCATCCATACATTCATCTATCCATGCATCCATCCATTATCTATTAGCTTATCGTATATTTCCTAATTGAGTGTTGAGAGACTGATATAAAAAAGCAGGCAGGAAAGCCAGAGCTGGGTTGATTGAGTGCCCTCCACAGGGAGCCTCACGCACACAGTGCCACATATTTATGACGTTCCCCAAGGACTGGATTACACAGCAAAAGATTAACATCCCTGCTGCACAAATTAAAAATGCTCTATTATTTGCAGCATGGAGCGGACGAGCTGAAGATCAGCATCTTCTCTTTGAACAACATAATTGAATGTCTCTCAGCCTGAACCCCTCACTGTATTGATTTGAATTAATTATTTGTGCATTTGTAATCTCCTGGCTTCCTGAGCCCAGGAGTGTCCTGCATCGCACCGCTGCATGGCCGCTCCTCCCAAGCTGTCATCCCTGGTCTAGAAGCCTCTGACAGTCCTCAGGACAATTAATCAGTCACATGGAATCAGTTTTTGCTGATAAAGGAGAGTCTTGCCTGTAAAAGTGACATTCCCTTTTATGGGAATTAACGTTCTGAAAAGTGACTGTGGTCTGTGTTAAAGCACAGATTCATTAGGTTCCCATTCAGAGAAACTCTGGGGAAGGGTGGGAGGGAGCAAACTTTTGTTACAGAGGGCCCAAGGGCAGGGGCAGCAACGAGAAGTTGAGTAATCATGGCCAAGTCTTTTTGGTATTTAGGGAATAGAAATTGTGTAGCTCCAAACAGGGAATTAATCTGTTATGTAGATAAGAAGTTAGCAGATTGTGTTGTAGACGCGCTGCAGATTTTCTTCCAAAACAAAACAGAAAATTTCATACACTAAATTTGCCAAAAGGGGAAAAAGGAAACACACACACACACACACACACACACACACACACACACAATCAACGTTTTCAAGGAAAAAGAGACTCAAATAATTTGCAATGCTATTTTACTTTGTTGCTGTGTTCTTGAATTGAAAACCAGACCCACGTTATGTTAAAACATCTGTTACCTGATTCAGCAGTGGGATTGTGGTTAACTGGAAAAGTTGTTTTACTTCTGCTCTCTTTTGAGGACTGCTCTGAAGGGTGGTGATGTCTCCTGGCTATGTTAGGCCAGCAGGGTGACCACTGCTGGTAGGAACTACTGAGCGAAAGTAGGATGGGTGCTGGCTGAGGTCTCCTGGCTGCAAACTCTTACGCCCACAGGTGTTCAGAGACTGTGCAGCTGCATGGGGCAGCTGGACGGGCAACAGGGTGGCAGGGTTCACAGGGAAGTGGGGAAACACCACTCAATATCAGGGGGCAGCTGCTACATGGCACCCACCAATCATTACCAAATCAGAATGTGGACCCCATGTGGCAATATATTTTGATTTTCTTTTTACAAGAGAAGCCAGAAATTTGGATATCTACTTGAGAGAGTCTGATATTGTAAGATAATGATGCAAATCCTTGTAGATTAAACAGAAGGTATCTGTGAGTTAGATATGCTTGTGAACTATCAGTCTGCAACCTCTGGGTGGGAGAAGGAGTTAGATGTAAATTTAGATGTAAATTTATCTTGGGGGTGGGTGGGTGGCAGACAGGGACAGTTATTACTGTTTTTGTTCTTAGAGAATTTCTGATAAAACTTTTTTTTTCACTTTGCTTTTACCTTCACCTGCATGAATTGATTAATCACTACCCTTGTTTATGAGATGCTGTCGTCATTGTTCTGAATAGGGCAACATTCACTCATTTATTCATTTGTGATAATGCAGTAAGTAACCTGTCCTACCTCTCGGTGTGAAAACTGTGATCTTGACAATCACCTTCATCTGCTGGTGGGCTCCTCTATCCCACTCCTCCGCCCCTGCACACCAAGTTAACCGTCGTCCTGTACCTGTATTAATCACTCTCCTGCTTCTTTTTTTTAAACATAGTTTTATCTTAACTGTGTCTTTTCTTAAGAAGTCTATTATCTACCTATCTATTTATCTATCCATTCATCCATCCTTAGCCTTCCTTCTAACCATCTTATTATTTTTGAATCAGTTTTAACTTTTTATCAAAAGAGTATCATGTGGTGTGTAACCTTTTGGACTTTTTAAAGCTAATAGATGCTAAGACCCACTATTTGGTTGCTTTTTATTTTTAGTTCATGTGCCTTGATGCTTACATAACATTCCATCATGAGACTATTCTCCAATATATTCATCCATTCTCCAGCTTCTGGGTATTTGTTTTCAGTTTCTGTGAAGAGGCTGCCACGTGATTTTGTTTATATATTTCCTTGTGTACATAAGCAAGAGTTTTTGCCACTTAGGAGAGGATGCTCTGGGTCACAGTGTACATGAACATTCAATTTTAAGTGTTAGCATCAAAGTGTTTTCAGATGAGGTTGTACAAATTAACATTCCCACAATCAATATGTAAACAGTCTTGTGGATCTATATCTTCTCTAACATTTAGTATTGTCAGGTTTTTAAAACATTTGGTAATTAGTTGGCATAATTATTGTGGCTTTGATTTACATTTCTTTTTATCAATATAGAAGATGAAGGTTTTACTGGCCCTATTTTCTCTCCTGTAACATGGTGGTTCATGATCTGTGTTCATCTTCCCAGTATTTAGTTTGTGTTTTTCTTACTGATTTCTAGAAATTCCTTACACAGTCTTGATACTAGTCCTTTGTTGGTTGTATTTTGCAAATATTGTTTACTTGGTTTTTCTTTTCTTTTCTTTCCTTTTTTTTTTTTTTTTTTTTTTTTTAGACAGAATCTCCCTCTGTAGTTCAGGCTGGCCTTGAACTTGTAGGATTCTCCTAGCTTAACCTCCCAAGTGCTGGGATTATAGGTGTGTGCCACCACACCTGGCATTTTTCACTGTCTTAAAAGTGACTCTTGATAAGCAAATGTTTTTAGTTATAATGCAGTCGAAATTATGCAACTTTTATTTTGTAAGTTAATACCTTTTGGAACTCATTTAAGAAATCCTTCCTAACCTCAAAATCTAACAGAAATCATCTGCATTTCTACTAATAATCTACTTATCATTTTCTCTTTTAAAATCATCAGGTGTAGGGAACAAATCTGACCATTGTTGGGATTTTGCTAGCTGGTGGCAAATTAGGCTTGGTGTGAAGTCATGTTTTCTATGATTTGAAATACATTTTGGGTGCTGCCCGGGTCTTTGTCATTTAAAGGAGGCCAGCTCTGGTGATGTTTCTAGACTTTACCTCATGCTGTGTCTGCAGCCATAAAGTAGGGTGGGTCCCCCATAAAGGTCATGGGTTTTCCTGCATTTCTAAGGCCCCTGGGATCAGGTAAAGGGCGTCCTTATGCCTGGTGTGTTGTGCTGATTCTTTTTGGACGATGACAGCAGGGGACTCTGAGGGACAGCAGCACCACTGTGCAAAGTGGGGTGTCCAGGTTGGTTGAAGTGTCCCTGTGTGCTGAGTCATTTCTGCTACACGTCACTCATGAGAGTGTTCCAGAGCAGCAGCCTTCCAAACGCAGACAGGAGTGCACACAGAGGGTGCAGATGCACCATGCTTGTTATCACCTCTTTGCTGGGAAAAGCAGGGGCTGTACCCTCTGAAATGCTGGTGAAATAGATACCCACTGTTGCCTCATATGCAGAGGGGTCCACAGGGGTGCAAAAACAATCAGGAGCTTTCCCCTTGCCTGTCAGCTAAGAATCCCTTTAACTTTAAACCTAGAAGCTTACAAGTGGCTCATTGGTTGCTGTCCAACTGAGGGCCATCTTGGATTAGTAAGTCTTTTATTTTCTGGGTCAGAGCTATAACCAGGAATGTGGGGTTGAGACAGAACTGAAACTCTGAATGTTGTTACCTCTGATCACATCCTTCCTGTCAGACTCATGAATTCCTATCCTTACCCCAAGGTTATGCCCCCAAACACTGGCCGCTGACTGCAGAACACAAGTGGCTAGGCCATGTAACTTGCCACCAACCAGGGGACAACCCTTACCATGACTGTAGGATGGTCCCAGGACATGGTTGACTTCCCCAGCATACCTATCTTACCCACACTTACCTTTCCTACTCTTCTCCACTCTGGCTCAGCCATGGTTCCTTTCCCACCTCCTGTTCCTTGTTTTGGTGTTAGTTACAATGCTGACCCATAGTTCTACAAGGTTTTGAACTAGATCAAGAAATCCTCATAGACTTGGACCACAGCTCCTCATCCTCCACAGTGAATTCTTCTCAGAATTCTATTTGTCTCCAGACTGCAGGTCATGTCTGTCTTGGGCTGACACCAAAATTCAAAGGAGGAGTTACTCTGGGTAGTAAGCCCAATGCCATGCTTTTCATTTCTCATGAGTGCTGGTCCCACCTGGTTTGTGTGCATCTCATAAAATCCACTGTTACACACTCTTTGTCCTCATTCTTGGAAGGCTGCATGAGAACTCCGGAAAGCAGGAGGCCATGGCCTGCATTGTGGATTTGCAGGTGTGCACTTCACTTCTCTTTCCTTTGTGTCCAAGGCAGTAAGCCATCAGGGAAACTGGCAACAGCTCCACAGCAGGGGCTGGGGGATTTGCTTTAGCTTCCTGCTTGGCCACAGCTTGTCTGAATTCCATTTGCTTGTGCCATTAGGGTGCAGCTGGGGGTTAAACTTACATGTCTGGGAACTTGCCCAGTCCAGTGATTTTCTCCTGGTTCCCAGGAGTCAGACATAAGCACTTATTCCTCTTTGTTAGAGTGCGGAACAAGGGCATCCCAGAAGAGCAGTTTCTCCAAAGCATACCTGCTTTGCCTTCCCCTCCACATCACTCTAAGGGCAGGAGCTTCCGGGCAGGAACCTGCCTGACTGTACTTGTGTAGCGGGGTTAGGTTTGATGACAGGAAGTGGTTTCTCAGCTCTTTGCCCCCTGGAGTGATCTGGCACAACATCAGCCCATTTCTGACACATCACCACCATTTCAACCTGGCATCCAGGAAGTAACTTTTTCTTTTCAAGCACAGAGGGCCAGTATTTAACATGACATTATCCTGCAGCAGTATTGAGCTAACTATAAAAAGAGATGATCCTTCTGGACAGAATCACTACCACCAGACAAAATGATTAAATTTACAGCTTGATTGGTACTGATCAATATAAATGAAATGTGTAACAACTTAATGTATCCACCAGAAAGAGCAGTCCTGCAGTTTTCTTCACACACACATCCCAGAACATAAGTCCCACACTGAAAGTCTCTGCACATATAAGAGTCTCCAAATGCTTGATTTTTTTCTTTTAACTAAATACAGTCCATCAACTAAATACTGAACCAGTCAGAATAGGCTGGGTTATGCTGTATAACAAGCAAACTCCAAATCTGCATGATTTGAAATGGCAAGGGTTGGTTCTTCATTATGCTGCACATGCAGGGCTGGCCAGCAGGGGAGGCTGTGCTCATCACAGTCACTCAAGGGCCTGAGCAGGTACAGCGTTCAGTTTTTTGAATGTTGCCAGTCACCACATTAGAGGAAAAGAAGGCTTTAGGAGATCTTGCCCTGGATATCACGTGTCTTAGACTGCAAGTGACACGTGTCTCTTCTGTTCACAGTTCATGGGCTAGAGTTGTGGCTACAAATATCATTGAAAGCCAGAAAATGTAGTCCTACTATATGCCTGGTCAGCAGAGGATGGACGTATTTGATGAGCAATACCAATGACAACCATATATGTTTATACTGCAGGTATAAGACTTTAAACAAATCCTTGCAACTGGATATTTAATGGTATTCTGCCATGACACAAAGAATAATAGTTTCTAGGACATGCCAATTACTTTAAGATGTGTAACTTGCCCATGGATTTCAGAGGCTCAAAGCAACCTCTAGAGGCATGGAGAAAAGAGTATAGAAGGCTCCACTTTCCTTTCAAATTCTCTAACCTAGCAGTGAAGCCAACAACAATAAATGCACCTTGGTGTATAAGCTCCAAGTGGGAAAATGCATTACACATTTAATTTAAAGAGATAGTGGAAAGAGTGGCTCTTGATTTATATAGTGACCTCTTTTCCTTCTCTGGGCTTCTCTCCCTCTTGCCTCCGCGAAGTTCCTTGTCCCTAGAGGAGGTTGGAAAAATGCTTCTGTCTGCTTGCTGTGGCCTCAGCCAGGTGCCCTGGGCTGTTTTCCACGATGGGAGACATCCAGCCAAGAGTACAGCTGGTGTTCGAGAACAGGAGGTAACGGCATCCGGGCTGCAGTGGGCACCGAGGCTGAACAGTCATACATGGCTGTAGAAAGGTTATTTCAAAGTTGTTTTTTATTCAACTGTTATTCAGCAATATACAATACAGTTTATAAACAAGTGTCTGACCTTGTTTCCAATCTTTATTTATTTAAAAATAAATATTATTGACAGTGAATTTTAATTATGATGTGTCTTTTTTTAATCAAAATGTCTCAAAAGAAATAATTTAATAAAAAAGAAAAGCCCCCAAAGAAAAAGTAAATTAAAAAAAAATCCTAAACACAATAATCTACTAAAAATATTCTGCTTTGTCAGAAAGGTTTTGACCCAACATTTTTTACATATTATCCTAAAGATAACTGCTCAACAGTTCGTGCAAAATGAAGACTTGGAAGGAAAGTGTAGAAAAGAAAAATGCATTGAAGTAGAGAAATCATTGCTCCCATGCTTATTGCATGGTGCAAATTCCATCTTATTTGGAAACTAGATGCATTATTTTAGGTGTTCTACATTTGTGTGACTTCCCCAAAAATATGATTTATTCATTTTCTGTGTGGACTTCTTCATGCTTCTCAGTCTCTCTGTGTCTGCCTGGCCATGCGGTCCTCCCCGGTGCTCAGGCAGGTCGTGTGTGCCCACGGAGGTGCTCGGGATGCCCTGACTGTCAGTGCCCCAGAAGCAGGCGCAGGAGCTTATGCAGCACTAACAGCAGCAGGGAGAGCAGCGGGTCTGTGGCGGAGCTAGGACCAGTGCCTGTGGAGGATGAGACAACAGGAGAGGTTAACCCTGGAGTTAGGCGAGCTGGACAGCTCATAGGCAGGTCTGGCAGAATGAAACTCCCCAGGGCCTCTTGACCGCAGCACCAAGTTGGAGGCAACCTGTAGCTGCTTTGGTTTAATGACAAAGCATTTTGTTACTGCCATTTGCTATTTATAGGCCACACATTTTAGGAGGCTACGGAGGACAGATACAAGGTGCCCCTGGCCCGGGGTGGGGTTGGGGGATGTGGTATGTTGTAGTTCTAAAGTCCAAATCCTTACCTTATTTCAATAAAAAAGACAATCTTCTTCCCTTGGCCCCCTCCTGCATGAGAATGCTGTGATTACACACAAATCCACCCTATGTGTGTCCCCTCCAGCTCCCTGCCAAAGCTACCCAGATCAGTATTTCCATAGACCCTCTTTTAGATGTCCTGATGATTCTGAGCAGTCTTTTTTTCTGCAATCACACTGCCAATTCACTCCTCATTGCAGCGGGGAGCTCAGAAAAACACTGGTGAAGGTGGGTGGGCTAGCGTCCTGCAGAAATGACTGCCTCATTCTCTGGGTCAATTCCTTCTGTTTCTGCAATGCAACCATTACCTTAGGCCCCTGGCCTCCTGCTGAGGCCCTAACACCAGCCTTCATCTCACTTTACTTAGGCCACCTGCCTGGCTCGCCATCTGTCCTTAGGGCTCCAGCCATTGAAAGGCTTCCTGTGCAACCAGGCAAAACCCACACTTGAGCCCCAGGCTTCTCACCTAGAAATAGGGATGCCCTCTCCAGGGTCACCAGGAGAGTGGGTGACCCTTTGAGCAGCTCAGCGCTAGGGGGCATCCCTGGCTTAGAGACCAGCAGCATGAATGGAAGCAGTTTCCAGCCTCTCTTTGCTCACCTGTACTTTCAGGATGCCTTTCTCCTCCTTTCCTCTACCCAGCCAGCTTTGCAGGAGCCCTGTTCCTGGGAAGAGCCATGGGAGGCCCTTCCTTATGTCAACACCAGATGGTGCAGAAGCATAGGCCGCCTACACTCAGCTGCCCACGGGAGCTGCGACCAGTTCCCTCTGGCCTCACTTGGTGCAGATTTGTGGCTTCTCTGACAAGGTTAGGCCTGAATACATGAATCGCTCCTCTCCTTAGGTGGAAGCACTTTAGTTTTCCTATCAAAGGTGTTTTCCCCATTCTACCATTCTTGCTGTGGCTCCAACTGTCAGTGCCAGGGTTCATGTTCTAGGCCCCCATCTCCCCTTTGTAAAAGGAGAAGGTTGGACAAATGTTCTAGTTTGAAACTTCAAGATTGCATCTGTCCATTTTGGGAAATACGATGGGCTGTGCTGAATCCTCTGAATGGAAAAGGGGCCGGGCTGTCTGCTGTGCACAGAGTACTGAACCCCTGCTGAGAAGCCCAAGGACAGGACAGATCCAGACACGCTAAGCTTCCTCTTCAGATCTTAATTTTCCAGACAGCCCTCACCCCTGACCTGCCTGCAGTTCGACTTAGGTCGCCATTCTGCCTCTGGCCATCTATCAGCAGGAAGAACTGCAGTGCTGTGGTCACCACAGACTCTGAATCTGTTCTGCTGCTCCTTGGTGTCATACATCACTGGGAAGGATGAGGGGTGGACATGAGGGTGAGCTGATGCCTGACCAGGTGCCTGGGCAGCACACACCAATGCTCAGATGCAGGAAAAATGGGGATTTTGCCAGCAGGGCAAAGTGCTGCCTGCTGAGCCCACGGGGCTCCCAAGGCCAGAGGGGCCCATGGTCGCCTGATCTCCTGCTCAGGTTTTCATGCTTATGCAAAACCTGACACTTAGGCAGGTGCAAGTGAGAGAGAAACAACCCATGTGGGGTGTTTAAGAGCAGGTGTATGCATACTGATGACTCCAGCTCCCCAAGGTCCACAGCAGCAAGAGAATGACCAGTGTGGGCACCGTTAAGCTGGCTTGGTGGCCTGGTAGAGCCTTGGACATAGGAGATGTGAAGAGAGATTGAACTATGTCTCCCAGTACTGCCGACTAATCATTACCACTATCACAGTCTTGCCTACTCAAGTTTAAAAGTATGAAAATTGCTTAAGACTTTTGAAAGACCCTAGAGTCAGATAGCCAACCTGCCCTCCACTGGGTCAGGGAGGAAGCAGCAGGGACAGGATGGCTTTAGTGGCGACCCCTGGAGACTGATGTGTGGGGATGGTAAAGACCCGGTTCTGCAGGGTCTTGACTGGTACGTGTCTGCAAAATGGCTATGGCTTGGTTCCTGGTTGGCACCTCATTCTCGCATTACCGTGGGTACCAGGAGAGGTGGTATGGTATGCTAGTGAGCTGGCACTGGAGAGACGGGCATCTAAACCTTGCCCTCTTGCCAGGTTACTGTGTGACACCAGGTGACAACTTTTACCTCTCTGAGTCTTGTGCCACATTCTATAAAATGGACACAAAATCCAGAGAGGTAAGGGTATGGCTGCATGAAATCAATATGTGCATGGCTTGTCTCACTGGGCTGGGGTCCAGATTGAGCAATAACACAACAAAACATTGAAAAAATGGGAACTGGGGCCCTCCTTACTCCCCAGCATCTATACCCTATGATCATACCCTCCCACACTAACTATGGGCTTGGCCAGTGACCTGCTTTGGCCAATAGATTATTATCAGGCGTGAAGTAAGCAAAGGCTTGACCAGTGTTATGTATTGAAGCTTTTCCTCTCTTGTAACTCTTGGAACTCACTGCCATATGAACAAGCCTTGGCCTGCTGCTAAGAGAATGAGATATCCCAGTTGAGGTCTCTGTAGATCAACCAGCT
Source organism: Dasyprocta punctata (assembly GCA_004363535.1). Taxonomy (NCBI): domain Eukaryota; kingdom Metazoa; phylum Chordata; class Mammalia; order Rodentia; family Dasyproctidae; genus Dasyprocta; species Dasyprocta punctata. The sequence goes on along the minus strand of RJWM01000379.1, from coordinate 150,705 downwards.
CCCAAGTGAACTGGTGCTAATTGTCTGCATGAACTCAACAGAGACCAACAGAAGAACTGCCCAATGGAGCCCAGCCCAAATCCCTGAACCACGGGGTCGAGAGCTAAGTAAGTGGTTTTGGTGTCACACCAAAACCACTGAGTTTTAAGGTCCTTAGTTACACAGCAAAAGCTAACCCATACAAGCATGTGAATGAAAGAGCCTCAAACAGAGTCAAGTGCCATGCAAATCAGTCTTCAGAAAAAGCCAGTAGAGCTACTTCTCTGAAAAGGGATGGAGAAAAATGAATTTGGGGGATGTCCTGCTCTTATGAGAAAATGTTTCTAAGACAGGACAGGCAGGACAAACTACCTCCTTGACCACTTATGTTAAGACACCCCTGGATCTCTGGTGAAAGAAGATCCCAGGATTTGGAACTCTTTACCACATGCCCCATCAGATGTACTAACACTGTTTTGGTTTCTTGTGTGAAATCAGTACAGACAGGGAAGACTGATTTCTAGGCTATCCCTGGAAGAAGTGGGATCTTTATACCAGCAAAGGTTTGGAATTCGGGGGTCTTGAAGCCCAGGGCTTACCCTATTCCCATGTGTGTCCTCCTTCTTGGAGAGAGACCGACCTATGCTTAGTGTTCGTCTGTAGCCCCTCTACATCTGGGACCCAGGTCTCTGCCTCATTGTTTCTTGGAGGGAACAAAGATGGTCCCCTGCTGTGTGAGACTATAGGAACCAGCTCATTTTTATTTATTTATTTATTTTGAGACACTTTCAATTTGGGCTGGTCTTGAACTCATTACGTAGCCCATGCTAGTTTTGAATTCGCAGCGATCCTCCTGCCTCAGCTTCCTCCCCAGTGCTGGGATTGCAGGTGGGCTCCATCCTGCCTGATCCAGCTCATCTTGACCCCCAGTGCAGGGATGAGGAGGGTCCATTTGGCGTAGCTTCCCCCAGTGTGGTCTCTTTTCTGATGTGACTCAGAGACATCTGTACTCCGGGAGCACTGGGCTGAGCGGGCTGGCTGGCTCGGAGGCTGCTGTGCTGATTGGATGCTAGCAGTCTCTTGCTCTAGCTCCTCCCTTCCTGAAGAGTACCAAGAATAGCACTGGAACATGCAGAAGTTTATCTGTCATGATTAAGCTGGAAAATGAGGCTGCCTGGGAGGTGAGGGGAGCCCTCTGACGGAGGCGCAGCTGATTCATCCTGTGCATTAAACGAGCATCGCCACTTGGCTAATCGTTCTTCAAGAAATCAAAGCCTCTTTGGCTCCAGATTAAGATGTCAATTAAGATATTAATTTTTATTATTTAGATAGTGAGCAGGATGAAAGACACACTGGAACCATTTAAAAGAGATTCTGAAGGAACACAATAGGGGCATTCACTCCTCGGCCCCCCACCCTTTCAGCCCAAGAAGCTTGTGCATGGGAAATTCCTCATCTCCATTTATCCAGAAATGACAAGTTCTAAAGCTCTGTCAGAAAAAAATTTGGAAACTTTGAGGCCATTTAGTACTTGGAGATGAAAGTAAAGGTCGAGGCCGTGTTTCGGACACCTCTGTGGCCCACGTTCACCCACCCTGCACAGTGCCATGCCTGTGAGTTAAGCTCAGAGAGGGGACATGGGGTGTGGCAACTGGTCACCCACACTCTGGCCTGGACTTCTGTGTGCATGGAGGTTCTGGCTCATGCTGTGAGGCCCAGGCTGAGCACCCCTTTCCAAGGTGGACTGCAGAGCTGGTGGGCTCAGAGGCTTCCTCATGTTGGCTGAAGGCTTGGAGCTGAAGTGGGGGCAGGAGAAGATGGCCTGGGTTAGCGGTTTGCAAGCAAATGCCACTTGGGGTTTTTGCAAAGTTGCTCACAGGCTTCCTTCCTTCCTTTCTTCTTCCTTCCTTCCTTCCTTCCTTCCTTCCTTCCTTCCTTCCTTCCTTCCTTCCTTCCGTCCTTCCCTCCCTCCCTCCCTCCCTTCCTTCATTTCTTTCTTCCTTCCTTCTTTCAAGTTTGAGAAGAGTAAGTAAAAATAAGATATTTCAAGGTCAGTAGGCTGGTTGTGACTCTTGCAGCCTGGCTGAGCTGGAGGCTCACTTTGCAGCCTGTGATGCTATGCTACCGTCTTTGCCTTGCTCTCCTCCGTGCCACACAAAATATTCTTGCATTGAACAGAAGAGCACAAGAAGAATCACTCTGAGATCGATACTGTCCAGCCTTCAGTGGACAAAGCCATTTGAATGGTGTGCTTGGATGTTGGAACACAAGGATTACCGCCAGGACCCCAAGGTCAGGGCGCCCCTCTGTTGAGCAGATCAAAGCTACTTGCATCTGCTCTGCACTTTGCACTGATATAACACGGCTTTTGAAGGAGGCCTTCCTGGCTAAAAAAGTTAGGGGATCAAGCGGAGGGCTCTGGATGGGGCCCCTTGTGCCTGCATTGTCAGTTCTACTTCTTGTCCTTTTTTTGCTGCCTTCTGAGAACGAGACAAAGGAAGAGGCTGCCCCCAAGTGGCAACGATGGCTTTTATGGGTTGCCCTTGAGTATTCCTTCAAGGCTGCACAGGTCACTTTCTGAGGTGGGTGGGAAGGAGGTGACTCTTACTCTCTGCTCTCCATTACTAGCTCTGGGTTTCACCCCACCTCAACTGCCCTGAGCCCTCTCTGGGTACAGAGCTAGCTGCAGCCCAGTTCTGAAAGACAAGGCTCCTCCTCCGAGCTTCCCAGACCCAGGGTGCAGTGAGCTTCGTGGCCTGCCAGGGGTGTGGAGTGAGAACGGAGCAGGAATTTAAGAGCGAGCCTGGCTGTGGTCAAGGTCAAGAGCCTTCCCTTTCTCTGCATGTGTGCAGAAGCCGAGGCCAGGGTTAAAGGCAGAGTCAGGGCTATTACGAGGCCTTCTTGGAACCTGGACCTGCACGCTTCTCCACTGTTTCCCGTTGTCCCTGCTTTCTGCCTCACTGGTTACAAGGCATCATTTTTTGCAGATCCTGGGCATAACATAAAGGCAAAAAATAGATGCTTGGATGCTTGAGGCTGAGCCTGATTTCCAGAAGGGTCTTGTTTGGGCCCCTCATAGATATTTATTTATTCAGTACTGGCATTTGAGCTCAAGACTTTCACATTGAGCTTATCACCAACACTTTTTTAATTTTTAAAATTTTGACATAAGTTCCCATTAAATTGCTCAGTTGCCCAAGCTAGGCTCCAATATGTGATCCTCTTGCCTCAGCCTCCCAGATGGGTGTGTGCTACTCACAGTTTTAAAAATTATAAATTCTAACCTGGCATATAAAGATAGGGGAACTTCTACCTAAAAGCATTAGTATTGGTTTTCTAAAGGCCCAAGAACCAGCAAGTCTGGTTTTGCTTTTCCACCAGGCTATGGTAGGCTGGGGTGGGCCAGTGGCTGGCTGTCCTCCCCCTTCCTCTCTCCCTCCTGACTCCCAACCTAGGCCTGGGTGAACTGTCAGTCACAGTCCCTGTCCCTTTGCAGTTGGACTCTACATGCGGAGCCTGTATCACTTACACCCATCACCCATACTGCACCCTTTATTGCCCAGAGTTTGAAGCCTCTTAACCAGGCCTGGTACAGGAAGGCGTGGGGGTGGGGATGGGGCATGGCTCGGATCCACATCCCATTTTTGGGTAGCAGGCAAACCCTCCCCTGAGGTGGGGGCGAGTCTAGCACTCCGTTCTCCCCTGGATGCTGCCCTGGTCCTGCTCACTGCTGAGTGAGAAGATTTCACCTCACCAGCCTGCTTCCCTTGCTGACATTTTAATTAAAGTCTCTTCATGGATATTTATTCAAAGGGAGTCAGTGAGGAATAATTGAGCATTAACAGAATTTGTTTAGGTAGAATTAATTTCTGCCGTAAAATTAATGCGTGATAGTAACTGGGACAAAAACTAGGAGCAACTAATATCTTCAGGTTTTAAAGAAATAGGAATATTTTAAAGAAAAGTCCAGTGAGGGACGTGGACCTGCTGACTGTGTGCGAGATGTGGGTCCTCTCTTCTGTGCTGACTGCCCCGCTGACCTGTCCTACCCATGCCTGCAGAGCCTCCCGCTTCTGCCTGGTGCCTCCCGCTTGCTGCTCAGGCCTAGCAGCTAGCTCCTGGGTTTGAAGACAAACTACCCTCCTTGTGGACATCACACTTGCTGGGCATGGAACCCGGATGGTAGCCTCAGGATTCAGGCATGGAAAGGAGCCCAGGTCCTCCAGGAGTGAACAGAGGCAGAGGTGGGGTCATCTATCATTTTAGTCTTTCCTCGCTGCACACTCTTTCCTTGCCATAGCTCCATAACAGCAGTGACCTTCAGACGTCATTGCCTCCTGTGCCTGCCCTCTCCCTTCAGGCCACCTGGAGCACACTGGTTCCTTCTGCCCGCAGGAGGAAGAGTCACGGGTAGGGTTTCTCCATGGTCCTCCCCAGTCACCTCACCACCAGCCGTGTGCTCTGCTCCACTGGCCCCTGCAGGCCCCTGGGGGCTGAGCCTATGAGATGAATACCCTACCTTTTCTTCCCTGCATCCAGGCACTGAGGACTTGGCCCAATTCTGTGCTGCTCATGTAGCCCTCACCTCTGTGGCCCCTAAAATTGCCTTTCTTACACATCTTACTTCTCTGGTCTTGGTAGGAGTCCATGAACCAGAGGGCTGGCTCTGGCTTCTTGGCAAGAGCCCTGCCCACAGCTAGGAGGAGAGTCTCCTGATTGGAGCTGATGACTGGCAGGGAGTGGTCCCAGCCAGCCCAAGCCCCGCTGAGGACACTTGTAGCAAATGTAGCCTGCAGGTACCACTGTCAGACATGGCAGTACCTGTGCTGCCTTTAAATCACTTCTACCCTCCCGGGGTAGGAGTTACCCTTTTATCCCTGCTTTGCAAATGTGGGTCCTAAGACCTGTGGCGGCAAAGTGACTTATCTAAGGTTTAAGCTTAGTACAGGACACCCTGTCACATTTCAGTTTCTGATAAACAATGGATACTTTTTAGTACAAGCATATCCCAAATAATATAGGAAACATGTAAGGGTGATCAAAATATATGATGAATGTTTAAATGTTTAAAAATTTGTTATAGTAAAAGACAAATTGCCATTAACCCCCCTTGAAATACTCCCCCTTGTTTCATGATGCTGTCCTATCATGAAGCTGTTCTGGAAGCCCTCTTTTGTGTCTTTATGGGATGTGATACAAAGCATAGTGAATGCTGCTGCCCCGGGCCATCCAACAGGAAGGCAAGTTTGCAAGAACATCACGCTGGGTGCTCATTCACCTTATTCACCGGATCTGGTACCATGTGACTTCTGACTTTTTTCCAAGATCAAAATGACTATGAAAAGTAAATGCTTTGTGCATTGTTCTGTCCTGATCTACTTTGTTCTGTTTTGTTTTATTCTTTTTAAAATTAAAAAAAAAAAGAAACGTAAATGTTTGGGGTATTAAGGCAGTCATGACAGCATAACTAAAGATATTTAGGAAAGAGGACTTCCAGAAATGCTTCAGAAAGTGACAGAAATGACGGGACAAGTGTATTCAAAGGGAGGCGGAATATTTTGAGGGAAATTAATGGCAGTTTGTTTCTTACTGTAATACCTTTTTTTTTTTGACACAGGGTCTCCCATGGAGTTCAGGCTGGCCTTGAACTCACTATGTAGACCAGGCTGGCCTCAAACTTGAGGTAATCTTCCTGTGTCAGCCTCCCAAGTGCTGGGACTATAGGTGTGTGCCACCATGCTAGGTTATAATAAATTTTTTAAAAATAAAAACATTCACCATATTACTCAATCACAACTTGTACTTATATCAAGGTGTTACTGGTCATTTATCTGAAACCCAAATTTAGTAGGGCATCTGAGGGGCTACCGATGCCACACTAAGAAAAGAAGCAGGGCTGGGACTCAAACCCATGCAATCTGGCTCTGTCTGCACACTGAATGTTAGCATGGAGAGCAGGAGCACACCTTCCTGTTGGCCTCCACTAGAGCACAGCCCCAGCTACTTTGGAGCGGGGAGAGAGAAGAGGAGACATTTTCCCTGAATTCTGACATTCACGATGGCTTGCTAATGTGGCCAATTTTGTTGGGAGCTCCTCTCCACCTACCTGTTTCTTTTGACCCCAAATAATCTTTTCATGGTGTCACATAATGTAAATGGTGAACAGGTCCTTTCTCTGTAGCTGGGTGATAGCTGAGATCACAGCAGGCATCACAATACTCACCAGGCAGTGGGGTTGGGGCTGTGTTTCAATGAACCCTGTCCTTACCTGGGGAACCCCTCACCTCGATTTCATAAACTTTGGGGCTGTAGAGTGCTAATAGGTGCCCTAAAAGTTTCAGTCCTAAGAGCTGTATGCAGGCCTTTCTGAGAATTTGCTTCTTTAACTCCCTCAGTAGCCTTAGGAGGTAAAAGCCATTTTCCCTTGTCACAAGGGGACACACCTGGTGGGTGGTAGAGGGTTGTGGCCAGTGAATCCTTCGTTCCTGGGAATTAAATCCAGGCTCCACAGCTGCCTGCAGGCCTTTCTGACTCACCAACAGACAGACAGCTCTTTCCCTATCCCCATATTCCTCAGTGCTCCAAGCTCCAAGCAAACTGGATTCCCATATAGAGGCCAAATGTATCCAAACTCTTGCCTCCGAGCCTTCACTTGAAAATCCACTCCTGCACAGGTGAAACCCTGGGTATAGGGTTTTCTTTTTTTCTTCCTTTCAACAGTGGGGCTTGAACCCAGGGACTTCATACTAATTACGTCCCCAGTCCTTTTAATTTTGAGACTGGGTCTAGCTAAATTGCCCATATGGGGCTTGAGCATGTGATCCTCTTGCCTCAGCTTCCAAATTCCAAACTGTTGGGATTACAGGCATGCGCCACAGGACCCAGCTTGGGATAGCTCGTCATCTGCCAGCTTCCTGCCCTTCCACTGCCCTGGGCCACTCCTTTAGGTCTCCCTCCCACTGTATCAGCTATCCCCAGGGAAGCTGCGACAGCTCCTGACTGCCTGCCCCCACATACCGACCCCAACAGGCCTGGCCGCTCTAGTGCTCTGCTACAGCTGTAAAAGACAAGCCCACTCCTCCACCTGGCTACGCCATCACCTCAGCCTGCCTCGCACTGCACCTCTCTTTTTCAGCTCTATCACCCACACATGCTGCTGACCCCATGTCCTTCTTACCACCCAAGTCTCCTTCAGACATGAACCCAGAGGATCCCTTTGACTCATGGACCCAGTGTGAGTTCCATTTTTTCTGGGCTGTATTCAGGCAACCATGGAACTGGTTACCTCATGATACCTGTCTTCTCTGCCAGAGTGGAGCTCGGGAGAGCAGAGGCCACAACTGTGTGCCTCATTAGCAGTGCGCACCCCGCCACCCAGCATGCTGCACACCGTGAGATGCCTGCACTGTGTCTGCTGAAGGAACGAAGAAAAGCCTCCCTTGGACACCCCAGGTGCTCCATGATGCACCAGGCATTGGGCCAGATGTGTATTTTGCGGCATCTCATTCTGACTCTGCAAACACAAGCTGGGGTTGGGTCTGTCTGAAGGGTACCCTGAGGGGCACAGACCATCACAGTGGTCTGACTGCCCAGAGCTCACAACACATCTCTGCCTAACTTTTCCTCAAGTCCATCTCACCATTTTACCTTTATTTTCCTTTTATTCCAATTTCTCTTTTAAAATGTTTTCATTCTACCATGCTACATGCAGCTTTATAAACCACTTAAAATTCCTCCCTTAGATCTGGGTGTGGTGATGTCTATAATGCCAGTGCTCTGAGAGGCTGAGGCAGGAGGACTGCAAGTTTGAGTCCCATCTGGGTAACTTAGCAACTCAGCTGAACCCTGTCTTAAAATAAAAAATAAGATAAAATAAAATAAAAAAAGGGCCTGGGAGTGTAGCTCAGTGAGAAAGCCCTGTGATCAATCCCTAGTACCACACACAAAAATTTCCTCATTTAGAAGATGGCATATGTGTGTGGGTAAAATATTTGTAGATTTTGCATATTTCATATAATTTATGTAATTGAATATATAACATTATATAGAGCACATATGTATATATTTTGAGCATACTGATGTTTTTAAATTTAAAGCAGTTAATCTCTTTTTCCAGCTAATATATAAAGCCATCAGAGGCAGAACTCCAGTTGAAGCAGGAGGAGGTAAGGTTAGGGGCCCTGGGAATCCAAGGAACACAGTTTGGGAACCACTCACCTCAGGCTATCTAATAAGCTTTCAAAATCTAAAACTCTTAGACTTGTGGATTCTAGAGTTGGTGTGCTCATCACACAGACTGGGGAATGGGGGCACAGTCAGGGTTTCGGATAAGTGGACCCTGCCCCTCCTTATTTTCATCCACTGTCTGGGGCACCTTGCCTCTCTCTTGCAGATTTCTCACCGCTCATGTCTGTGTGCCCCAGGTCCCCTGGGGCCAGCAGCAAGTTGGCTCTCAACATCTGCTCAGTGAGGGATCCCCACACTGAGGACTCTCTGTCTGCTCATTGGAGGAGACCTGGCCATATGAAGGCAAGAATTATGGACTGGGTCCTGGGCTCAGGGAAGAGGGCGAAGGTCCCAGTGACCAGCAGGTCCAGGACCCCAGCGGAACCACAGTGCTTTCCTGTTATAATCTTCCTCTAGGATCCGCCTCAGTGACACCTGAATATTTCCTTTTGTTGCTCACTGAAGACCTTTCTTTAGAAATACAATTTAACCAAAAAGGTTAGCACATTCTAATTGCCCAGGGACAGTGCTCTGAAAATTCTATAACACGTGCTCATTAAATAGAATTAGCACAGAGGAGCTGCCCAGGATATGTCACACATTAAAATATGACTCTGTAGAATAGAATGCATTATGAATTATTGCCTTGTGTATTTTTTTGTTACATTAGTCTTTAACATGAATACAGTTATTCATCTGCCCACCTGGAGATTTCAGTTTGTAAATGCTTGAAAAAATACAGGTATGTTAATTTTTACATGGACAATTATCAGCAATTGGGACCAGGCTGTATCCACCAGAGTGCATCATGTCTAACAGATGGAGGGGTCCCCTGATTCTCTCAATGAAGGCTGAGGGGCTAGGGCAGCTGGTGGCAGCTGAGAAGTGGCCCAGGGCCTGTAGACAGGTGCATGGGCTGCCCTAGAATTCTGAGCCATGCTGCCACCTGGAACTTTTCTTGTAGGTCCTTGCTTCTAGTAAGACATGGCCAAAATGTACAGCATTGGTACTAGGGACCCTAATCCTGGGCATTTGTGTGGCCCTAATTCTACCTTCCTGCAAGGCTCAACTGGGTCCCACTTCAACTTATTTTTCTACCTATGTGTCACCCACAAAACCACTCACTCATTCACCCATCTACCTACCATTCATCAGCTTTCCTTCCACCCATTAATCAGTTATTTATTGTTCCTCCCATTCCTAATCCACTTATCCTTCCACCCACCCACACATCCATCCACCTATTCATTGCCATTCCATTCTTCCATGCATCCCCCATCAGAACAGCCTTCCTCCCACCCATCCCCCATCTGCTTGTTCATCCATTCACACATCATTCCCTCTGCTCACCTATGAGCTATTTGTTTTTCCACCCACCTACACAGCTAAGACATCCATCAACCCATCCAAATTAGCACAATTCCTATCTCTGGGTTGGGTCACTGGCTCTAAGGTGGTCTTTCCCTTGTCTTTCCAGTCTTTACCCTACAGTCAGAGGGATCATTTTCAAAAGCATCATGGCCTGCCCCAGCCCTCTTGCACCCTTTACCACTGCTCTTAAGGTAAAGCCTAAACCCTCTATTCACACCTGGAAAGGCACTCAGGAAGGAGGACTTCCAGAACTGCTTCAGAAAGTTGCAAGAATGATGGGATATGTGTATTTGAAGTAAAGGGAAGTTTTTTAAATTTTGGTTCTGGGAATCGAACTCACGACCTCATGCTTGCCAGGCAGGTGCTATGCCTCTGAGTTATATCCCTGGCCCAAAGGGAGTATTTTGAGGGAAATTAATAAGAATGTGTCTTTTATATAACACATTTTTGCAATTTAATATTCACCATATATTTTGGTCACATCGCATATATCTAGATCACTTTTGATCCCTTTACTCTCTCCCACTGCTCTCCTTTCTCCATCCCCCAGGACCCTTCCCCACCTTCAAAATCTCAGGCTCCTTGTTTTCTATCATCTTTCCTTTATTTTATTTTTTACTTATATTTTGGGTTTCCCATATAAGACAAATCATGCAATATTCACCTTTCTATGTCTGAATTATTTCACCCATTTCCCTGCAAATGGCACTAATTCATTCTCCTTCATTTACCTAGCCAACTCTTAAGGGTCTCCCATAAGATCATAGCTCAAACATCACTTTCGCAGGGTCAAGTCCTCTATTTTTAGCTGCTATAACCTTGGGTCTCCCCTTTAACATAGCTGCCATGGTTGCCAATTTCCACTTGGGATGTGTTGGTTTGATTCCTTTCTCTCTCTCTCTCTCTCTCTTCTCTGTGCCACATTGGTCTTACGCAAAGGCCTTCCCTCAGTGTTTAGAACAGTTCCTACAAATAAACAGTGCTCAATGGTCATTTGTTAAATGAATGAATGAGTGAATAAATGAATGAACTAGTTTCAGGTCTAATGAATCTAGGGTAGTAGAAATATAGCAGTGGAAAAGAATCAGGCCTGGCCTCCAGAAGCATCATTCTGGATGGGTTACTCAGCTAGGTACTAACTCTGGAACTGGGAAGGAAATGTTGGGCACACATTCAGGAACTTCTGGAAGCTCAGGGTAGATGAGATCCCATTCACTGCAAGGGTGTGGACACCACTCTCCCAACAACCAGCTCACCCTGGCCTCCCCTTTCCCCAGTCCCTCTGTATTCCCACCAAGTCCTTTCTTTCTCAGAGCACCTCCTGCATGGTCTGGCCACCACAGCTAGATTGTGAATCCCTCTCTGAGGCAGGGGCTGGGTCTCTCTGATGCTCTGAACAACTCCTGCCCCTTGGCCTGGGACAGGCAAGGTACAGTCATTTGGGAACCCCCATCCCCAGTTCAGATGGAGCCTTGTGGTGACATCAGCTCCCTTCCCCCAGGTTTATTTCAGATCCTCCCCTTGAGCTAAGTAGCATTTGTGCAAGAATCAACTGTAACAAAAGTTGCTCTAAGGCGACTGCAGGACAGTTGGGCTTCACTGGCTTAATGAAAACTCTGGCTTGCTTCCTTCAGAGGACAGTCGATGGGCAGCAGATCAGGGGTCAGCACAGGGAAAGGTTCTCTGTTTTTGGAGTTGATTCTAGGTAGGCGGTTGTCCTGGGGAGTCTGCAGTGAGCTCTAAGCTGGATGGAGCCCAGCCACATGGGATGTCCTGGTCTCCTGACCCTGAATTTAGCCTGTTCACAAGTGCAGAACCCACCACAGGGTGGCGTTCATCCCGTTTTCTTCTTGGTAGTCCCTGAGTGCCTCCCTTGGCAGTTACCTAGCCCAGCAGCCACAGTGAGGGGAGATGAGTGAGGTGTGAGCATGCACAGCAAATCCAAGTAGAAGAGTCAACATACACCCGAGCCTGTGAAGGTGGCCCTGAGCTCTGCCATCCCTCACCACTCGCTTCACCTCTCCCTCTCACGGTAATGTCCCCTGCGAAGGGGACTCCAGGTTCCTCCTGACCAGGCCAGGTCTTTGCCAGGGGCTCATGGGCTCCCTGACACTGTGAGAGAGCCCATTTTCCATGGTTTGCAGACCCGTAAACACCAGCCTTTCCTCAGAGCCTGGTTCACTGCCATGGGCCCTTGGCCACAGCAACAAAGCAAAGCCAAGTGCAGCACAGGTGTGACACTCCCACAGAGCCCCACTGGCACGGCCAGGCCTAGGGGGTACCTGTGTAAACATGCTGATTTCATTGTCTGCTGGAGCAAGAGAAAGAATAATGAAGCTGTCCCTGTGCACCAAGGAGCTCTTAACTCACGGAAAACAGCCCCAGCCAGGAAAGGAGGAGGACACGGCATCAACCCTTACTTCCGACCCTCTTGTCCCCAGTCGGGCACAGAGAGAAGACCATATTCTGGAGTGATGACTCAGTTCAGGGCCACCCTGTCCCACTTATTTAATGATCCTCTAAACTTAGTGCCATCCCCACAAGACAACATCAACTAAGCATTTGCTAGGTGCTAGGCTCTGTGCAATGCTACCACCCCTCTATAGGTGATCTCTGCTGATCCTGTACCCTTGCCCCTGGCATAGGAACTGGACTCATGCAGATGATAACAGATGAGGGAAAGGCACACACTGTATTGAGTGAGCTGAAGCCCAGAACCACAGAATATCAGGACTCCCAGCACTAGTCTGCCTATGGGTAAGCGCTACGAATAGTGAGGAATATTTACAATGCCAGGAGAGAGAACTGGTGGCTGCAAATGCTGGTGACTATAACTTCCTCCGAAATGTCCTCAGCCTTTGGAATGTTCATGCTTTGGTTCTTCTATCAGAACAGCAGCTTTCCAGCGGATTGACTTGTCTGGGTTGTTTCCCTTGGGCTCGATCCCCAACAAGCACTGGGTGCTCAGTTGGGTTGTGTTTTGGGGAGCAGCTGGTGACACTTGACCTTCAAGGACTGCAGAGCTGTCTGTCCTTCAGGCCAGACCTTCTGCCAAGCTGATTATTTGTGAGCTGGATGAAGCAGGACCCATGCGCACAGCAGAGTAGGTGTGTGGAGGGATGGGAAAATACTTCTGAAAGGTCCATTTTGGCTTCTTAATTTGAGCTGACACAGGCCCCAAGAAACTCTGGTGTGGTAGTGGTGGCATGTTGCTATAATCCCAGCACTCTGGATGGCTGAGACAGGAGGATCACAAGTTCAGGCCCTGGGAAACTTAGCAAGATACTGTGTCTGGGGAAAAAAGGCGGCGGGGGGGAGGGGGCACTAGGGATGTAGCTCAGTACAAAGACCCTGGGTTCACTTACTAATTTCCTGGTACCATTCCCCCTGCACCCCCTAAACATCCCTCTGCTTAAGCAACCATAAAACCAGAGCCAATTCCAGCCAGTTCAGAGTAGCTTTGATATTTCAGCCTAGAAAGCGCTAATGACAGAACGGAACAACCACTGATTTCCAGAGTCTTCACCCAGAAATGGTGTCAGGGACGGGCTTGACAAGGGCTCTCTCAAGGGCCATCTCATGGAGGACACTGGCAGGCGAGGAGACCGGAGCAGGGCCCCGGCTCGTACTCCAGCCAGCTGCTGAGAGCACCCTGTCGCCGAGCAGCAACCTCTTGCAGCCTCCTCCATTGCTCTGCGCCCAACAGCAGCTCAACCCTAAGCCAGAGGAGGCCAAATGGGGTAATCTGTCTTGGTATTTATAGCACATCTTCCCTGAAAGCACCAAAGCCATCGACAAGCAGGCTAATTTCCCCAGAAGCATCACCCGAGGGAAAGAGGTTTGTCATCCTTCATAATGGCGGAATCAGGAGTTACAGGAGCTGGGCCTGTCTGCTTATCATTTTAAACTTTCCTGCAGCCCTTACATAAGACAAAGTGAAACTTCTCACTTCTTTGGATGTGAGTTTCCGAGAGATGCCTGGTAAGTCAGCAGAGCATGGGAGGGGGGGATAAAAAAGACGATACTTTTTTTTTTTTTCCTTGTGCTGCAAAACTATCTTAAAACCATGCTGGCATCTTCCATAAAGCTCAGGGGTTTAGACCAGAGCCAAGCCCTTGCCCCTGCCCACGTGGAGAGAACTAATCAATATCATATTACCAAAGCACTTGACCTCGGTTATCCTCATGGATGCTTGGGGAATCCTTAATATTCAGAGCTTTAAAAATGTGCGCCTGGCCTATTTAATGAGAAGCTCCTTGGTGGCTTTGGTTCCTGGTGACATTTAGAAAGGCTGGCTCTCAGCTTCTCTCCTGGGGGCTGCCACTGCAGGCGAGGAAAGGGCCTGGGTTCTGGCTACCAGCAGGGGAGGGGATGCGTCTCTGGGTGTGAAGCCAGGTGGCATCAGGGTGAGGGAAGAGGGTTCACAGAGTGCTCACTAGATGGCCAGGGTGATTACGCATCCTTAGGAGAGTCTAAGAGCTGCTGACTCATCCTTTGGGGTCTCTCTGATGCGGGTAGAATGGCTGTGCTGTGAGTCACCTGATCGCTGAGTGAAAGACGTGATTGACAGTGGATTCCACTTGGTGTGACCTTCTCAACTGATGGAGTACAGGGTGGGGAAAGGAGGAGAAGCAACCGGAAGAGACCCCAGGACTGACTGAAACTGGAAGGTGTCAGCCCCATGCACCTCTTTCAAGCATGAAATCACACACCGCCTGCAAGAAGCCTCCCCTGATTGCCTCAGCTGAGATAGGGCTGTTCCCACTGGGGCTTCCCTCTGCACAGTCCCTCTATCCTGGAATGACCTGGGTTCCCTGACTCCCTCAAGCACAAGTCCATGGCTGACATTTCTGGTTCCTGATGCCGGCCTGGCTGGTGAGAGACAGGATGTTGTGTTGCTGATCATCACATGCTTTTGCTGCTGTCTGGGATGATGCAGGCATCTCTAGCCAGCTGTGCAGCTCAGCTATTTCCTTTATGAAATCCTTCATTTTTTTCTCCTACAGGATGCTCAGGGAGCCTCACCCTCTCTTTTCTGGGACATCTTTTGCAGATTCATTTTCTCGGTCATTATGATCCCCATGTCACATTGGAGCTTAGGGAAAAGTGGACTGTTTGTTTAAGGCAATGGTTTGGTGGGTCCAGGGTCCCTTTCTCTACTGCACGATGAATCTCCAGGGTCACACTGGTACTACTTTCTCTAGCTTTGTCATCTGCCAGGGCATGGGCTGAGTTGTTCTGAGTGCCTTTACCTTGCCCACAGTCCCCTTTGGTCATGGTTTATGGTTGCCATGGCGACACCTGAGGATGCTCCCCCTCCATGGCTCCCAGCAGTAACAGTCTCTCAAAAGCCGTCACACCTATGGCCTTGGCTGCCTTTCTCTCATTATTAATTGAAATATTGAGAGCCAGTTCTTCATGTGGGCACCAGGCAGCAGTTTGCCACATCCAGTCGGCTCTCTGTGGGGGCCATGGCGCCTCTCCTTGGAGCCAGTGCCCTGAGGCTAATTAGAGGCTCACACACCATGATCTAATCCTGAGGTCCCTACAGAGGGGAACCTCTTGCCAACACACAAGCCATTCAGTTGCAAACTGTATTCTTTGCAGGCTGCACTAAGGCTTCACGGCAGCGCCTTTCCCAGTTACAAGCATTTGTCTGGAAGATCCTCCCTCCTCCCCCATGGCAATCAGCAAAAAAGTGTTCCTAACAAGCCGGTCAGTGTTCAGATTCATCAGGAGCCAGATTTACAAAGGTGGCTAAGAAGGGGCCCAGCCTCCCGTGCCTGCTCAGCTTTGCTAATCTAGCCCATGTTTATTTTTAAGCACAAATACCAAAATGTCTCTTGACAAATGAGACGTGAAATGAATGAGTTTTTGCACATAAACTTTTAATGCAAATATGCATTTGGCTGAACTGGGCACATATGGGCACAGGGAGGGCTTTCTTGCCTGGCTGTGCAGTAGCTAGAGGGAGATCTAAGTATTCTCCCCCCACCCCAGTTACTGAAGTAGCTTACCCAGCTCCTCATTTAACATCAGACTTCCTTCTGATGGCTTTCTAGGAGCAAGTATACAAGGGAGATTGTCTGCAAAGGGGTGTGGGTCCACTCCTGAAGTAGTCACCAATCTGAAACAGCCAGAGTGTCCAGTCCATTCTGGCCTGGGGTGAGTCTTTTAGTACCTCAGATCCTCCATCTCCCATCCTTCATGCTGCTCCTCCAATCTGCTCTGAGCCCTGGGCTGACCTCCATAAACTGCTTCACCCTGGCACCCTTGACTCCAGGAGAGCCCAGTCAGTGGGTGGCCCTGATAGGAAGATGGAGGTTAAGAAGAGAGAAGTCTTTGCTGGGTCACTGTGGGTTGGCTGTGTCCCTCTACCGAGGGCACAGCTCCTATCAGGCAGTCCTGTCCATCCAGCTCTCCTCTTTGACTTCTGCTGATTGCTCCTTTCCCTCACTCCTTCACCCTCATGGAGCTGAGGGCTCCCACTGCTGCGAACCCTCAGGACCTGCAGACTTCCACTGCTGGCCTCCCTGACCATGTCCACACCTTTATAAATACCCTTTCTCAGCTCCCCTTGGTGACTCTGAACATGCCATTTATTTCTTTCAGCACTTTGACTGATACAGACTCTGCAAACATTTGTGCCTGTTAACCATGAGGACCCCTTCTAGCAAGCTGCTGAGAAAGCTGTAAGCTGGGCATTCAGGCTCAGGTCATTCTCCTCCAGCTCCCTCTTCAGCCTATGCTACTGCCACTGGGGGAGCTGAGCCACATCTGGCCTGCTGCCTCCTGGGGACACTGAGCAAGATCCACACTGGCCTCTGAGCTCCAAGAACTGGTCAGCAATGCTGTCCTGCAGAGAGGTTATTTATGTCTACCACCTACAACAGCCTGCAGGCTTTACACCCAATGACAGCCCAGGGCCTGGATGACCTCGGGTGGCTGAGAGAGATGGAACACAATCCTGGTCAGAGTTTCTTCATGGGCACTAGGGCCATTCAGTTGTGTTTGTGGATTATAAGTCCCAGAATTTACTTTTCTCTGCTCAAAGTGGGACACAGAGGTGCCCATCACAAGGTGACTTTCCTAAGAGCTTCACATAGAGAGCTGAGGACAACACAGGTTTTCTGATCTCTCAGCTGAAGACTCACCTTCCAGCTCTTCCAAGAGAGAGAAACTCAGCGTTCTTGATGAGGTATATCTGTCTGCTTCCTAGCCTGTTGAGGAGCTGGCAAAGGTTATTGGGTGATAGAGACCCCAGAGGCACTGGATGGCAGTGAACCCTATGCCCCACCTCAGGGGAGATGGGAGATGCTGCCCTGCCCTGTGTGGGCATTACCATAGTACCCTGCAGTTGGCAGGGGCCTAAGGCCCCTCTGGCTGGGATGACCCTAGGCTGTGAGCCGTCAGAACTGAGCTGATGTGAGGATCTCACGTTTTCTTGGAAGAAAGGCACCTTTCATGGGTGGGTTTGCAGTTGTGAGAATGAAATGCATGCAGCTTTCCCACTCTCTCATTTGGTTCTGTGGCGAGCACAGAGATTGGAAATCTGACTGGCTATGTGAGGCTCAAGGGTCAGGCTCTGGCCAGGAGAAGAGGGAAATTCAAGTTGGAACAAATTCATGACCTTTGTCTCATTACTATTTTGTGGGGAAGACTAAGTTCACTCTCATGGATGTCTTTCGTATGGTCCTTCCTTGATCAAATCCTTCAACTAATCCTGTTGATTCTACTTGGCTTTAAGGCCCTCCCATAGCTTAGCCTCCAACTGCCAACCACTGAGCTTTATTTTCCCTATTCCTTCCTCTCCAACCAGGAGAGCTAATGATCATAGTCATAATAATGAATATATGCACAGCAATTTCCATATCAAACTCCCTCTGAGGTCAGGGATTATAGATGTCCATTTTATAGATGACTCAAGAGCTGTTCAAACTCTTGCCTGAAGTCACACAGCCACTAAGTGTTGGATGTACAACTTACATCTTTCACGTCTTCTACTTTGCCATTCTACTCATGCTCTAAGAGACATTCTAGAGTATGTTCCAGTCTTTGCTGCTCAAGTTTACTTTCTGAGGCCCAAAGCAATGGGGTGAAAGGGCCTTCATCAATTAAGCCGCTCTGTAATTCAATAAACACTGTTCTGGCACACCGCTTAGACACTAGGTCGAGACAGTCAACTCCCCCAAAGATCCAGTCTCCCATTGCACTGTGAACAGAGGATGTTGGAAAGCAGTTGCCAAGTCAACAAATACATTTCACAAAGATCCTTGCATCTGTATTGGACCAAGGAATGACAGCAGACAAGGGCAGAAGCAACATTTCCCATATCTAGGGTTCCTGCTTTAAAAACTCACCTTACCACTCTCAACACCTACTTTGCTCTGAGAGAGCTAAACACCACACAAGAGTCCAAGAGGCTATTTTCTCAGTTTCCCAGGAATGGTGCATACTGAGGACCATTTTAGATGTGTATGTACAATGCATGCCTTAAGGTCTTAGGGCATCATTCTGTCAGGGCACTGGGCTGAGGAAGGAGGCTTTCATACCTCTTCCCTGCTCTATAGGCCATAGGTCCCTCCACAGAGTGACTCTGGGAGACAATTACTGAAGTTGATCAAGTCTCCATAGCTTGAGAGGGACTGATTACATGAAATGAAGACACTGCACCCTATTCTGGACTTGATGCGAACAAGAAAAAAAAAATTGAAATGCGTCAAGCCACCAGCATTCTGGGGTTTGTCACAGTAGCCAGTGTTATCTGGAATTAATAAAGGGGGTGGAATGTTCCAGGCCAGGTAGGAGAGCGTGGGGTTGTTTGCGAGAGGCTCTCTACAGGTTCCAGCTGACTCACTTCCCTGGGCCTGGAGAAGAGTCCTGAGGGTTCCTGTGTAGCGCTGAGAGGGACAAGGCCTCCAGATCCAGGCCAAATGGACTGAGATACAGAGGCAGCTCCCACAGGGGAATAAAGGAGCGAGAAACTGAACTGAGCTGATATGCAAGACAGATCAGCAACTGTTCCTGGGGTGAAGGAGCAGCCAGGAAGGTGGGCTAAGACAGTGATAGGAGACAGACTTCTCCATTTGGCGGGACAGCCCAGGCCTGCCTCCTTGGCTGGCAGCAGGTGGCAGCACTTTAAGGACTGCCCTGGCAGTGGCAGGACCATGCGTTCCCTCACACCTGCCCCGGGAAGGTTTTATAAGGGACTGTGCCAGCCTCCCAAGGCCGTAAAGGCAGCAGAGATGCTCTCCTTGGGACCCTGCATCACAAGAGATCCAGATCCAGGGGTGGGGTTCAGGCAGGGGGTGACCTGCTTCCAGTCAGACTGACTGAGGGACACTGGAGTGGAGGCCCAGGCTGAGGCCCACCTGGGAGCAGGGAGACAGAGAGGGGAGTGCTTTGGAGGAGGGGCACACTGGGCAGCAGGCCCTCTCACCACAACCCACCGCTGCCTCAGGGAGCTCCCCAGTGGCTCTCCCACACACTCTCCCCCAAATCCTCTCCTCTCCCTCCCTCTGAGCTCCCTAGGAAGCCAGTGTTAACCTCCGGTGTCTTCCCAACATCGAAGTGAAGCGCTATTACCCCCACCTCAGGGTCCTAGGGGGAATTAGAACAAATTACAGCAGAAAGTAGAGCCAGCGCCTAGATCCGTCCTCCAATCAGCCTAAGGGAGGGCAGGCCACACAGCTAGGCCTGTCCACGCGTCCAGCACAAGGTGCATTCAAATGAGTTTACACTCGGCTTTAACTACCTCCCCCCCAGTCACAGCGAGGGGCCTGTACCGCCGCCTGGGGAAAGTCCCGAGGCACACATGGGGCTCCAGGAATAACGCTGACCCTCCTTCAGTAGGAGCGCCGCCCACAGGGGCCAGTTCGCCAAACCCAAGAGAGAGCTCCCCGAGCGCTCCAGTTGCGGTGCCGCAGGGCAGCCCCACATTCATAAATGCGCATGATTGAAAGCTCCTAGAGGCCGCAGTAAAGACAGAGAAGGGGCGGGGAGACGGCTAGGAAAACGCCGACAACGATTCAAGGTAGGCATAGGAGAACGACGCCACCGCCGCCCAGGGAGCCAGCGTGGCGTGCGTTCTCTCCCGAGTGCGCGCATCTTACCTGAGCCGTGTCTCTGGCGCAGAAGCACTGCCTGGCGGGGTGGCGGCGACGCTGACGAAGCCGCGGCTGCAGCCGCCACGGTGGTGGTGGCTGTGTGGGCCACGGAGGCAGCGGCGGTCTCGGGGACTTCGGGTCCGTGGGCGGCAGGAGGGCTCCCAGGCAGCTGGTTCTTGTCTCCTCGGCCGGGCTCTGAGGTGGTGCGGCCCGCGGCTCCCGCGTGGTTGGCGTGGGCGGCGCTGGCTGAGCCGTGGCGACGTGGACCACTGCTCTGGATGTGCGACACGGCCTCGGCAGCCTGCATGTTGGGCGGCGCGAAGCGCGAGAGCACGCGCAGCAGCGCCTGGGCCTTGTGCTCTTGCGTGTCGTCGTCGCTGTAGTCCGACACGCGGCACTCGTACACGCCCTCGTCCTGCAGGCGCACAGCCGACAGCCTAAGCCGGTGCGAGATGTCATTGCCCTGGACGCGCACCGTCTGCAAGAGAGCGGGGATAAAGCCCGGGCTGGCAGGGCCCAGACCTGCTCCTAGGGCTGGCGCTATCAGTGCCCCAACCCTGCCACCGCGCCCCCTTGCCAGTGCACCCCGGAATATCGCTTTTCTTTCATTTGTCTCCTCAGGGTTGTGGGGCTCTCAGCTCTGCTTGGTCACTGTGTTGCTGCACCCACTGCCCTGAGCTCCCCATTCCTCATCATCTTACCGGACGCCCCATCTTGCATAACCCCCCTCCCGCCCCATCCCCACACACCTGCTTTTCTCTTATTTCAGGAACTTTCCCTTCCCCATCCTTCGACCTTCAAAAAACCTCACGCTGGGGCTCTAAACGCCCAAGTCTTTCCAAGTAACTCCAGCCCATCGCCCCAACCCCTGCCCTCCCAAGCAGGCAGGCGACGCCGCGGCTGCTGCCTGACCCTCCTGGTCTCCCGCTAGGAACCAGCCTTTCAGCGGGGTCGGCTGGAGCCCACAACAAAGCGCTCCTCTGCGGCCTGGTGAAGGCGCGCAATGGCCCTCGCCAAGCACCCAGGGAGCCTTCGCCTCAGCGCAGAGCTCACAAGGAGGCTTTCCTGGACTCTAGGCCCTGCTACTTCCTCGCCCCCCGCCTCCGGGAATGCTGGGGAGAGTCTCCTCCCCACTCTGGCCCTGCACAGCTCAGCGCGGAGAAACTGCCGCCCATTTCACCCTCCGCGAGCCTACAATGCCCTGCGCTCCGGCGGAGGGAGCGGGCTGTTGCTGGGACGCGGGTCCGCTGTACTGGGCGGGGCAGAGAGGGTGGAAAGCAGCAATGCGGGTCGCGGCAAGGGCGAGCAGTGGCGCGCTCGCAGCACTGGGATAAGTGGCAGCAGAAGGCGAGCAGACTGAGCGCGCGGTCCCGGGGAAGAAGAGTTTACAGGTGAGCGGCCAGCCGAGTTGGGGGAACGGAAGCCTTGGACCCTTGATTTACACAGACGTGAACCCGACCCAGCTACCGGCGCCCAGGCGCGCCAAGCAGCCAACCACAGCAGGCCGCGAGCGCGGCTCTGCAAAGTGCCGCCGGAGAGGCGCGGTAAAGGGGAGGGAGCTGCGCAGCGCGAAGCGGCCGGAAGGGGGCTCACGCGGCCCACGCTGGGCTCCACACTTACGCTGATTTTAGTTGCATCCTTATTTGTTACCTAAAATGCAAAGGGGAGGAATAAACATTAGGTTGGTGGCATTCGAGCTTAGGGAACTCAGACCTACCTATGGCCAGGGGACCCTACGCGGGCTGGCTGGGCCAGGATACTTCTTGGAGTTGGCGGGGACTGAAGGCGCAAAAGACGCCAGGATTTCCAGCAATTAGTTAGGAAGCAAAGCAAACAGGGTGTTGGGCTAGGAGTGGCTACCCTAGCACGCAACTACCTCTGGAAAAGGGGCGCTGGGTTGGGGGGGGCGCATCTGTCTCCTGCAGAGCACCAGCTTTGCCTGCTCAGTTCCTCCAAATCTTCGATTTAATTAATTAGGAATTGTGGAAAACTGGATGGAAGGGCCAGTGTGTCTGGACAGGATTGATGGGAGTCATGAGCAGTAACTCTGAGTGGGACCCTGGAGAGAATGTAGACAGATATGCAAGTGTGAGTGTGTGTGTGCTGGAGCGCCTGTAAGAGAATATGGATGATAAGGTAGACAATGTTCAGCCACAGGGAAGCCCTTCCTCGGATCCTGGGGAAGCTAGAGGTGACCTGGTTTCCCCCGTACACGCTTCTCTGCCGGCCTCTGGAATGCAGCCCAGAGGAACTTAACTTGTTGGCCCTGTGCCCTGAGGGAACTCAGAGTAACTGAGGGCAGGGAGAGACTGGTGGGATCAAGTGATTTTCTCTCTCCAACCAGCACCCCATCAGATGCTAGTCCAGCAGCAATCGAGAACAGGCCGGCTGGCTGAGGTGTCGGTTTTTAGGAGATGGGCGTGAATAGAGTTCCGGGAGGTTGCAGAAGGGAAACTCGAAAAGAATTGGCAGGATTTGAGGATAACAATCCTTGACTCGGTGGGGATGCGGGGGGGGGGGCTGTGGCGCAACAGGGAAGGGCCCTGCGTCCAAGAACCCCGCTGCTGCCTTATTCCCAGGGTAACCCTCTCCGCCCCGGGGCCTGAGCCGGGTGCGCGCCAGCACCGCGTGGGCAGTGGGTTACCTTGCTTCGGGCACCAGGCACGCTGAGCGCCAGCTCGTGCAGCAGCTCCCGAGGCGGCTCCTTTAGATACCACCACTGAATCTCCAGTGAATACGAGGTGGCTCCACTGGCCCGGAACGCGCAGGGCATTTCGATGTCGTCTCCCTCCCGTACTGTCACATCTTTGGGGACTTCGGTGAATGTAGCTGGGGGCGGGGGAGAGAGAGGCGTGACCAGCTGCAGGGCGGGGGCTTGGGGCAACCCTAGGCGAGGCGGTCGGTTTCCCGCTCGCTCGCTTACTGGCCTTGGGCTTCCCATCTCCCCTGCTGCTTCGTGGTCCATGGCCCGAGGTGCCAGCAAAGTTCAGCGGAGCAGCTGCAGGGCGGGTTCAGAGACCGGTCGCCGCTGCTGGCTGCTTCGCTCCGGATCGGGCGGGGCGACAGGGACAGGCACGCTTCTCCCCCCCGCGCAGGGCCGCACCACCAGAGCCGGGCTGGGGCGCGCCAACTCTCGCTCCCCGCATCCTCCTCTCCGTGCCGGACCCCGGCCGGACTCTCCTCCCCCTACCCTTCCGGGCCCACGCTGCACACAGGGATGGCTGGAGACCTCGAAGCCTTCCCCTTTTTTGTCTTCCTCCTGTTTTTTCTATGGCGGTCCCTGCAGAGGGGTCCCCGAGCCCACCGCTGCAGCGAAGTTCCCGCGCTCACCGTCGGCCACGAAGAGCAGCAGGGCATGCAGCAGCAGAGGCGGCAGGTATCCGAGGGCTCCGAGCCGGTTCCGCTGTTCCATCTCCCGCAGGGGCGCAGAGGCGGCGGGGGCCGGGGCGCGAAGAGGCGGTGGTGGCAGCAGCTTGGGCTTGGCTCCGGCTCCCGCTAGGGCTAGGACGCCTCGGAGCCTGCCATGGCCCAGCACGGCGCCCCCTCCCCTGGCCGCCGGCGGCCGCCAATCAGCCCTGCTCCCTCGCCCGCTGGCCCGGCGCGGCTCCGGCTGGGGGCGCTGCGCGGAGTGCGCAGCGGGCGAGGTCCCGCTGAGAGGGTACTGATGATCGGTCAGTGTCTCCCTCTGTCCGCTTGTCCACCGGACGACAGGGATGCTCTGTTCAGTCCCTGCCCGGCGGGCCGGGAAGGGGCGGGGCTGCGCCAGGACCCATCCCTGGCCGAGGGAGTGCGCGCCTCGGAGCGGCGAGCTAGTGTTGCCGGTTCTCCTCTGGTTCGGCTCCCGACTGCCACCTCCTCCGGCTCCCGCTGAGCTCTCCTGCCGCCGCCCCCGCCGGTTTCTCCGCGGATCTTTCCGCAACGCGAGTGGGCGCTCAGCCGCGGCGCGCAGACCTGGCGTGCGACCCAACGCAGGGCAGGGAGAGCGGGTCCAGCGTGGCGGACCCGGAGCCGGAGAGAGGAGGGGAGGGGGGAGGGGAAGCGAAGGGAGGGGGCGGTCAGTGGATGGGCGCCCAGCCGCCTCCACCGCCGCATCACCCCCGCCCCCCCGCTCCTCTCCTCTCCCCGGCCACAGCCCGCGCCGCCCCGGCCCTGGAGCGCCCCCTCCCTCTGCGGGGGTCGCTCAGAGGGACCACCATCTCTCTGGCTGGAGCGCAGCTCCGCCCCGCACCCGCTTTGCTTGGGGGTCCTCCCACCTAAACTCTCTCTGGCTTCTTCTCAGTCTCCATCCCTCGAGACGGCCGCACGTCCCTGCTCCCCGAGTGTCCCTGGCCCTCTCCGTAGCCCCGGGCCTCAGCTCCTTACCCGGCTTTGGGTAAAGAGCTGCACCGCTCTCTGGCCCAGGCTCGGGCCATGGCGGGTGGGTGGGCTCCGGGGGCCGGGAAGAAGGGCGGAGCGCTGTGCCGGGCCAGGGACGCGGCTGGGTGACGGCGGCGACGCCGAGTCTGCAGTGTGTGAGCCAGAAGTGAGCGCACAGCGCCCGGCGAGCAGGTGCCTGTGGCGCGGAGAGCGCACCCGCGAGCAGCGAGCGGCGGCCGTGAGTGACGGCAGAGGCGGCGGGGGTGGGGTGGGGTGGGGAGCGCTGGGCACGACTCGGGCCCGGGAGGTTTCTGGGCGGGGGCGGGGTTCCTGCCCCTGGAGAGCTTGTCTCTGGGTCCCGCAGTTCTTTGCCGGCCCTCGCTCCCTCTTTACCCGTACAAGGGGGATCGGGGCAGCGGGAGGCAGAGGTTGTGTCCACAGCCGCGCTCCGGAGCCCATTCCCCCCCCCCCGCTCTTGCAAGCCCAGCGTCCCAGTGCCTCCCTCAGCTGTCACCCGCAGCCTGCCACCTCAGCCACCATGGGAGTGCGGGTTGGTCCTCGAAGGGAGATGTACAGCGACTGTGTGGATGGACAGAGCACAGAAGCCTAGGGCCAGTCCCACACCCCGGCTTGGGTCTCTTGGCATTCTCTTTCCTACTGGAATCCCCAGTCGGTGGATTTCGGTGTCTCAGTCCCTGCCCCAGCCCTGGACCCCAGCAGCTTTGACTTGAGCTTCGGTGGGGCAACTCAGTGGAGTCCAAGTCAGCCTTGCCCATTCACCAGCCTCCCTGAGGTGCCGCCTGAGGGTTTCCAGGGAGCCAGGGAGAAGGAAAGCCAGAGGAAAACCACTTTCCAGCAGTCCAAGCAGCTAGTGGCACAGCCTCGGAGGAAGAAGCTACAAGCCCTTCTCAGCTCTGTTCTCACCAGCAGGTGACCCTGGGCACCGCATGCACTTCCTTCCTGGGTTTCAGCGTCCTTATCTGTGACCAAGGACCTCTAGCCATCTCTAGCCTTAAGTCTCTGGTGCTCGCAGCTCACCAAGGTCCCCTGCTAGAACAGGAGGACAGTGCAGGACCTACCTCCTCTCCCTGGAGCTCATCTCAGTGGCTTCAAAGAGGCAGTCGCCAGCGCTCCCTGTGATTTCATCACCATTGGTCACCTCTCCCTTGGAAATTCCATCTGCCCTTAGGAGCTACTTTGGATCTTTTCATGTAAGACCTCTCAGGGGCATTGCTGTCCTCAGTTTCTGAAGGGAGGGGGCAGACTTGCACTGTGTCACACAGATTCAGCCCCATTGTAGGGTTCTAGGAGAGCAGATTGCATTGGGAGCTGATTCCTAGCAGGGCTCTGATGGCAAGAGCTCGCCACTGTGCAGGGGACTGCCTGCCTGCCTGGCAGAGGCAGCAATCTTTCCGGGTATCAGATTCCATGGCGACTGAGGGCCAGTGATCAGAATGGGCACGGGGAGAATTCCTGCAGCTAGAGGGAGCACACCTTGGTTACTCTGAAGGTTGGCTGCACACTTTCCACGCATCAGTTCTCAACATGACAACAGAGAAATCTCCTTCTCAGAGAGGAGATCACCCTTCTGTTGCTCAAGGTATCTGTGGGGGAGCCTGTATGGTGCTTCTCTCAAGGGATACCTTATCTCTCTAGGGACACAGCCATTCAGCCCTACCAACTGCAAGTGTCCCTTGGGCTCCCACATGATGCCCTATAGAGAGTGAATCTTGCTTTATGTGATTTGAAGCAGGAGTAAGGCGTTACTTGCCTATGGCACGAGCTAGTATTATTACTCACAAGAGTAATAGCTATATGTTACAACATGCTTTTCATGCAGCAGACACCACCTGCACACTTTCCACACATCAGTTCTCAACATGACAACAGAGGAATCCTTCTCAGACAGAGACAAGATCACCCTTCTGTTGCTCAGAACCCTACAGTAGCTCCCATTTCACTCAGCATAAACATCAGCGGCCTGGCAAGGTCAAATGATCTGCTCCCCCAAACTCTCTTTGCCTCTCTGCCTTTATCTCCCTTATGTTTTCTGTCCTTTCCCTGGCTCACATGCCTCTCACCACACTGTCTTTCCTGCAGTACTGCACATTGGATTTGCTCCCACCCCAGGGCTTTTGCATGACCAAGTCCAGCTGGCTAGGATGCTCCACCCTCAAACGTCTGCCTGGCTAACTCCATCATGATCTGGTTTTTGTTGGAAAGTCACCTTCTCAATGAAACCCAGTTGCTTAACATGGCAACTTGCAGTTCCCTACCCAGTACCCCATCCTGCCCTTGTGCTCTCCATTTCTCTTTTCCTTTCCATTGACCACTTCCTGACATATGGTGCAGTAGACTTGTTTATTGTGTTTCAAGGTCTGTAAGGTTCTTTGTCTGAGCTGATGTATCTCCAGTTCACTAAAGCAGGGGTGGGCACAGGATAGCTGTTCACTGAATATTTGTAGAGTGCTTGAGTGGGGTTATTTCATGCCGATAACAACACCATAAGGTAGACACTGTTATTTGGCCCCATTTTATTGATGAGATGACTGAAGTGCAGAGAGCTTATGGAATTTCCCTGAGGTCACACAGCTAATAAGTGGCCAAGTGAGGGGTCACCCCAGGTCTGCCTTAGTCTGGGATGCCAGTTCTTTACCAAAACTCCATCTCTTACCTACTCCAAGTAAACTTCTAGCCCATCCTCTATACCTAGAGCTGGCTAGGATAGCAAGTTTGCCTGATCTGGACCAATGGCAGACAGGAGCAGCCTGAGTCAGCTGCAGTCTCTGCTCTGCCTGCTCAGCCCTGGGTTGAAGGGTCCGTTTGCTCTTCTGCCCATGCTTGTAGACTTCGTGGGCAGTGATGGGACCTTCCCTGTCTTTAACACTCAGCTGGGCCAGATGTGAACTTAGGGCCCAGTGAATGGACTAGGAGTGTCGTGCGGAGCTGTGGAAAAAGGGCACTGTCTTATCCTTTGCTGGGGGTTTCCTGGTACGTCAGGCGGGGACTTTGACTGAGCCCTTTGGCCAGTTGGAGGATCAGTCAACTGAAACCAGGCTGTAGTTCCCACAGGTCCTCGCTGAAGACACCCGCAGGGGAGTCAGGTCCTGGTGGGCTGTGCTCTCTCAGTTGGTGGCTACACAAAAGGCATCTTGTGGTAGAGCCTGTGTGTTGCTTCTCCCAAGGGACACCTCATCTCTCTAGGGACACAGTCATTCAGCCCTACCAACTGCATGTGTCCCTTGGGTTCCCACATGATGCCCTGTTGAGAGTGAATCTTGCTTTATATGATTTGAAGTAGGGCCATGTAAACATTTCACAACTGGCTAGTTTCTGGCCCTGAGTGCTTATCAGTAAGTAGGGAGGTTTCTCCCTCTCCCTTCCCTCTCTCCCCCTCCCTCCCTGTCTCCAAACATAGCTCTGAAGCTGCCTGTGGGGTCACTCTGGCCAGGGACCTGGAGGTGATACCTCTTGTTATGTGACCTGCGAGGGCCACCTGGCTGGTTCAAGTGGCTGCGCCCGTGGGCTCACTTCTGCAAGGGCCTGGTGTCTTTATGGCCAGCCTTGGTGTGCCCTGTCACGCTGCTGTTGCTGGGCTTTGAGTTGGGGTGCTCGCTGCTTGTCAGTACTGCTTTGCAGATGGCTTTTCTGTGCTCTCAGAGGTACCTCCTATAGTGCTATTGAAAAAGGCTGCCCAGCCGCCTGTGAAAGCATCCTTAAATTACAGCCCTAAGTGAATGTTGCTCCTGGAATCACTTTCAAAGCTTATTTTAATACTCAGGTCCTCTGTGAGTTGGGGTTTCCATATTCTTGTCTCAGCTGACCTTTCCTGTCCTCCCTGTGCCACGTACAGCCACATTGATTTTGGGTAATGTATTTTGATGTTAAGATGCAGCCCATCCATAAACTTTTCTATCAATAATCCTAGCACACTCTGTGTACCCAACAGCTTAAAGCAAACTATCAGATTTATGGGGACTTTTACTTTTGATCAATTTAGTCATTCACTTGTCATCAGTGTCAGGGGCCTAAGGCCTGATGTCCAGTCCCGGGAGGACTCCCCTCCAAGGACTGACTCTGGTCAGCAAGTGTAGGGGCCTGGCCCTCTCTGTGCCCTGTGCAAACCCCTGGGGGACTGATGGAAAGGAAAGTGGTCTTAAGCAGAGGGAGGGCAAATGAAAGGGCCCACAGTTTGTGTTTCTTTTGTCTTTTTCTTTTTCTTTCTTTCTTTCTTTCTTTTTTTTTTTTTGGTACTGGGAATTGAACTCAGGACCTTGCACTTGCCAGGCAGGCGCTTATGATGCTGAGCTATATCCCCGGGCCCCTTCTGTCTTCTTCTGTCTTCCCTCATCACCATCACAGAATCCCACATTCCACGAGGAGGGCGGCCAGGCTTCAGGCTTCAGCCAGGCATTGCGCAGGTGCAGAGAGGGTCTCTGCTCTTGCTGGGCCTCAGGCTCCTCAGGAGGCAGGTGGGCCTGGCCTGTGTACCCTTGGCAGAGCAGGCATGGCTTCTAGTCAGTCTGGGCTCAGCCAGCTCTTGTTGGGGACTCACAGCTGCTAGGCCCCAGGGTCTGGTCTGTCGTTGGGCATTGCAGTGTCAGGGTCCCCAGAGTCTGGGGCTGTTTGCTTGTCAGGGGGCAGGATTGATTTGCCTTGGTGGGGATGAAGCAAGAGAGAGTCCAGGTGAGTCTGTTTTACCCTCAGCATTTATTCAATCAATGTACACCAGCACTTTCACTTGCTGTCTGGGATATACCTCTGAACACTTGCTCTGCTCTGTGGTGTGCTCAGTGCTGGGGAAATTGCAGCGGGAAGCACGGTCAAATTCCTGCCTGCAGAGAACCTGCACTTAAACCAGGGAATGGCAGGAGATGGAGAGCAAAAGGAAGCAACCTGATCACCCTCCAGTGACAGGTGGCCTATAGTCTAGTGATGGGCGGGGCCCAAGGAGGCTGCCCAGGCCAGGACCTGGGGGAGGAAGCAGGCTGCAGGCAGCAGGTGAACAAGCACAGACCGCAGCCTAGGGTGACGGTCCAGGGTGGCAGAGTGCGGGAGGAAAGGAGGAATGGTGGGGAGGGAGGGGGCAACTGGAGGGTTTCTGGGCCAAGAAGAGAGAGGCTTGGCACTGACAGATGTGGCCCTGGGTGTGGGGCCTGGAGCCTAATGGGGCAAGCAAATCAATCATGTAGTGATCTTTTTCCCACCAGGGGACCTTCTGGGTAGGGAGAGATGGGTCCTACCCAGGAAGGCTTCTTGCTGCTGAGCCGAACAAAGAGCAGAAGTGTGACTGGCTAGGTGTGTCAGCAGCTGAATTGAGCAGTTGGCTTTGCAAGCATATGGAGGCAGGTGATCCAGGGATGTGAGTGGGATAGAGAGGAGTCCAGGGTGACAGGATGCTCAGTGGAGTTGAGGGACAGGCCAGGCTAAGCCTTTGGCCGTGGTGACAAGGAAGAGATGTGACGCTGTGGCCTGCAGCCTGGGTGGAGTGGGAGCAGGAAGTTGGCAGTTCCACACAGTCAGGGGCTGGGAGCCCCCGGCATGAGCAAGGTGGTTGCCACAGACACCTCCTTATTTGATCCCTGCTTCAAGAAGAGTTATCACCTGTCACCTTTCTCTACCTCGTGCTTTTCCTGCATTTGAAAGCTGGCTTTGACAAACAGCAGCACACCCAGCACAGTTCAGGTATGAGGGTTTGAGGATGAACCCCATGGCACCTGAGTCTGGGGAGTCCCCAGGGCCGCACCCTGCCTTTGGACTTCTGAATTTGATTGGGAAAATGAGGACATTATCTGTAATGCGTGTCAACAAAGCAAGATCTTGCCATCATGGCCTGGGCTGTCTGTGACTCATTGCACAACTAAGTAGAAAGCAAATCAAAGCAGAGCGGAGCAGGGCAGGGCAGGGCAGGGTGATGTCCAGAGCTCTAGAGTTAGACAGGCCTGGGGTTCAGATCCTGGCCCTGCCTTTCACAGCCTCAGCTTCTCATCTGTAGAAAGGGTGTCCTGGTTGCAGAGGGCCAATGCCAGGATTGATCTTTCAAGCAGGTCACTCAGTGCAGGGGTTGTAGTGTGCAGCACTGAAAGTAGCAGTTCACATTGTAAAGCATGAAACTTGTTGCCCTTGTACTGTGAGGATGCAGGATGGAGCATTTCTGGGAACTGCCTGCTGCCCTTGAGCTTTGGTGCTGGGGAAGGTGGTGTTACTGAGAAGAGAGGAGGAGTCAGAACTTGCAGGTGACCAGTAGAGCTGAGTATCCCTTAATGGATTTTATTACAGTCTCGTGTGCGTGCGTGTGCGTGTGCGTGTGTGTGTGTGTGATTTAATCTCTTGCCAAAATAAATCTTACAGATCTATGGAGAGTTTATTTATTTTATTTTTAATATTCTCAATACACTGGGGGTTTTATTTCCCATTAGATCTATCAGTTTAATTTAGTAGAGGACAGACAGTATACTTAACCAAAAATTGCTTTGACATTATGGAGAATTAAGAGGCTGGGGCCACATGGATCAGAGTGGATCGATCCATTTGAGATAAACTCTGTTATTTCCCCATGTGCTTTCTTCACCTTAATGGTGAGGAGGGTGATTAGAAAACACGAGACTGGCTAATAATGACTAGAGGGTCAGCTTGCTGGCTTCCATGCTTTTTTCCACACCCACTAAGAGGTCTCCCCCCTGGCCGGTTGTTGCTTGATGAATTCAGTGGAGATGCTTTTGGGGGCCAGGGACATGTGGCAGAAGCTGGTATCATTCCTGCCGGCCTTGGCCTCCCAGTGACTGTCCAGGCTTCTGGAAAGGTTACACAGGTAGTGGGATGTGATGCTCCAGAGGCAACTGTGCTGAGGAGGTTGAAGCCTGGGAGCAGATGCTGCCCCTGAGGGTTCTTGGCTGAGTTTCTTCCATGCTGAGCACCAGTGCTGACTGTCAGAGAGCACTGGGGCCTTTAACTCCAAGGGCTGCTGCAGGATTGGCAAACTGGTATCTGGAAAGTAGCTTTGGAAATCACCATGAGGTAGACGTATCAGTGACAATGGTCTTGTGTCCTTTGCATTTCTGGACCTCTGAAGCAGCTAAGGAAAATGCCAGTCCTACCAGTGGGCAGCTCCAGATCCAGGACCTCAAGGCTCTGAATCCTTCTCTGTTATGCTGGGCTCTCACCAGCGCATGCCCTCAGGGAGCCGGAGCAAGTGGAGGCACCAAAGCGCACAGGAGGTTTGAGGACACTCAGGGACTCATCTGTGAGTGCAGGAATGGCTCTGAAGTGTGAGGAGAAGAGGAAGAGCCCCCTGTCCCATCCAGACTGTCTTGGGCTGAGTGGCTTCTGCAGTTCTAACACAAAGCCATCTCTGGTCCCACCTGGAAGCACCAAGGCTGAGCTTGGGCAGCTGGCCCTAGTCCCAGGCAGCCTAATGTGTTAACCTGGCTCTCAAGGCTGACTCTGGCCCGTCGGGTTTGTTCTTTCTCTAGGAAGGCTTCTTCATGATATCTTCCTTCCACCATCTGTCTGCACTTGGGTTTTGTCTCACATTCAGAATGGTCCTCCTGTGTGGGTTAAAGCGCTCATTCTGGGAAAGCCCAGACCTGCTTTCACCTCACAGTGCAGCACTCCTGAGGGTACCATGTCGATGGAGTCCGTGTTGAGAAGGGCTCTGAGGCCACATTCAGGCTCAGCAGGGATGTGGTAGTTAGTGATGCCTGCCATTGGCATGGGGTGGGGGCGGGGATTTTTCATCTCTGGAGTGGTTTTGGGGGCCTCCTCCAGACTGGGCAGAATGTGTGCTGGCAGCGCCTTATTATAGCTCAGCTCCCTGCGTCTGCCCAGGTGGGGTTACCTGGGGGCGGGGGAGAGATGCTTTTTCAGGACAGGAGCTCTGCCTCGTTCCTCCTCCTATCTGCCCAGACACTTTGCCCGGCATGTGGCAGGTGCTCCGTGAGTGCTGGGTGACAAGAAACCCAGACAATTGCATGACTTCCTATGCATGCTCAGTTTCAGGCTGCTCTCTCAAAGGAACCTTTGTCTTTCTTGGTCTCATCCTGATGCAGACCCCTCCTGATTGTGGGCCTATAGCATGGGGGCAGGCAACAGTCATGGCCCACTTTGAATTTAATGTTGTCATTAGCGTCAGAGCTTTGTTAGGTCTGGGCTTCCTGGAGAAGGCCCACTGTAGTGTGTGTGGGCCCAGAAGGGACAGGGTGGTCATGTAGGGGCTCCTGCTCCCCTTGGGGCTGATGCCAGGGCCTGGCAGGGGCTCCCAGGCACTGCCGTGACCTTCACGCCTGACTTGCCCCTTAGAGTTCCTTCTGCTAGTGGACTGGCAGCTGCCAGCAGTGCTCGGTTTGTGAAATGTCAGTGGTTTAATATCAATTCTGGAGGTTTTATTGCCTTCCCCCCCATTTTCCGATGGGATTTTGATCCAATCAAGGCCGATCCAGAGTGACGGTAGATTTGTGTTCCCTTTCAAAGTTGAAAAAAGGTCACCCCGCCTGGGGAGCAGCGGGCTGCATGAATGCGCACCTCGCTGGCTCTGGAGGCAGGCCCCGCGTTCCCCAGGGGTGCACTGACAGGTGGACACAGCGCTGTACCTGTGGGGCTGCTGCCTGGGCCAGGGCACCTGGTACTTTAAATCTACAATTGCCAGCCATGAAAGGGCCAGGTTTTATTTGCAAAATGCCTTTGATGCTTCCGATCTAACTTAATTTTTTTTCCAGTAATGTTTCAAAATGCCATTTTCTCTTTCTAGAATAAAAAGCTGGTGAATGAGATTCTACGTTTGGGGGAAGTCCTGGTGCCAGGCTATGCTGGCCTGTGCCCGGTCCTGTCTGTGACTCAGCTCCCTGCAGGGAGGGAACAGACTGTCCTGTTGCTTCCAGGACCAGGAGGCTAGCAACAAGGGGCAACAGGTGCAAGAATTTTTGTCAAGTTTTGATCTAGTCCCATGCCACTTGACGGAGATGATAGCTGGGGACTCAATGCCTTGGCAAAACGTTAGGGAGGACCTGGTATGTGAGCAGCTTGGGGTGGCTCAGGACCCAGTGGTAGATGAAGGTGATCCTGGTGGGCTCAGAGAGCTCTCTTCTGTGCTGGGGAAGAGACTTCATCAGCACTATAGGGAGTCAGGCATGCAGCTGGCTTTCAGAGGCCCTTTAGCTCAGGGATGGGTGGAGAGAGACCAGGGTAGCCAGGTGGAGAGATAGGGAAGCAAGGATAAGTGACAGGGCTGAGGTGTGTTTCATGGTAAAGAGAGAGCAGAGTGCATTTGGAGTAAGTCTGGAGGTTTAACAGAGGGCTGAATCTCCACCTCCACCTGCCTGCTGTCTCTGGGCCTGGGTATGGGCTGCGGAATGGTGCTGCCCTTGGGTTCCAGCTTGAAGCATTGCCTGCCCCCATCTCTCCCCCATTCTTTCACCTGTAGACTCCTACCTTGAAAACAGTCTGGAGCAGGCATGCTCCCCAAATAATCCCAACCTTCTCCCACATCCAGTGACAGAGGCCCCAAGGGTGTGCACTCAGCACACAGGTGGTGGGCTTGTGCACAGCCAGTGTGTACGCAGAGGGGATGTGTGTGTGTTTCCTTGTGTGTGCAAACAGTGCAACCATGTGCAGACAGCGAGCCTGTTGAGTGTGGGCAGAGTGTTCAGATGCGGTACCTCTTGTGCAGTGTGTGCGTAGATAATGCATTTGCTTGCCAATAGACAGAGTGGCAGCTGGGTGAACAGACAGCGCAGGTGTGTGTAAAAGATGTGCGAATACCTGGACAGCGTGTGTGCAGACAGCGTATGTGCACACAGAGTGTGTGGTGTGTGCAGGGTGGTGTGTACACAGACAAAGGCAGCCAGGCAGTTCTAGCCCTGCTGCTGGCTCTTCCTTGAGCCTCTCCTTTAGGGACTGGGGGAGGAGAAGAACTGGAGATAGTTCTAGGAAAGGCCTTCTGCTTCCTACTTTCCTCCTCTTTCATTTCCTCCTCCTCCTCTTCTCTTTTCTCCTTCCCTCTAGGTCCTCTACTGTTCTTCTCCCCTTTCTAATGGTGCACCTTCCCTCCTGGGACCTCTTTCTAATGGCCCCCCTCTTCTAATGGTGCACCTTCCCTCCTGGGGTCACATCTGGGCCTGCTCCCTCCCTGCCTCTTTTCTCGGAGCACTGACTCTCCTTGGGGATACTGACCCTTCCCCTTCCACTCCAGCAAGCCCAGGGGCCTGAGGATCTGCACCCAGGTCCTGCCCCAACCACAGAAGAGGGCCCAACCTGCCCATGAACAGTGCTCCTGCCAGCCCCTACCACCTGAAAGGTTGCTTCTGAGATCTCTTGGAGGCCAGACAGACATAGAAAGAGAGGAAGGGGTATGTCAGAGAGAGAATGGGAGAGATGTCTGTCTGCAGGGGCAGCCTGAGCCCTGAAAGAATGTGCACCCTTCAGCATTCCTCTGACCACTGTTGATGGGTTTTCTTTTATATGGGAGGCACAGTGCCAGGTTTGGAAGAGGTGATGGAGGCCTCACCCCTGCCATCCAGTCCTTAGGCTTCTCCTGGGGGTGGGCACTGCTCACCTCTGGACCATTGCTGCCATGTAGAACAATGGCCCTGGGTGGCAGCTAATCCGGGTAAGTATCCACACAGGTGGTGCCAGCCTCAGGGAGGCGTCTACACATCGTGTTGGAGAGCTGGGACCTGCAGCTGATGCTGGCCAGGCTCCGTGCACTCATTGTACCCTCGTGGAATCTTTTTAAATGTGTATGTGTGTTTGTGTGCGTGCATGCGTGTGTGTGTGCATGTGTGTGTTGTTGGGGACTGAACTCAGAGCTCTTACAATGAACCACATCTCCAGTCCTTTTAAATTTTTTTTTTTAAATTTTGAGATAGGGTCTTGCTGAGTCTTTAAGTTGCTCAGGCTGAGCTTGAACCTGAGATCCTCCTGCCTCCACCTCCTATGGCGCTGGGATTACAGACGAGCACCATCACGCCTGGTTAGAATTGCTTTTCTTCTTGCAGACAAGGACACTGAGCACTGCAGAGGAAGGAGGAGGGGGAGCCTTGGGGTTGTTCCCCCTCATTGCCTACCTTGCCTCTGGCTTCTAGGTTTGAGATGGGGTAGGGGGAACATCTTATTCCAGGATTTTGCAAAGGCCGGAGGGGGCCACCACCTTTCTGTCTTTCTGTATTCCTTTCCTTTTGCCCTGTAGCTCTGCAATCTGGCTTCCACCAAATTCCTTCCCTGAAATGACTCCTGGTTAGATGCCTTAGAACTCTTAAGAATGTTTTTTAAATTGAAAATTTAAATTCACATGTAACTGTGCATCCTTATGGGGTATAGTGTACTATTCCAGTGCATGTATACAATATGTTATGATCAGGTCGGGGTAGTCCTCAGATTTATGGGACATGTTCTAGTCTTGATCTTGACTTTCTGGCACATTCTGCATGATTGAGCATACTCAGCTCCCTGAAGCACTGGTTTCTTTTGGCTTTTTTGTCCTTTCAGTACTGGAAGTTGAACCCTGGACCTTTATACTGAGTTGCATCCCCAGTCATTTTTGAATGCTTTGTTTTGAGACAGAGTCTTACTGAGTCTCTAAGCTGCCCATGCTGGGTTTGAGCTTGCAATCTTCCTGTCTCAGCCTCCCAGGGTGCTGGTATTACAGGTGTGTGTCACTGTACTTGGCTTCTCTTGGCTTTGTTCGCACAATCTTTTGATTTTCCTCAGTGCTCTGCCCTCATCACCCCAATCCCTTTGTAGTCTTGCCCTGTCCCCAAACCACTGAGTGTTGGGGTCCTTGAAGTTCAGTGTGTGGCCCTCTTCTCTAGCTCTGTCTTCATGGGCTTCTGCCTAGATGTCCCAAAGGCATCTCGAGATGTTCACAGCAGGCTTGTGGTTTTTATTTACAAACCTGACTTCCTGTAAAACCTGGGCTACCACTAAACTGACAGTTTGCTCTGTGATTGACCTGGCATGCTTGTCAGTCAATTGGAAGAATCGGGGACATCTTGCTCCCCCTGACCCTGTTGTCCATTGCTGCTGCCTGTGCCTTATCCCTGGGGTGCCTCTCAGATCTGCCCATGGCTCTGCACCTCCTAAGCCAGCCTCTGAGTCCTGGCTTCCGTTGTCTCATGGACGATGCTGAGGTCTCCCATGGCCTTGGCACCTGCATTGTGTCTCCCATACAAAAGAGGCTCCATGAACAGCTGGTTGTGGGGAATGCTCTTTGTGCTGAGGGTGAATCCTCAGGGCTAGGGCTGTGTCTAGAGACAGACACTTCTGTGGTTTTCTCTGCCTGTGTCTCTGCTGGAGCCATTCAGTCCTAAGATGCATTGTCGTCTGGGGCTAGGAGCCACCCACAGACCTGATCTGTTGGAAAGTCTGTGTGTTTCCTCTCCCTGAGCCACCTCTTCCTCCTCAATCCCTGTTATTGAGTACCAACAATGTACTGGAGAGAGCAGAGCTGCAGAGAGTATTTCTTGAATTAGCAGCAAATAAAGGCATAAATTTTCCCTAGGAGAGGGTCAGTGTCTCACAGGCAAAACATCTAAATTTGGAAGCCAGAATTACTAAAGCATGGGGATCAAAGGACACCAGGAATGAATGGTGACCAGCAGAGTTGAGGCCAAGCCTGTCCCACCAACCTAGGTCCCCCCCTCCACAGACTCGGGGTCTCCTCAATCCTCTTTCCCAGTTGGAGCAGTTCTACTCTGAGCGTCTCAAGTTGGGGGCTGTGTAGACACAGCCACTGGGTTAGTTGGTGCCGACTCTAGTGAGCAACTGGGTAATTATTTCCAAAAATATTGACTTGTAATGTGAAGAAAGCTCTTCTCCCTGCCACCCGTCAGCAGAAAATTGCCTTTGGTATTAACATTTCATCAACCGCATAATGTGAATTGATGTAAATGCATAATTAGAAATAATAGCCTGGGAAAATTCACTCTTATTTATAAAATTGGGCTTGTTAAATTAAAATGAGAGCTAACGACTTCCATCTCACTGTTAAAACAGTCCGAGGCTTTGCCTGCTCGGCTTTGCGGAAGCCCCAGATCCCATCACTGAGCGCTCCCTGCTCTGCTCTCTGGGGGGATCCTGGAGAGGAAACACCCTTGGAGGAGGCACGCACACCACCTGTCCTAAAGGTGGCTCTCTAGGAACATGAATGGGCCTCTCAGAAATGTCTCAATCACAGTGCAACAACTGGCAATCCCTGAGTAAAGCAGGCTGGATGACATGTTCCTCGGCCCTCACTTTTTTCTGCAAATTGAGGAGCAGCTCGCCTGCTCTGGTGATGTTGTGGGACTTTCTGTCTGGAGATGATAAACTTCTCCTCCACCAGGTTCTTCCTGGCCAGTACCTGGTCCCATTCTGCAGTGTCAGACATGGAAATATGACCTAGCTCTTGACGGTCAGGATGCTTGACCCCAATAATAGATCCAGGAACACATAGGGTCTCAGCTGGGCCTAAGTACATCATCATGAAGAGTGACCAAGAGAGTAGCCCTGAGAGTGGTCAGAGCCATTGTTGCACTATGTGGGGACAAGCAGGAGCAGACATAAGGGAAAGAAGACTCCCGTGATGTTGTTTAGGTCCCTGGTTCCACCATACCTGCTGGGGCAGTGCACCCCATACCATGACCACTGCCCTCTTTTTCAGTTTTCACACTCCCATGGGAGCTCAGTTTTCTGTCTGTTAAATGCACGGAGCCCTGACAGGATCTGTCTAGGTCATTAGCCCATTTTAAAATCACTCATTAAATAGTTGCTGTGCTTAAATAGACTAGAGGTTGTGGTTGGAGCATGCGCCTCCAATTGTTGCTGTGTTTGCAGAGCGCTCGGTGTGATGGTGGGGCCAGAACAAAGCCTCCATCTATGGGCTGTGGTTACCAGTGGGGAAGTGAGTCCGAGTGGGCTGGCCAAGCAGAGAGGTGAAGCTGGGCGGTTAGGGAGTGGGTGGCTTTGGATGATGTGCAGACGCTTCTGTTCCAGGTGATAGCACAGTGGGAAGAATTGCCTGCTGCCAAGGAGTTCACCTTAATGAGTCCCCTCTCATCCCCCAGAAGCCCTTGCTGATCAGCAGTGGCTTCATCTTCTAACCTTGTTGGCCTGCTCTCTGCCCCTGTTCCAGGGCTGTGGGCTTGGCCCTCTCGGGAAGGAAGACTCACATGCTCTGCTGCTGAGTCAGGAAGGGCCTGGGATTCAGTGAGATCACTCTGTCTGCATCCAGCCTGGAACCTGAGATGGAATCAGTGGGCAGAGAGCCTGCCTGGAAGTGTGTGTGTGTGTGTGTGTGTGTGTGAGTGTGTACAACACGATACAGACCGGTGCAGAAATAAGTAGATTTCATATTTCTGAAGAATGGGGTCTGTTATTAATGATAAAAACCAGGAAGAGGAGACATACAAAGGAGACCTCTTTAGCTGGTTCGCAGAGGATGCTGCTGAGGGCATTCCTGTCCCACAGCGATTCTCTTGGGCGCCATGGGTGTGGACCATCCTGCACCCTTAGGGTCTCCCCTTCCTGTCATCTTGGAGCCTTGGGAGCAAAATATTCATGGGGCCCACACTGCTCCTTGGCCCAGGCGGGGCAAGCGGGGCCTTGGTCCACCTCCCAAGCAGACCTGATGTCCCTATGTGCATCCTCACCCTGCTGTGTCCCATGCCTGCTTCTTCTTTCTCCTAGGAAGCTGACCTTGCTAGCAGATGGCCTTCTCTGTTTCTTGAAGCTTCTCCTCTCACGCATCATAGGGAATATTCTCCAACTGCCACTTTTTCAGTGGAGAAACCTAAAATCACATGGGGAATGGCGCAGGCCCAGCGCCACCCAGGGGACAGTGGTGGAGGCCAGGCCCCGGTCTCCTGCAGAGCTGAGCCAGTGACAGGCATCGAGGTGGGACTGGGCAGCGTGCTCAAGGCCAGAGTCACTGTCCCCTTCCTGACCCAACCTGGCCCAGCCCTGGGCACAGGAGGTCCAAGGAGGGTGCTTATATTCATGCTGGGCCTCCCCTGGCCCTTCCCTCCTCCGCCTGCCCCTTGCCCCAGGACACAGGTTCCCTTTTCATGTGGGAAGAAAGCCGTGTGCTTGTCTGCAGGAACAGCTGGGCCTTGTCCTCTCAGCTGTGGCTCAATGCCTGCCGAGTGCTGCACAATCCCGGCTGTGTCCTGGGGGCCCTGGGCTGACGGAAGCGCCTTGGCCAGGACCCAGGAGCTGCAGGGAGCTTTGGGCTGCGTGAAGCTGGGGCCCCTGTGGTGCCCTTTTCTCTGGGGCCTCCTGCTTTCTCTCAGGCTCCCCAGGGGAGTCAGCACTGTCAGAGTGGAGGTGCTGGGCTGAGCCTGGCATCATGGGTCTCTGTTGTTCTTCCTTACTGGCCTCTTAGCTCCCTGGAGATTCAACAAGCAGGTGAAAGCAGCTGCTCTTTGCTCCCCTCTAGCTGCCTTCCCTGGAGCTGCTTCTCCCATGGGCTAAAGCCTCTTCTATGGGCCACCAAGGAGGAGAGCAGTGGGAAACATCTGAGTCAGGTCTGGTTCTCCATCTGGGCCTCAGTGGTGCATTTGTTTCTGCCTCTTCTGCCCTTAGTTCTTGGAGGTGGGCAGCTCTTCCCACTGCGCCATCACCAGGGACAGAAGCCTCAGCGTGCCCTTCAAGGCCAGCTCGTCCTCCACCGCCCAGCTTCATCTTTAAGCATGGCCAGCTCTGTCTGACTCACTTCTCCACTAGTAGCCACAGCTCCATACAGAGGACCCCACTGTTCTGACCCCATTGTTACACCAACTGCTCTGCAAACAGAACAACATCAGGATGCGTGTGCTTTGATCACGTTTGCTTTGTGGATTGTGGAAGCTGAGTCTCAGGATGGTCAAGTACCTTGCCCAAGGCCACACAGTTGGCAGCCTGCATCTGTCTCATGCCAGGGCCTCTGCTCAGACCCTGTAGTCTCCAGGACTTCTCTGGGCATCTTAGCTCCAGTGGCTGTGTCTTCTGTCTGCAAAACTATTTTCTTTATTCAGATGACAACCTTTTATTGAGTTCCTATGTTATGCTTAGGCATGGGCTTATGTTCCAGAGGGAGAAACAGCTGATAAACATGTGGATAAAAGGAAGAAAAATAGATCAGAGAAAGATAACTTCTATATAGAAAATTGAAAAAGGGTCTGGGGCACAACTGGTGGTCCCCTTGCAAAGAAGGGTACCATGAGGGTTTGGGATCTGGGAACAGCTGCACAGAGACCAGAGGCCAGCATGCCAAGCAAGCAAAAGCCTGGGTAGTAGATGGGAACAGTGCACTGGAAGAGTGGTGAGCGGTGGGTCTTGGAACTACAGAAGCAGATGTGGAGTGTGCATGTGTGTGTGTGTGTGTGTGTGTGTGTGTGTGTGTGTGTGTGTATGTAGGCACACAGGACTACCACAGGAATAAACCTATGAGGCCTGATGGTACTGAACTCAGTGTCAAGTCTGGGCACCGGGTTCACAACCACCCCTGCTGCTCAGGTGCCAGTGCTGCAGAGGGGCCATAGGGGCCACTAGAGATCTCTGCCAAGTAGTTGGAAGGTTGTCATGGCAAAGAGTTGCCCTGCTGCCTATGGCCCCAGACAGCAGAGTGGCCTGTGGCAAGAGATGCATTGGGACATTGAGCAGCCCCAGATACCCAGGGGTAGGACAGTTACTCAGAGCAGTGGAGTCTAAGGGATCCCTGCTTCGAATCAGCACCTACTGGGACAGCTCCCCCTTGGGGACAGAGTAGGGGGAACCAGCGTGCTGGCAGTAGGCCAGGTTGGCACTCTGGTCTCTCCCAGTAGCCTTGGTGCTGCTCGAGGGTGGCAGGCCATCCACAGTGGGGAAAGGGGCCTGCTTCCCCAGGGCCTGGGCCTTCAATGGCTGGGTCAGACTGCAGAGTTGGCTCCGAGCTCTGGTCTGTGATGTGTCTGGTGTTTGATAAATTTTGTCGCTTGATTGATTTCATTCTGGTCCTGAAGGGAAGTGAAGGGAAGATTTCTTGATTTGAGAAGACCAAATTAGGAACAGATGTCTTTTCAAGCTATTAATAGGCAGTCAGGGAACAATGAGGCTTATTTTTAAAGGAGCCC
This sequence comes from Dasyprocta punctata, assembly GCA_004363535.1. Taxonomy (NCBI): domain Eukaryota; kingdom Metazoa; phylum Chordata; class Mammalia; order Rodentia; family Dasyproctidae; genus Dasyprocta; species Dasyprocta punctata. The sequence goes on along the minus strand of RJWM01000379.1, from coordinate 109,607 downwards.
ACAGTGTGTTGGGTGCGGCTGACCCTTTGGATGTTTGGTGTGGGAGCAGTGCATGCTGTTGCCTCTGGAGAGTCAGCAGCCGGGGATGGCCAGCTCTTCCAGTGCCCTGTTGAGGTCATGATCTGTCAATCAAATTTAACCTCTTTCTCCACATTACTCAGTTTCCCAGTAAAGGTGGCAGAACACCTTGCACTTCTGATAAATGGGTATAGCACAGAACGCTTTTCCAGATAAGGGGCTGTGGGACACACAAGATGGGTGTAATTGGCCCAAGTCATCTTCTTGTTTTTCCATATAGGAGTCTGGAGCTGGGCTTTTAGGGAAATGAATATAAACCACCATCGAAGCTATTAGTTGCATTAGCAGCATTATTCACAGTCACAATTGTTGAAAATTAAAATCGTCAATTGCTCTGTGTGCGCGCGCTTTCTCTCTTGACTGCAATGCAAAAACTAACACCACTTAGCTCATCAAAAATAATACTAGTGAGGAAAATGGCTTTTCTTTTTAAAAATCCCCAAGATTTTGTCTTAATGCATTCCTTTGAAGAAAGTAAATTGTGAGGCAGACTAGAGAACTACCTGACTTGATTTAACATGGCAGATTGAGCTGCTGCCCCCACCCTGCTGGCTGCTGAGACCTCGGGGCTGTGTGTGTGGTCGATTTATTTTGGGGCAAGTGTGACTTCTGAGCAGCTAACTTGGGACCCAGCTTCCAGTACTCCCAGGATACTGGCAGGAGCACCGCAGGAAGCATCCAGCTTCCCTTGTTACCTGGAGCTGGTCTCAGCCCCATGAGGTCCTGCTTGGAGCCTTCAGTGGGTACCATGGATTTGCCATCTGCATCCCCATTGTTCATGGTTGTCCGGTGCATGACTCTCAGGTCCCCTCAGTGCCTTTGACTCTGTCTGCAGGCTTCAGGGGCCTGAGCTGTGGTTATGTGGGGGTCCTTGTTCCCAGGAGCAGCCCTCTGCTTTCTCTCCTCTTGGTGCGACATCTCCCAGGTTTGTTCCACGCAGTGCCCACCAGCTTGAGCGCTTGATGCTTACAGCAGTAGATGCTCTTGACCACTGCCTGTGCCCTTTTCCCCCTGTCTCGTTCCCTACCTCACTAACGAAGCATTTTGGGCTATCTCAGGGTTTTCTCCTGGGGTCAGTGGTGTGATTGGTATCCGAGTGGCAGAAAGGATGAAGGTGTCCTGTGGGGCAAGGCCAGGGGATATGCCTATGACTGTGTGGCAGGGTTCCCAGAGTGGGCAGTGCCTGGGGACGTGGAGGCACTAATGGGCACATTGCCTGCCGGCTTCTCCCGCAGCCCCCATCACCTCAGTGCTTGGCACACTCAGCCAGGCAGCTGTGCAAGGCACGTCTTTCTGCATGGGCACTCTGCCCCACCTTCCTCTCCCTACTTCTCAACAGCCTCTCTGCAGGGTAGGACAAGGTGTAAAAGACCCTATTCAGATACTGAAACACCCAGAAACCCACTCCAGGTCAGTGGTGGAGTCAGAGGAAGCCAGGAGCCAAGGGCTCCTAAATGTGCTGTGGGAGCCACGGCCCTAATCTTGCATCCTTCTCTGCTCACGGGCTTTGTCTCCTGTGCTCCCGTCATGTCCTTCCTGCTTGGGGGGACTTTGTTCCTTCAGGTACCATGCAGTTCCTAGCACTGAGGTTGGGGCTGCTGTTAATGGGGGAGGTGAGGTACAGCAAACCTAGTATGATAGTACATGACTGTAATCCCAGCACTCTGGGAGGCTGAGGCAGGAGCATGCAAAGTTCAAACCCAGCTAGGGCAACATAATGGCTTAATGAGACTTTGTATCAAAATAAAAAACTGAATGGGAATGCTAAGGAAGCTCCTGGGTCCAATTCCCAATATTGCAAGGAAAAGAAGTGTCTAATGTGAAGTAGCAAGACTTCAAGAATGAAGCTGGCTCTCTGGAAGGGTGGGGAGGAGAGATGAGGACATCCCTGAGGCTTTGGTCATCCACACAGGACTCCTGCTCTTCCTAGGACTTGGGCTTTGAACCCACAAACCCTCCTGCTTTACCTGATCTGGCTGTGTTTGTGTTTCTGTCACTTGTCACCAAAAGTCGTGGCTGTCATATCCTCATTAAGATGTATTTGTCTAGCCGTGGAGGTCTCTTGCTCCTTGTAATCCTAATGACTGGCTGCAGCAGCGTAGAAGGCATTTTCTGAATGTCACTTGTCACTGAAGCACTCTAAGGCAGTCCCCATTCCAATCAGGAGACCTCAGGGAGACAAACCAGGCTGAGGAGAGAATGGAAGGGCACAGAGCCTGGTCCCGTCAGCTGCTGTGGGCCGCGGTGCCAGTCAGCACGTCTGGGAGGGGAGAAGTGGCAGGGCAGTGGGGTGGAGACCTGCGCGTGCTGGCTCAGCCAGCATCACAGATGCCCAGGGAAGCCGAAGAGCACAGAGAGCCTCTGTGACCAGCACAACCCACAGCAGGGATTAGAACCACTCCCCAGGCCGGGCGTGGTGGCGCACGCCTTTAATCCCAGCACTCGGAGGCTGAGGTAGGAGGAGTGTTTTGAGTTCGAGGCCGGCCCAGGCTACATAGTGTGACCCTGCCTCAAAAAAACTAGGGCTGGGAGTTTGGCTCAGTGGCTTAAGTGCCTGTCCGGCAGGCACGAGGCTGTGAGTTCGATCTCTGATGCCAAAAACAAAACAAAACAAAACAAACAACAACAACAACAATAAAACACTCCCCAGTCTGAATTCTCCACATTCCAAATCTGTCCTTTGCTCCCCAATTTATAGACAACTTCTCATCAGATTCTGAGTCCCTAGTCAGGATTTAGGGAGGATGTACACAAGTAGGACTGGTGCCAGGAAGGCCAGGCAGCTCTCCAATGGAGGGCTCAGAAGGCTTCAGGACTCTAGAGTGGAATGGCCACATCCCCGGGAACCATGAGCACCTGCCTGGGCTCAGCAAGGTGCTTCCTGGAAGCCTTCTGAGGTGAACTCAGTGGTTGTAGTGTATCCCAAAAGCTGGACTTCTGGAGGGCTTTGGCCTGCTTCTCAAGGCCAGCTGCTTCTCTGCCTGGTGAGTCTGTGTGGCCTTGGTACCCTTCCTAACTGGCTCTTGACTGGAAAACCTGTGGAGCCAGTCTTCTGAGAATCCCCTGGAGACCATCTTATGCACACCTCTGCTCTGGACAGACTTACGGTCCTAATGGGCGTTCACATAAATCAGCTTCACTGGCCAGCCTCTTCCTGAGTTCTTCGTCCTTTACTGAGGAAGTCCTCCCTGCCATCTGACCACAAGCCACCCTGTTGCCAAGTGTGGAAGATTGTATTATAAATTTGTGTTTGGTGTGAGGATTTTCAAGAAGGAAAAATCGCTTGGTGTCGGCCAAATTTCACTGATTTTCATTTTTTAAACAATCAAAAAGGGACTTCTTTTGACCAGAAATGAATCTTTCTACTTCCCATCTCTCTATACCTCTCTGGGGGCTGCTACTCCCAAATCTGCTTGCGTCAGGCCTCTCTGATGTCTGGAATCTTGAGTGGTTTCCTGGAGACAGATGGCATTGATTTTACATTTGTTCCACTCTGCCTGTCTCTCACAAAATATTAGCATCAGCTATTGACACAGAGCTCCCGAGGACATCAGAAACAATTTGATCTGTGACTTAAAAACAGTATTTGGTTACATACTAGCCATTGGAAGAGTTATAGAGAATGGACTGTTTTTCAAGCATTTGGAGAATTTTGGAGAGTCACCAAATTGTTGCTCTTTTTTTTGCCTGTGATCTTCGTGTCTCTTGCTCCTGATATTTTTGACAATTTTATTATGCTTTAGTCATTTCAGGATGAAAGGAAAAGGCTGACCAGTGTCCGTATCTCAGTTTTGTGGGAAGAGGACCAGGTCAGGAGACTGTAGGAAGACTCTAGTGCTGGCACTGCTGCTAGCACTCCCTGACCTTGGACAAGTCATTTTAACTCTGTATTCTGGTCTCAAGATCTCCATTAGTAAAATGGTGAGCATGATCCTGTTCTTCCCTACATCTCATGACAAATGAGAGGGTGGCAGAGTAGCTGGTGCCTAGATGCATGGCCCAGTTGAATTGGATCAAAATTCAGAGAAAGAGAGGGATCCCCTGGGCCTCCATAAGGGATCCAGTATCTTCTGTTCTGACTTCACAGAGCCCCAGGGATGGTGACTGCGAAGGAGAGAACTCATCTGCACAAGGCCCCAGCCCACAGGCCCCTGAGGTGTTATAACCAAGTATGGCCACAATGATGGGGGTCTGGATTCCAATGCAATGGTTTGTGACAGCTCCACAAGAGTACTCTATGGGTGTTGTGGGTTAAAAACTGGTGGTCAGCCTAATACTAGCTGAATTAAATCAGCATGGTGCTGAGTATAGGTGGTCCTCCTGAAGGACCAGCTTAAATAGAAATGTGGAGAAGAAGAGTGAGGTGTTGTGGGTTCTCCTAAGAGTTGCTGTTTTGAGATGTTAGTTCTCCTGGAGGAGCTTGTCACGCTGGCTTTCCTAATATGGATTCGGCCATTATTATCAGAGGAGCTTGGGACCTCATTGCTGAGAGTGGCTGTGGTTCACTTTGGGGGAGCTCTGCTCCTCACATTGAGCATCACTTCCTGGCTCCAGTGGGGAAGATGTATGCTGCAGAAGCTGTCACACTGGGCTTCCTGGCCTGTAATTGACTGTTCTCATTGTCAGAGGAGCTTGGGACTTCACTGCTGCTGAGGATGACTGTGGTACTTTTTAGGGCAGCCCTGGTCCTTATTTTGAGCGTGACTTCTTGGCTCCAGTGTAGAAACCTCACCCTACTGCACAGCTCCTTCACCCCACTGGCATAGACTTTCTAGCTTTCACCACTGACCTTTGGCCTTCCCAGGGAAGATCTGTAAAATAGACTGGCATGAGTCTGTATCTTGGCTCTTAGATTTCAAGTTGGATTTGTGGGAGGCACTGTCATGGGCTCTGAGACCTCAGCTGGACTCATGCAGGACATTGCTGTGGGATCCAGGCCCTTGGCTGAATATTCTGAGTTTTTAGTGTTGTGGACAGATTTTCTTGCACTTTCTTGTATTTAATTCTGGGTGACCATCATGAAACAGTATTATAAATTCTGTGTCCTGTATGCAGTTGTTCTCCCTGTAACCCCTGACTACAACAATGGGAAAGCCCAGTGTAGAAAGGGACAGTGGGGCCAGACTGGCTCCAGTCACTGTATGGGCTCAGAAGAGGTGAGGGATGCTTCCTTCCATGGGTTCCTCATCCCCAAGACATCACTGTACTTCCCTGTGTCACTTCTACTTAGGGAAACCCAAAAATGCCTGCCTGGTGTGGTTACTTAAAACAGTCATGTTGGGTGGGAGAGAGTTAGAGGAAGTTAGAAGGTCAGTTGGTTCTAATAGGCAGAGATTGCCATAGGCAGTCTGCTGCTGCTGACCCGCTGCTCCTGCCAAGACAGCCTCTTCTTTCTGTCCTTTAGGGTGTCAGTTAGAGGAGCTTGACACAGCGTAAATGCTGGGAGAGCAGGGTCTCTCTCTCTCTGTGTGTTTCTCTCTGTCTCTCCTTCTCTCTCTCTCATTCATTCGCTTGCTCCTTCAGTTTTGAAGCCCAGGCCAAGCTGAGGTTCAGAGATGGGTCACACTGGCTCTTCATTTTGAACTAGCAGGCTGAAGGAAGCTGGGAGTGTGCCAGAAGGCTCACGGGCCTCTCTCTTGTGCCCTTCCTTCATTTGCTGGGGACCCTGGGAACCTCAGGCTCTTCTCACTCCCCATCCTCACCAACATCAGCCTTTGGGGCTGAGTGTGCACAGCTCCCCTGCAGGACAATCTTTCATCCACCTGGACTTTTACCTGTGGCCTAGCTCTCTTCTGCTTTCCACCCAAGCCTTCCCTTCCAAGCTTTTGAAGCAAAAATAGGTCTGTGGTGATGAGGTGATATCCCCAAGTCAGGGTGGATAATCCAAAGGTTGGCCCTGGGCTGGTGTGTGTGTGTGTGTGTGTGTGTGTGTGTGTGTCCGTGTGTTTTGATTACGTGGGAGTTGGCAACATGCAGCATTTGGTTTCTTCTAGATGTCAACCCAGGGGACCTCTGCCACTAACTGCTGTACTTGACAATTACCCTTGGGAGCTGTGCAACCAAGACTCAGATCAGGAGCATTAGCGTGAATTTAGCAGGGAAACATTTATAGGACAAAAGAGTCCCTAAGTACTACCTCCAAGAGCCTTTGGAGGCTGCTTTACTGAGGTGCATGCTGTTGCGGATGATTGAAAATCATCATCTACTTGAATAAAGCAAAGAGGGCTGATGTTTCAGGCTCAAGTTTCAGGTATGGCTTGAGCCAAGGGCTCAACATCTCTCTTTTTTCATATATGTCTTTCTACCTTTCTCTGTTTGGGCTTAGTCTCCTTGCAGGTACCAGCATGTGCATGCCCTCTTTTTTCTATGCACTGTAATCTGACCAGTTTAGTTTCTCAAGCAGAAAGAGGACCCTTCTCTCAGAAGGCCTTAGGAGTGAGTGCCATCAACCAATTTGAGTAGTGTTTCCATCCTGAACTTCTGACAGCGGCCAGGCCTGGGACACCTTAACTGGCCAGAATTGGATCATTTTCTTCTCAGAACCACTAGAACTTGAGAGAGTGATGTGTGCTGACCCAAAGGAATATCCAGGTGTTGTTTCGAGAGGTGACAGTTTTCACTGCAAAAAAGCACATCGCATCCTCTGCAGGGGTGATGAATCCCTCCCTCCAGCTGTGAGGGATCTGCCCTTGACCCCCCAGTTGAGCAGTGTCCAAGCCCTCCTCCTTGTGCCTGTGGCATGCCTGATACTGTTTTGGTGTTGATGCTATTCACTTGTACTTCCCTGGCTGCACTTCACACTTTCCTGGTCCTTTCTAAGCTCCAAGAGAAGCTCTGGTGTTGGAAGACTGTGACTGTGCCCCAGGCTGCTCCGCTCCGTTAGGTAATGCCTGGCCCCTCTGTCCTGTCATTTGTCCCTATCTGGGTGCTCTTGTCGTGGCCACCCCTCCTCCAGATGTGTCCAACTTGTCTTGTCTCTCCTTCAGCAGGAGTCCAGACCTTGCCCCACCATCTCTGCCTTAACACGCTGACTCAGTTGGGTACCTCCTGGGTAACAGGTGGCAGTGACCCAGGTAACGCTGGTCTTCACCCTGTCCAAGGGCAGCATGGGTCCAGCTTTGGGCTGTTGCTCAGATTCTGCTCAGGCTGACGCTATTGTAGGAAAGGACCAAGGGAGGATGCTGAAAGTGAGGCTTCAGAGCAAGATAGGATGGGGCTCAAATACTGGTTGGGGCTCACATGTTAGCTGAGCACCCTTGGCTAAGTTACAGAAGCCACCTGGGATTGTCTGCACATGTATGAGGATCAGAATGGGCGTTTGACATGGGTTACCCTGGGGAGATCAGTCACAAACAGAAAGCCCAAAACATCAAGCTTGGTACCTTCTGCCCAGTTTTACTTGGTCATTGGTTTTGAGAGTTCATTGCATTGCATAACAGACTTCAGAGCTGGTAGCCTCTTAGAGGACCTCTCCTTAGACAAGGTGGACACTGAGGCCCTGAGAGCAGGAGGGACTTGCCTAAGGTCACATGGTGAAGCCTTGGGCAGCTGGATCCCAGCCCATGGCTCTGGCCTTTCTGGCCTCAAAGGGCTCAGAGGCTTCTGCTGACACTGAATTTGTTTCTGAAGGGAATTGAGGGCAGTGTAAAAGAAAAGGGTGGAGGAAATCTGAGATTTAGGGCAAGTCAGATCTTTGTGCTGCCCAATGTCCCCTCACCTCCAGAGGAAATTTGATCCATCAGACCAGTTTGTGGCAGGGGCTGTCACCACCCTGCTGAGTGTCCAAGGTGAACCCTGCCAGGGAAGGGAGTTTGAACCCTGATTTCCTTGGAGGAAAATGGATGGAGGAATCTGGGACTAAAGCCCAAGGGCTTTGATGGTTTTCTTTCTTCCTTCTTTCTCTTCTTCATGGGTAGAGGGTTGTGATGATTTTCTTCACCCCCATGAGTTTCACAGCTGGCACTACTACAACAAAAGGCAGGTTAACCAGAGAAAGCATAGCACATTGATTTAATCAAAGTTTTGTGTGACATAAAAGCCTTCAGAAACAAAGACCCAAGACCCAGGAAAAGCTATCCATTTTTATGCTTATAATCCGTGAAGAACAGACAGTTGTGTAGAAATGTAGTTGGACAAAAGACCATCAGATCTGATGGTCATGACTAGGCAGGGAGTTGTCCCAAGTCCCGTATGCTCACATTCTTCTGGGCATCTTCTCATCTTCTTCCTTCTGGGTATAGGATGGGGCGCCTCTGACATGAGGGCCTATGAGGGAGAAGGGAGAAGGCAGGAGGAGAGATTGACCTTTATAGGTTTTGGGAGAGAAGGGTTCTGATTTCTGTGATTTACATGGGGGATAATTCTCATTCCTGTGACTTGTTTTAGGGGACAAAGAGAGATCGGAGGACAAGAGAAGGCCAGAGAGACTTTCCTTCAGTTTAAGGTCCTCAAAAAAAAAAAAAAATTGTTCTCAGCAGGCCAAGATGCAAAACTTTTGGGTGTCATGTTCAGATCCCCATCCACCCTTCTTTCTCTCCCTGTCTCTCTTTTTCTTCCTTCCTGCCCTCCTCATCCTTTCCTGCCTCCCTTGCTCCTTTATTCCTTTCTCCCTCACTCCCTCCTCCTCTTTCTCTTTTTCTTCTTTAAGGATAACAACTTTATTGATTTCACAAAAATTATGCATCCTTGTGAACAATTCAAGTGAAAAAAAAAAAGAAAATATACAATTCGACATCTCACTACCTAGAAATAATTGTTAAAAGTAGGTGGTAGTCATTCCAGGTGTCTCTCTAAGAATGTGTACAGGTGTACAAATAGCAGTAGTTTCATAAAACAAGAGTATTTGACACATGCTATTTTAAAATGGAAGCATTGAATTTTGCTTGAATTTCATAGCGGCGAGAAACTTAAAAGGAAACTGAATCAATGGTTGGATTTTAGAGTAATGTTCATTTTTTTTCCACCTTAAAAATTTCTTTCATTTTTAGCTGGGCATAGTGGCACACACCTGTAATCGTAGCTCTGTGGGAAGCTGAGGCAGGAATATTGCAAGTTCCAGTCCAGCCTAGGCAGTGTAGCAATTTAGTGAGACTCAATCTCAAAATAAAAAATAAAAAATAAAAGCACTGGGGATGTAACTCAGTATGGAGGCCCTGGGTTTAATCCCTAGTGTGGCAACCAAACAAACACCTTCCCCTCCAACCTATCATTCTGGAGGGTATCTAAGATTAAGGAAAAAAAAAAAGATTATGAAGAACAGTATGTTTTGAGAGTCATTTTGATTAAAGCGTACTTCTAATTCCAGACAATTTTGACTTGCTTTGTACTGTGAATGATGATGATTTGAGCAGCTTTTTCTGCTGAAGGTCCCTACCAATTTTTATTTGCTGGATTAGACTTTTACCTTGTCCAAGTTTAGAACACTTGGATTCTCTTTTGTGGGTTTCCTTTAATTTCATGTTTTGTTATATTCAATGCTTGCCATTTTTCATGACCTTTCCATTTCGAAGTACTTTTTCCCCCTCTATTTTGGTGTTTTATTTTATAGTGTAGTAGTTATTTTTCCTCCTAGGGAACATGTATGCTGTGTTGCTCGAGTTCTTTGTGCTGGAGAATGCTTGCCTTTCTTTCTTTCTTTCTTTCTTTCTTTCTTTCTTTCTTTCTTTCTTTCTTTCCTTCTTTCTGGTATTGGGGATTGGACCCAGGGCCTTTGCACTGAGGTATATTTCTAGTCTTTTATTTTTGAGTTAGGGTCTTTCTAAATAACTCAGTCAGGCTGGACTTCAATTTGTAATCCTCCTGCCTCAGCCTCTCAGTGATGGGATTACAGGCTTGCCTGAATGCTTGTCTCTTGATTTTAAGAACAGCTTGAAACAGATGTGGTTTTCCCTTTAAAAGTGCCTTTCTACAGGCTTTGCTCTGCTGTTGAGGATTCCTCCTCCATTCGTCCTTCTTCATCTCTTTCCCTTTCCTCCCTCCTTTTGCCTCAGTACTCCATTCCCCTCCTTGGTCTGTCCTTCTTCCCCCTCCATCAAGATCCCTCCTCCCCCCAACTCTCCCCCCTCCTCATTTCCAGGCTCCTCCAGTTTCCCTTTTGATATGCTTTGCTTGGATTTCACTGTCAGTGAGATTTTCAAGACATGTTTCTGGTTGCTGTACTCTGAGTTCTTTGCTATTCTCCGAGAATGTCTGCCTGTTGCTTTTTATGCTTGAATGCTGAGGTGAACGCCGTGACACTTCAGATTCATATTTCCACTGTGGCTTATGGACATTGTCGCTGCGTCCTCCTCTGCATTGAAATTTGCTGAGGAAGAATTTGAGTGCAGAGTGGTTTCATGAGTTCTTTCTACCTCAGAAAATGCTTCTTTTCCCTCTGTGGGTTCCATGAAGAATTATTTTCTTCATTTCACCATTATATTTCTTGATGTCCATCATTTCAAACACATTTTGCCCTGAACATGTTGTACCTGTTGGATGTAAAGATGAAGTCCTTCACCTGGAGGCAAATTTCCTGCATGACAGCTTGGAATGTCTTTCTTCTTTCATTTTTCACTCCTGTATTCAGGCCAGGCAGGAAGAAAATAGGTGTGAAAAAAGTGGAAACGTTCTCAGGCTCATTTTGCAAGGTGAGTCTATTCCAGGCACTAACATCAGACAAAAGTGGCAAAAGAAAACTGTGAACGAAACTCATTTAGGAACAAACGTTACTTATGAAATATTAGAATATCAAATCAAGCACGAGATCGTAAGAAACATCTAGTGTGTTCCAATGTGGCTTATTTCAACAACAAACGATATTTGTACATCAGAAAATAATACTAATGTAACTTATTCCGTGGATAGATTAAATTGTGATTCTCTTAATAGAGGCTGAGCAGCAGTTGATGCAATTTAACACCCATTACGATTAAAAAGAAAAGATGAGGCACTGTCTTAGCCAGCATTGTACCTCCTGTCCCTTTGGGAGGGAGCCTGAGCGGTCACAGTGGCTGGAACAACAGTTCAGTTTGGAGTGTCCCAGTTTGCTCGGGACAGAGAGCTTTCCTTCCTGGGATGTGGGGCTTTTGGTGCCCAAAGTTGGAAGCCTGGAAGGTGGTCACCATGCCCAGAAGGTGATGGAAACATCTTAGAGAAAGGATGGTAAAACCATTCTGCAGAAGAAAGTGAGATTTTTAAAACTGTTGTTGTTCCAGAGAGGGAGGACAAACTAACAGAAAAAAGCAGAGAATATAAGGAAAGAGGCCGGAACGTGCAAAGGTGTAGCTGATGTGGGCGAGTTGCACCCAAAGGTGTGGGCTGAAGATGTTTAGGAGCCATGATGCCTGATGCTGAGTGGGAAGATGTGTTTTGCTATGGAGAAAGTTCTCCTTCTCCTGCCTGAAGGTGGGCTGGATCCAACTTTACAGGCTTTCTGCTTGATGGACTGTTGCTCCAGTCCTGGCTGTGTGAGTGCTGGCTGCAGCCCTTTCATTGAGGAGCTGCCTGGAGATAATTGTATCCCTCCTCTCTTCACAGCCTGGGACTGACTGACAAGGTGGGGGGGGGGTCCCAAAGACTGAGCTGCTACAGAGCCATCTGGGAAGATGCCCTTCTACAAAGTCTAGCACATTCATGATGGTGTGTCCCTTTGTTGAAGACAGGGCTGGATGTCCCATGTGAGTCCATGCAGCGAGGAACAGAGACAGCGTGCAGGGAAGCAGGACTGTGGGGTGGAGGTGACCACCAGGATTTGCAGAGATCAAGGAGAAAGCACTGGACTTACACAGAGGACAGGGTTGGAGTTGAGAGGGGGGTCTTGTCTAGATTCGAATAGGTGAGATAGGTGAGAAGGCTCTGACCTGCATCTGCACGCAGAGACTCACCAAATCAAGTAACTTGACCAGAGTCACCCAGTAAGGTGCAGAGCTGAGATCAGAACCTGATCCATGGGAGGCAAAGCTAGAGACCAAAGGTGATTCAAATCACCAGGCTGAATTGCTGAATGTGTGACTTTGAGCTGGTTCATTCCCTTCTCTGGGCCTCAGTTTCCCCAAGAAGGCAGCGAAAGAAGTGGATCTAGGGACATTTCTACTTCTGGTGCCAGTGTTAGAAGAAATGCTGGGGTTGCTGGAATGTGAGAGGGACCTGAGTTTCATACTGTACTCTAAGTAGGTTGGTTTCTATCCAAAGTGGAGGGTGAGCTGGGGGATTAGAACTCAAAAGAAGGCATAGCTTATTATGTGCCTTTTTCTTTTAGAACAACATCTGCTTCTAACTAGGTTACACTTACTGTGGCTTGTTTGCATCGTTCTTTGCTTAGAAAGCAAACTCTTTCTTCAAAGCTAAGCTTCCTTCTAGGCCTACGAGATTAGCACTTACTTCAGATTAATGGGGTCCATATTAATGGGATTTATCGTCATGGCTTTCAAAAGCTGTGGTCTACTTATATAGCTACCTTTTCTTTTTTTTTTTTCTGGACTAAAATTTAGGACACTTGGACTAACAAAAGATATTTTCTCAGTTGTGCGTGCTGACATATGGACCATCTTAGAGGGGTGTGGGAGGTAGAGCACACGGAGCAGATCGTGGCTGTCAGACAGAGCAGAATGATTCTTCACCAGTGGGTGGGACCTCTCCGGAAGTCCACAGTGTACACTACCATGCAGATCTTGGGTGCAATAAGAGCAAGTCAATGTCTTCAGCTAGATGATGCTTGAAAATCTCCAAACTGTTGAGTGATACTCAAACATCCAGAGAGTAAAAGAGCAAATTGTCTGCACTTTTCCAATGTGGCTGTCTGTGCTTGCAACCATGTATGTGCCACTGACAGGTTTTCTGTGCCACAAGCGACAAGCAACCAATGGATTCCAGGCTCACCCTCTCTTTCCTGGTGTGTCTGATGGGAGCTCCTTGAGAACCTGTTGTGGCAGCTTCCACATTATTCATTAAGTTTGTGGTTGATTGAGGCCTGAGACAAGCCTTCTGCAGAATTAAGGACCTTCTGGTTCATCTTTAACTATTTCTGAGCTAATCTGGCATCAGAAAGATGTTGTAGAGTCCCCAGTTCCACAGGAGGCACCTGGCACCTCCCCTAACCCTCACACTCAAGAGACTATGTCCTTTCACGGTGCCATTTAGCTGTAAATGATTATGTAATTACATTTGTGGATGTAATCCTGTGGGGCATTATTCTAATTATAGCCCACAATCCTTTTCAGCAGCTTTCAGAAAAATAATTTGTGCAATGAAATTGGGGCTCTTTAGGCTGCAGGAATGTCCAGAATCTGGCACATACAATCAGCTCTGCCTCTTGGAATCCCTATGTCCTTGCTTGTTTCTTAGGAAGGGGGAATCACAGCGTCTGACCCACGGAAGCCCCTCCTTTGGGAAGGCACAATTTAGCACAAATTTAAGTTACAGATCTCCCAACTCTACAGAATTTCTTTATCTCTTGATAACTTAGCTCAGCTCCTAGTCACTTCTTATTCATTCTGTAAAATAGTTTTGAGTGAATTTTGTGTTATGTAGGTTATATCTTAATAAAGCTGTTTAAAAATAAAATAGTTACTGAGTTAACTGTCATTGAGGACAGAAATGTCTGTGTTAGACAGGCGGTTGTTTTGGGTCAAAGGGAGCTGAGAATGACTTGAAAGCTCTTGAGGTGAACAGTGTATGGTTTAAGATTTAATTAGCAGATGTGTCAAAATTAAAAGATGGTAGGCATTTTTCCACAGCAAGCTCTTCTCCTCCCTCCCTCGACCTCTGCCTGCCTTCCTCTCTTCCTTTCTTTCTTCCTTCCTTCCTTCCTTCCTTCCTTCCTTCCTTCCTTCCTTCCTTCCTTCCTTCCTCCTTTCCTTCCTCCCTCCCTCCCTGTCTCCCCCTTTCTTCTCCCTCTCCTCCTTCTTTCCCTTCTTCCTTCCACTCTCCTTCTTGTTTCTCCCCCTCTTCTATTTCCTCATCATCTCTTATTTTTCGGTCTTATTTCTTGATAAAGCTGGAATCTTCCCAGTTGTGCTAAACTTTCACAGAAATGATTCTTTGACATACACTCACATTAGACCCACCACAGTAGTGGGCTTCCTGAAAAGTCTCGTCAGCCCCAGGTTCTGTCCCCTGTCCCCTGAGAGTTCACAGGCTGCTGGCAGAGAGGTCACTATAACAGACACCAAGGCCACAAGTGGAGCCACTTGGTTTTCAGTGGTACAACCTGCAGGTGTGCACCCTGAGGATAGGAACCTCAGCTGGAGATAGCACAGGGGTTGGTCCTTGGCCAAACTCATGTATGTAGCATGTTGTGGTCCCCAAAGTCACTCATCTTATACTTTCTGTATAGCCTAATTCAGTTTTTTTGCCATCTTTATGATATTTTCTGCTCGTAAGCATCTTTGTAAAAAAACTTTAATATTTAATCATTATTAATTATATATTAGAGCTCTCCAGAGAGACTGAAGCAGCTGGATAAATATGTAGCTATGCAAGAGAGGAATGGGCTGATGCAGTTATGGAAGTTGAGATCCATAGCAGGTCATCTGCCTGCAGGAGACCTTGAGACTGGGGGAAAATGTCTTAGTCCAAGGCTGAAGGCCAAGAACCAGGGAAGCCAGTAGTGTTTGAGGTAAAGGGTTGAGATCTTCAGGGCTTTCATGTGAGTTGTGGAGTCCAAAGACTGGAGAGCTTGAACTTCTAATGTCCCAGGGCAGGAGAAGAACAATGTGTCCCACCTCTAGGGGAAAGCAGAGCCAGGTCACCTTCCTCTGTTTTTGTTCCATCCGGGTCTTTGGCTGAGTGGTTGTGACTGCCCATGTTGAAGGCCAATCTTCCTTAGTGAGTCTTCTCAAATTCACACTCTAGTCTTCTCCAGGAACTCCCTGAGATACACCCTAAAATAGTACTTTTCCAGTTCTCTAGGTGTCCCTTAACCCCATGAAGTTGACACCTAAAATTAACCACCACAAATTGCTACTGTGAATTCACCTTAACATCACCATCACCGACTCATCTTTCCAAATAATCTCTGTAGGTTCTAACAAGTCATAGATGTGTGTTAGAAATGGAGTGAAAGAGAGGAGGTACAATGTTAGGGATTTTCTGACCTGCTGGGGCAGGTCAAGGATGTTTACTCACAGTTCTGTTCTTCCTTGTATATTGAAGTTGTGCTACACTCACTTAATGTTATACACAGAAACATTCAATGGGCTCTATAAGTTAAGCATTCTACAAAAGATTCTCAAGCTACTCATATTGCTTTTTTATGCAAACTGTCTACATGTAAATGAAGTGGGATGTTTCTTTGATTAAGATGGAAAGCTGTTTATTGAGGTCTGCTCCTTTACCCTATTTTCTTACTACGTTTTATCTACTGTTTCTAATGTATTGAGGTGAATGTTTAGTTCATTAAATTTTATTCTTGTTCAGTAATGAGACTAACCAAAGTTATTAATTTTCCTCTGAGTTTACTTTTGGATGGATGATCCCCTAAGTGTTGATGTGATGGTAGGAACAACTCATTGTTCCTTTCTTAATAGCATGCAAATTCTATTTAATCCAAGAGTTTCGTAGCAGGCTTGTAAATTTTTTAAATTAAAAAATCTGAATGATTAGGTTTAAAAATTAAGCATTTATCATTTACTTCTAGCTTTATTGTTTTGCGATAAAAGAATGTGACCCATATAATTTTATATAATTTTGGAAATTATGGAAGTATTTTGGAGTAAAAAATATTCATTTTTGCAAACCAATCATGGATGCTGGAGAAGTATTTCCTATAGGAAATCAAATCAATTAACTTGTACTCTGATTTTTTGTTCATTTTGTTTTTGCTAATGCATTCAACCGAAGGTTGATCCAGGACTGAGTCAGGGCTCCAGGTCCTGCAGGCCATTGCATGCAAGTGACTAGTGCAGGGGCCTGTGATAGTTTCTTCCCTGCAGTCTTGCCTGGGGAAAGAGCTCATGAGTTGGATGCCATGGTTCTGAGCTCTAGCTCCATCTGCACCCTACTCTTGTGCCCATCTGTGAACTGGGAATGGGAGTACTGACTTGGCAGACATTCAGGGGTAGGATAGGGAAGAATGTCCCTCACCCCACCCCTTGGCCCCTCTTCTGCCCTGCACTAGCCTTGCCATGGTCTGCATCTTCCATCCTGCTAAATAAGAGACACCACTAGAAGCAAAGAGTGCATGGCTTCTTTCCAGGGTGAACTGGGGGATGGTGCATACCTCATAAATTTTTAGATGTGTTTGGGTGGTCATGGGGGCCTTTCTGGGACCGTGTCTCAATCCCTTGGTTGGCTTCCTGTAGAGAGTTTGCTCTGTAGAACCTGATTTTAACTTGGAGTTGAGGGGTCCTGCTCTGGCCAGTTTGAGTGGGTCAAAACCTGGGAAATGTAGTCAGAAGGTGGGAGCAAATGAGAATCCCTGTGGGGTGTCTGGTCCTGCATCCATCAACGATGAGTGTGTGGATGTGGGAATGAGATGCAGCCAGCTTGATGCCAGGGAGACAGAACTGGGGTCCCCCGTGCCTATGACTATAGGTTGAGATGTCCTGCTTCTTCCAGCCACACTGCTCTGTCTGGGCTCCCAGGTACCAGGGACGGGAATAGTGGAAGCTCAGTGGGTGCAGGTCTGGGAAGGGCCTGGGGAATCCCTGGAACTGGCCATACCAGGTATGCCTGAGTCAGCTGGCAGCTCCTGAAGGTCAAGAAGGCATCTGTCATAACAGGTATGCTACAGCGGGCCACAGGAAGGCCAGGGAGGAGGCTGGACTCCTGGAGCCCTGTCACTCATTCTGTACTCCTTGCCTCCACTACTTATGGTCTGGGTTGGTCATATAGAGGGGGACCCTGCTGTACTCACTCCCATACCAGGCTCACAGGAGTCTGGCTACACCTCCTCAGCCCAAAGCCTCTCCATGCCTGGCCACTATTTCATCTTATAATCCCCAGTTTCATCATCTGCAAAATGGGCCTGGAAAGACAGATCCTCTACTCTGCAGGATCAATCATGATGATGACTGAAATTGGACTTTGGAAAGCACTGGGGGGACCTCCAGGGACTTTGAGTAATGTCAGGGGAAGCACTTCAGGCCTTCCAGGGCTGCTTGCCTGCATCCCTCATTCCTCATCCATGCATCCATCCTGATCTACAGAGACTCCAGTAGTCCCACAGCAATGGGTCCTCATCTCGGACCAGTTTTGTTGCTGCTAAGGACAGGCAGGCACCAGATTTTAAAAAGTTTGGGATCAAATAAATCTAATGCTGTACCTCAAAAGAGTTCCTCTCTCAGCCTCAGTTTTTCTCATCGGGAGACAGGCCCTCCTTCAGCATTGGCGGGGGCTAGTGGGCATGTGGGGAGTCCTCCTATGACTGAGGGTTCACAGAAACACTCTGCTGTTAGATGATCTTTAGCATCAGTTCCCCAGGCTGTGGGCAGACTCGGCACATGGCACTGATGGCCCCAGGGAGGTTGAGAGCTCGCTAGACTTTCCCTTTTGCCCAGATTTCTTGATGATAAGTGGGATCGTTCCTGCAGAACATAGTGGGAAAAGAATGAGCTGCTGGGAATTATTTTCATATATTTTTAACTAGAGATTTTTTCCCATTTCAAGCCATTTTCACAAATCTCTGCTGGTGCCAAGCTCTCTCCATATCCTTTCCTGGTCACCTTGGGCCCTCAGTTTATCATGGTCCTTGTTCCAGCCCTTCCTGGAACAGTAAATCGGGCTGCAGCAGCATCAGCCAATGAAACACCCTGACGTTTAATCGTTTCCCTGCTTTCCTCCTTAAAGTCCCTGCAGCACCTCAAAGATCCTCCCTAGCCCAGGAGATAAATCAGGAGTCTTCTCATTCATTTGGAGGTCCCAGTGCTCTTCTTGAGGTGCCTGCACACTGGAGGCAGACAACTGTGAGGTTGGCATGGTGGGATCAACCCTGGGGGTGGGCAGGCAGACGTGCCCAGGTTGTCAGGAGTATATCTTGGCTTCCCTCTCCTGGCAAATGCCATGGGATGCACAGAAATACATCCACACTCATCTCTCTGGAACATTTTTTTGTTTTTTGGGGTACGGGGACTGAACCCAGGGCCTTCATACTGAGCTACATCTCCGGCCCCTGTTTAAATTTTTTCTGGGTTTCCATCCTTTTGGGGAAAGACTGGTCATTTGCCACCTGTATGTGGGCTGATGCACCTGACAATAGCTCCACTTTGCTGTGGCCATGTAAGGGGTGCAGGGCTGGGGTCCCCTGGTTGTGACTTCCTGTCTGCCCCCCATGCTGATCTTATGATTCCTGCTTGTTCACGCAGGACATACTGAGGCTGCAATGCTGGCTGTATGATAAGGGGTGGCCCACGGGTGTCTGGTGGGAGCAGAGCCTGGGGGGAGGGTCACCTGATACCCGGGCAGATGCCACAGCTGTTCTCTTCTCCTGCAGCCCCTAAATCTTTCCAGGGGGAGCTGGGGCCTGTTGATGGGTCTTCTCAGGCATGTTTCAGGTGTGGTTTGGTACACGGCTGCAGGCAAACCCAGGGTTCATGCTTAGAGGTCCTGACTCTGATGTGCCCCAGATTCCAGATGAGTTGGTCCCTCCATCCTTATAGTCTGGGTCTGGGGCTGGGCTATTCTGCCCCAGAGTGTGTTCATCCTTAAGCCTGAGTTCTGCTCATTTTGCTTGGGGATGATCAATTTATCCGCTCAGGTTCTCAACATATAGAAATTCTTTAGAGTTTTTCTTCTTCTACATTCGTGCACATCCTGGAAATGTAAGGCTGAAGGCTTCCCCTAAATGATCTTTCCTGTAAAGAAAGGGAGTGTGGCGGAAGTGCAGCACAAGCAACTCCACAGTCTTTGTGATCAGAAGTCCTCCAGGGCTGTGTGGTTTTGGGCAAGTTACTTAACCTCTCTGCATCTGAGTTTCCTCAGTTCTATATTGGGGATTATCAGTTAGCACCTGAGCCACTGGACTATTGTTATGCCGCAAAGCCTGACACCAAGGGAGACCTTAATCAGTATGGTGGTTAGTGTTGTGTGGAAAAATGAGACCCAGGAGAGGAGCCTTTGGGCCTGGGAACCACCAGGGGTGACAGAGCTGATGCTGCAGCCAGGCCTGGAGTCCTAGCCCTCTACTGTGCCAGGGAGGGATGACGAGGAGGGTCAGAGGTCTTGAGCATAGCTCTAACTGCTGCGGCAAAGGTGAGCTTCACACACCTGCCTTCCGCAGACCTGAGACTCTCCTGACTTTTTCCTGACTCATCTCTGTGCAGATCAGGAGGTGGCTGGGCCTGGGACCCTAACTCCCACTGCTGGGATAGAAGGTCTTAGGAAAGGCAAAGCCCATGGAACTCTGCCATCTTCTTTACATGCCTTCTATTTTTCTCAGTACCCATGGGGATTTGTGAAGTGCTCCTCTCAGGTTCCCATTGGTAAAGGAGAGGTCTTCCAATCTGCTCTCCACACCTGTGCTGGCTCGGATGGTTCAAGTTGAGTAGTTTTGTTGGCCTCTAGGGGGTGCTCAAAGCACCTCCAGCTCTGCTGATTCTTGCTGAGCAGGGCTAAGCTTCCTGCATGCTGCAGGGCTCTGAGCCCACATAAGGTGTACTCTTCCTGGGAGCCTCTGAGGCATGTATTGGAGCAGCGCTGCCTGAGTATGGGGTAGATGTCCTTGGTTTTTGTCATGTGGGCAACATTCCTGGCATGCTTTTCCTTGTGTTCACTTCCTGGTTCTGAGGCAGAGGGTGAGAATTGGCCAAGGGCTTAGAGGGACTGACTGGTTTTCTTTAAGAAGGTGACAGGGTAGTGGGTCAGAGCAGGATGCGAGAATCAGCCAATCGTTATCCAGTTCCATCCTGTTCTTTATCAGCTGAGTGGTCCCGGGCAAGTTATTTAACCTCTCTGATCTGCAATGTCCTTATCTACAGAGCGTTTTAATTTAGGTTGCTCTGGAAGCAGAATTGGGGTGCAGGCAATTTATTTGGGAGAAGGCTGGCGGCAGGAGCGAAAGAATTGGAGGAGGCTAAGTTAGAGAAGAAAAGAAGTATGCACAGCGTGCATTGTACAGAGTGCGTTGTTGAGCCGGGTACTGCCTACTAAGACAGGAACTCATTCTTGCAGGCATCCTCTGAAGTAGTAGGCAGCATGGCTCTCAGATTGTCCCTCTAGACATCTCAGGTTGAGGCATTTATCCACTGACACCTGTCCCTCACTGGCCCCCATTGGTCAAGGGTTGTCTCCAGGGTCCCCTGCTTCTGAGTAGTGGCCCCCACTTGGCCCAGCTCCTGCATCAGCAGCTTCATCCTCTATTCCTGAAAGAAAGCCAATGGCTGAGAGGCTGGACAAGCCCTCGCTGTAAGCTGTGCAGGAACTATCCATTACAGCTGCTGATGTCCAGGCTAGGCTGAAGGGACCAAAGGCACTGGAAGCCCACCTCTTCAGGTGGTTTAGCATGAGCTCATGCCAGTAAGGGCTTGGTAAATAGGAGTTGTATTCTATCATTACTGTTGTTGTGATAGATTTTTTTATATCACTCAGACATGCCTAGCCAGATTCATTGTGTTAACCAGCCACAATGAATGTGTCAAATGCTAATCCAGAGGCCACATACAACCTTCAGACGTGTTTAGTTTTGCTCAGCAAGTGTTTAGAGCCTTTAAACTGAAGTGCAACTATTAGCAAATTTGAGCACTTTCATATAAAAATAAGGAGTTCAGTCTCTCAGGAATTTGTCCCATGGGGTAGGGGAAGAAGTTAGGGTTGGCAGGTCCAGGGGTCCTGGGGAGAAAGACCTGGCCAGGAGGTCCCAGGGCACCTCCTATTTCTCCTGGGAGCTCAGGGATTTGAAACCTGCAAGGTCTACCAGAGGCATTTACCAGTTTTTGGAGTAGCTGGCCTACTGGTTGCCTCCTGCCTAGATCTTAAGAGGGCCCCTGCTGCTCTAAGTACTGTGTGCTGTTTCTAATGGTGGGAAAAAATGACTAGTCTGGAATATGACTGCAACAGATCCTGTCCGAGAAAAAGAGTCAAGAGTAATCAGAAAGACCGACGGGCCCAAGCACGGGAGTTTTTCTTTCTCATTTGTTTAGCTCTTTCTAAGGTGCTTAAACGTCTCGTATATTAACGTTAAGTGCCTGATAATTAAGCACAGGAAGTGTGAGGTGGTGCAATGAATCTAGCAGCTCCTTTTACTTACAGGTAACCCAGCTGATTGAGTGGGATTGGAGGGAAAATCCTGCACAAGGACAGGGTGCTGAGAGTATGGTTTCCAGCTAGACCCTGACCCGTGCCTTCATTTGGGGATGTTGTCTTTATGGGTTTAAAATTTCGGGGAATATCCCATCCTCATTCAGTATCATTTCTCTGCTTCTGGTGCCTAGCATTCCATTGCCAGAGCACAAAGTGGCATCTTGGGGTGCCCACTCTACCCTGGTTATTAGCTGGGTTGCTCTGTGCAAGTTAACTTCTCTGAGCCTCAGTTTCTCCACTGTGAAATGGAAATAACACTGATAAATTTTCCAGAGTTGTTTTAAGAAATAAACCTAAAAGCCATAAAAGCCACGGCCAGGGGTATGTGGAGTGGTGAGCTTTTTAAGTTATTGAGCAAAAGACCACATGAGGCACACAGGACCATGCCCACATGTTGGAGATTATAAGAGATACCTGTCCCTATCTTCACAGGTGTCATGGGGCCTTCCCTATGATAACCTGGCTATGGGGAGTTACCTTGATTTTCAAGGAACATTTTCCCACAATTTTCAGGGAGAACAATGCTGGTTTTTATCTCTTGTTGCAGCCCTGTTCCCTGGGAGGCTGTTAGGGGGATGGAAACTCCTGGAGCCATCACTCTTGAGGCCTGAGGTGGTTGCAATGATACTGAAATTTAAATTCATCCTTCCCTTATCAATTCCCCCAGAAACCTTGTCTTGGACAAGGTGCTCTGGGAGCCAGGTTGGATGTCCAAAATATCAGCGTCTCTTCCACAATCCAGGCTTTTAAATCATAGCAGCTTAGCAAGGTGCTTTTAAAAAGAGCATTCATTGTTTTTATTCAGCTTATTAAAGTCATACCTTCTTACTGGGGATAGTTTAGAAAATGTGAAAACATGTAAATAAAAGAATAAAATCCTCCATAATGCCCACCCTGAGATAGTTGCTCTCAACATTTTGGTGAATTTCTATTTCAGCTTTCCTCTCTCATTCCTTCCTTCCTTTGTTCCCTCATCCCTTTCTTCTTTAAAAAATTTTTTTGTTATAAAGTAATTCAAATAAAGGAAGCAACATATAGTGAAAATATAGCAATAACCCATGTTCTCATCATCCATCCAACTTTTTGTCTGTCCCCCCCACCCCATCCTTTTTCTTGAGGAAAATGTTTACAAGTTGAATCTGTTCTTACTATCACCCCACCAATCACTCCCTAAAATTGAGTGAATAATTCCTTAGGCTTATACTTGCACTTCATGTACAGTATGTATATCTGTAAACAATTTTGGATTATATATATATGTATTTCAATTGTTTGTGATCCTGCATTTTTGGAAATGGTGGCATGCAGTACCTACATATCTGCTACTTTGTTAGTTTTCAATGCAATGTTATGTTGTTGAGATTTATCTTCATTCATTTTCCTGGTGGGTTATATCTTCTTTTATGCGTATATCACAATTATTTGTCCATTCTCCTATTAATGGATTTTATGTTTCAGCAACAAACATTTTTGATTACCTTTTCTTGACTTTGTATGGCATGTATTTTTTTTCTCTGTATATACCAGGAATGGGATTGCTGAACCATAGGGTGTGGATACTTTCAATTTTAGTCAATTTTGTGAAATAGTTGTAGCCACTTTTATTCCACCAACAATTTGTGAGTATTTTCATTTCTCTTCGATTATAACCATCATTTGATATTGCTGGTTTTTAAAATTTTAGACAGTCTGGTGGTGTGCTGTGATGTACATTACATCTCATTTTGATTTGCATCTTTTCTGAATGTTAGTGAAATTAAGCAGCATTTAATATGTGTATGGTCCATTAGGGTTTCAACTTTTGTGAATTTGACCATTAAATGATTTGTTTCTAACTGCCTTATAGTTCTTTATATTGTCTCAATGCTCATAAAAGTTGGCTACACATGTTGAGATGTAGACTTTTAAATTACGATTTGTATTTTAGCTTTGTTAATGATATCTTTGGAGCACAGAAGTTTTCAAATTTTAATGCAATCACATTTATAATTTTATTCTTTTTGAGTGCTTGTTTGGAGGTTCTAGCAGGGAAGAGGAGCCACTCCTATACTTTTGATTGAAAAAAATGGTTCTCCTTCATCAGGAGTGGTTGTCCTCTTCAATGGAGCATATAGCTTTGGGAGAGATGCACACAGAGTGGTGAGGGAGGAAGGGGACACTCACCTAACCAGCCAGATCATCCGAATCATCAGGGTGACAGATGTCACAGGTGCTTGATAATGTGTTTAAAGAATTCTGGTATGACACAGTCAATGGGAGTGAAAATAGACAAGTGGAACATCAAACTAAAAGCTTGTGCACAGCAAAGAAATCACTCCACAATACATAAAGGCAACCTACAGAATGGGAAAAAATATTTGCAAACCATATATCTGACATAAGGTTGATATCCAAAGTATACTACGCAAGGAACTCCTACAGTGCAGTAGCAACTTCCCCCCAAATAACCTGATTAATAAAATAGGTTTTTTCAAACAAGATATATAAATGGCCAAGAGGTATATGCAAAGATGGTCAACACCGCTAAACATCAAAGAAATGCAAATCAAAGCCACCATGAGCCATGCATGGTGGTTCGTGCCTGTAATCCCAGCTACTCTGAAGGCTTAGGCTGGAAGATTGCAAGCTTGAGGCCAGCTTAGGCCAGTTCAGCCCTGTCCCAAAATGAAACACTAAAAAGGGCTGTGAGCATGAATGTGGTACAGATGAAGAGCTGTTGCCTATTTGAGAGGTCCTGGGTTCAATTCTCTGTACCATATATAAATGTAAATAAAAACAAAAGGCCCTCAAATGAGATATCACCTTATGCATGTTAAGATGGCTATTACAGAAATGATAAGAAATAATAAGTTTGGTGAGGATGTGGGCCAAAATGAACTCATGTGCACTCTTGGTGGGAATGTAAGTGGGTACAGCCAATATGGAAAACAGCACAGAGTTTTCTCAAAAGTTTAAAGTTGAACTGTCATATGATCTAATCATAGTATTTCCGGATATGTAGCCTGTTATGATTTGTATCTAAAATGTACCCCAAAAGGCTCATGTATTGGAGACTTGATCCACATTACAGCAGCATTAGAGATGAGGCATAGGTAACTGGATCATGAGGACTTTACCTCATCAGTGGATTAACCCATCGATGGGGTCATAATTTGATGGCATCACTGAGGGGTTATGGATACATAGGAGGTGGGATCTAGTTGAAGGAATTGAAACATGAGGGCATGTCCTCAGGGACGCTATCTTGCCCTTGATCCCTTCCTTTCTGGCATTCCCATTCTCGTTTTCTCTCTCTTCCCTCCTCTTTCCTCCACTGTCCCTCCTCTATTCCTCTTCTCTCTCCTCTGCTCCTCATGTCTATCCTCTTCTTCCGCCTCCTCTTCCTCTTCCCCTTCCTTCCCCTCCCTCCTCCTCCCCTTCTTTTTCTCCTCCTCCTCCTCATCCTCCTTCTCTCTCTCCTTCTCTCCCTCCCTCCCTCCCTCTCCCCTTCCCTCCTTCCTGGCTGCCAGGAGGTCAGCAGCTTTCTTCTACCATGCCTATCTGCCATGATGTTTCTGCTTCATCACAGGCCTGAATTCATGAGTCAGTTGATCATAGATGGAAATCTCTGAAACTGTGAGATTTCCTCCTTTAAATTGTGATTCTTTGGTATTTTCTAACAGTGACAGAAAGCTGACCAATGCAGAAGTATCTGAGGTAAATGAAATCAATATATTGGAAGATAACTGTACTTCAATATTCATCGCAGCATTGCTCATAATAGGCAAGCATGGAAGCAACCAAAGTGTTCATCAGTGGATAAATGGATAAAGAAAATATAACTCACACACACACATTATTATTCAGCCATAAAAAAGAAATCTTGCTATTTTTGACATTAATAAAACTTGAGAGAATTAGGCTAAGTGAAATAAGTCAGACAGAAAAAGACAAATACGGTATAATTTCGCTTACACATAGAATCTAAAAAAGTCAAATGTAGAAACAAAGAATGGAATGATGGGTGCCAGGAACTAGGAATGTGAGGAATGGGTAAATTCTTTTCATTACAAGATGAATAGACTTTAGGCATCTAATGATACAGTAGCCATAATTAATAAATTATAGATTTTATACATGAAATTTGCTGAGAGTAGATCTTAAATGCTTTTACTAAAACAAAAAGGAAGGTAACTGTGTGAGGTGCTACATGCGTTATGAATATGGTAATTATTTCAGAGTACAAGCATATATCAATACATCATGTACACTGAAATATATACAGTTTATTTGTTAATTATACTTCAATAAAGCTGGGAGAAAATTCTCTAAATCTTTCTATGTTTCTACAGTTATGATATTATAATTTCTAGAATGCCTTTTTGTTAATAGTGAAGTGTAAGGTGTATATGTCTCACAGATATAGTCGTATATATTCATATATATAAAACAGATATACGCTTATATATACACTTTGGTATATATCAATATATGTATACCACTTATGTGAAGATGCACATATATATGTATAAACATAGCATTTATTGAACAATTCACCTTTCGCCACTAGTTTTAAATTCTAATTCTTCAACCTGCTCCATTACTGCTTTTTGTTGGGAGTACTATCTTAATAAACTACTTTCAATCTAATCCTTAACTAAGATGTTCTTCCTTTTACTGAAGTTTAATCTTCAGTTGTATGAGTTTTTTTCATTTATCCTATTTTTTTACACGAATAATTTCATGGAAAAATGTATTGAACTTATCCCACAACTTATGTTGTGTGGAACTCTTGCTTTTATTGAAATGCTGTGGTCTTACGCGGGAAGAGACAAATAGATTAGTGGAATAAGAAGAAAGAATTGAAATAGAGCAAGAAAAATATAGAAACTTGATAGATAACAGAAGTAGAATTAAAAATTAGTGAAGAAAAGTGAACCATTCAATAAATGCAACTGAAACAATGGTGTGTTTATCTATACATACATGCATATGCACATATGTACATGCATGTATACATGTGTTTTTACTTATCTTTAAGTATTTGAAATTTTGTGTGATTTACACATTTTATACATGAGTACTTTAAGACTGTTATTTTAAAAATGTTATCTATTTATGTCTTTTGTCAGTTTTTAATTTAACCACATTGGGATCTGAGAATAATATTTATTGATATTTGATTTTTTGAAACTTGTTGAGACTTCTGCTGTGTTCTACTGCAAAGTAGGTCTTTTATAAATATTTCATTGAAAAGAATATATATTTTCTATTTGTTGCCTGCACAGTCCTCTATATATCAGATCAAATTTGCTACAGTGTCCTACAAATTTCTTTATTATAAGCAATTTTTGTCTGCTGGAGCAGTTTCTGATACACTGCTTTAGAATTGCCCACTCTGATTATAGATTTATCAGTTTCTTCTTGTAATTCTGCCAGTTTTGCTTTATATATATTTTGAGGCTATGTTGCTGTGAGGAACATAGCATTCATGACTGTTATATCTGCTTGGTTGGTCCTTTCCTTTTCTAATTACATAGGATTCTTTATCTCTGTAAATGCTTTTCACTTTAAGTTCGATTTTATCTGCTAGGGGAATTGCTAGCCTGCTCCACTGTGCGGTTGTGCTCCTATGTTGTTGGAATCATGTTAGAAATTTCCTTTTCCATTTCTCTATTTTCAGCTTCTCTGGGTCGTTTGTATTAGCATGGCTCTTGCAGTGAGCAACAAATCACTAAATTAAGAAAAATCCAATCTGTTAGAATCTGTTTTACAATCTGTAACTTAAATCTGTTTACATTTATTATGAATATTGGTTGGTATGAGATATCTGCAGTTACTTTTTATTGTGTCATTTTATGTTTTCTTTTCTGTGGTTTTACTTTTCTCCATCCCTTTTTCCATTTTCTGTTTGGTTATTAAAGCTTTTATTATTCTCCTCTACCAATTTGGAAATTTTCATTTCTATTTTTAAAATTCTCTTTATTTTCCTTAAACATATTTTTGAAGATAAAGTTGCATAAAATTACCAAAAAACCCTCCAAAAATAAGTATTCTCTTAATCACTTAAACTTTTGGTATAATTGCTTTCAAAAAATCATTCTGTTGTTTTTAAAACAATTGCTTATTATAAAAACTTCAAACAAGGCAGAAATAAACAATGAAGAAAGTTTTTTTTAAAGTTTATTTTAAAGAGAATAAAACCAAACCAAACAAAACAGAATAAAGCTAATCAGAACAGAACAACAAATGCAATACAGGACTTCAAAACAAGATATAGGAAATCAGCAACAATAGCTACCATAATGCACAATGAAGAAAGGTTTTTTAAAAAATCACTGAATTCCAGTACCCCAGACAGATAAAAGTTAGCATAGATACATTGACATAGTTACCCTTATTAAAAGTAACCTTCTTTAGATGTTATTTCAAACTGTAAATAATATATTTAATTTACTAGAAGTTAACAGAAGAAAATGTTACTGAAGTGAAACAGGACATTATAACTTCAAAAATTTTTTCAAATGTAAAACATTATTTGCTACAAAATCCCTTAAAAATAGAGATTGTGAAAACATCAGGAGTTTTATAATTGTTATTTTAAAAAATTTCAAATGTCAAACTTGTTTAAAATTTCACATGAAAGTCTACTGTCTCCATTCTTTGAAAAATGAGTCATGGTTGCCCTTACTTCCCTGTCATTTTGCTGTCCCATCCCTTGAGGTTTGCTAGTTATAAAAATATCACTTTACCCTGTCCAGGTCAATTAATTTCATATTTAGCTCTGCAGTTGTAATTTCCCTAGTTACTGAGTGTTTGTCTACATGTAAATTAATTCTCCCCTCATGTTGGACTCTTTTACTCAATTCCTAAGTTTACATTTACTATTATTATTCTTATCATCTATTAATTGTCTGGATATAACCCCACCCTGCTGTGTTCTGCCTCGTGAAGTACTTAATGTTTCAGGATGTATTCATCTTGCCTCTACACATGAATAACTTTAGCTTGGTGTAATGTAGTCTTTGCTCACTTTTTTTCCCTCCATACACTGAGACATTAGTACCTTTTGTCTGGCTCTGGATGTTGCTGTAGAAAAGTGAGAATCAGTACTGAATTTCCCATCATGTGTGATTTTGCAGTTTCTGCTTGGATGTGTGAAAATTTCTCTCAACTTTGAAATTTAGTGACTTAATTGAATAGGATGTGTTGCTGTGTTGAGATTTTAGAATCAAATTTTGCTGAAACACACTGTGCTCTTTTTTGTTTGTTTTGCTTTGTTTTTGGCAGGTTCATTCATTTTTTTCAATACAGGGGAAATTTCTTGTATTATATCATTGAATACATATTTTGTTCTATTTGTTGGGTTTTCTTCTCAGGCATACCGATTATTCTTAAGATAAACTGTCTTTATAGTGTCTCTCTAATGGTTTTAATTTCTTTTTTATGTGCATTCATTTTTATTATGTCAATTATATATCATTTTCTCTGTGTCAGTAATTAGATTATCAATGGTGTCTATTCTGTTTCTCTATAATAATGCTATTTGAGTTCTAATTTTGTTTCCCAAGGTTTCTAATCTCTTTTTGCATCTCATTCTGTAGTTTTATCATCTCATCTTTGAATTTTAATTGTACCGAATTCATGTTTCTATTAAATTTTCCATTCATTTAAAGCAATTACAGTGATTTTCTTGTGTTCCCTGAATAATGCCTTTGTCTCTGTGAATTCCTTCTCTCTTTGGTGCTACGTTTCTATCCGCTTTCTCTTTGATGCTTGCCTGGCTTTCTTGCTGAGACATTTCATCTTGTTCACCCGTGGCGACACTGTCCAGACATTGTCACACTTGGAACTCCATATTCCCTTGTAGCTATGGTATGAAGGCTTCATAGTTTGTTTTCATTTGCTGTCTCAGGAGACAGGAAAGGGAGGGAGAATTCACCTTTGGGTAAGGAAGTTTTGTCAGATTATCTGGGACTTGCAACCGCTTTGGAGATTTTTATGAAATGTCCTGGGGTTTACTACACCTGTGTGTGAATGTGCACTATTCACTTGGGAGTACCCCAGCCATCGGGACATTTCTTGGAATCTTCCTTCTCAGAAGAGAGTCTCAGCTCTGTGTGGTCTCCCAATTCGCTATGTCTCCTCAAAAACACTTTGCACTGCATTAGAGTGAGAAAAAGAAAAGAAAGATGCTACTTAAGTCAGGTCTGTAGAAAGAGCCTCTGGAATGAGGAGGCGGGTAGAAGTGGTTTATTAAAGCAGTGCCTCCAGGGAGGCTGGCAGGGAAGATGGGACAAGGAAGAACTCTACCTTTTCATAGATTTATTAAGGGAAGGATGGGTTACTATTTCTAGGGAAAAAACTTAAAAGAGGGTAAATTGGAAAAAACTATGATCTTCAGTGCTACCGTTGGTCATGAGGTCATGATGGATGCTTGGTGTCTTCACCCTCAGCCACCCACTGGAGGTTACCCTCTGGCAGTCTTGGTGGTTTGACTGGAGGAGCAGTCCAGATGCTTATTGCTTCAGGAATCGAACGTATCCTTTCAGATTATGGTTACTAAATTGCCATTTATAATGACCATATGTGGGTACCAAGGGATGTCCCAATGAATCTTCTATATCTCAAACATAATTTTTCATATTTTTACCATGAGTTTAAAACCCTAATTCCCTAGTGGTTCTGGCTGGGATGGTAACTCCTTTCTTTTCCTGATGGTCCACCACTATAGGGATCCCCAGGTGACCAAGTTGTAGTTTCAAGTTTACTGGGACTGTTTCCTCTCCAGAATGACTCCTCAGGCTGGCACCTTTAGGGTGACACAATACAATAGGCCCCATGCATCCTGTATATGCCCGATCCCTTTTGTAAATAATTTGGTACAAGACAATACATTTGGAACTCAATGACAGCAAATCAGTTTGTCCTGGATAGTAGCCTTTGCTGAGACATTTTGGGCAGGAAAAGCAAAGCTATACCAGAAATATCTGTTAATTCCTACCAGGATGAATCACCAACCTTTCCAGGGTGGAAAGTGTTGGATATAATTAACTTGGTACAACATTGACTTTTCTTGTTATTGTGGATGACACCAAAGGCTTCTGCGGGCTGAGTGAACATTCACTGGCAGGTATTGGAATAGTTGATGATTCTGGTTAACACCATCTGTGCAAGAGCTGCTGCCTACTTGGTTGTTTAATATTTTCCTTGTGGTGGCTGCTCAGGGTGAGTATTGATATGTGGTATAAAAAAATCCACATCCTAGGCTCCCCTAGTTCTATCCATATGACTCTTGCCAACGTCTCCCTGTTCCCAATTTTCTATTCTTGCTCTTTTGAAACTGACCAAGTAGCAAAGCAATAATAATTTGCACTTCCCAGGAATATATGTGAATTCTTCTCTTGGGCCTCTTTTCTCTGCATGCAAATAAATGACCAGAGATACAGCCTGAACTTTTAGGGGCACTACTGTATGTAATACAGTAGAAGTCCATTCTTATCTTGCACACCCGTGCTGTGTGGACCCCTTCTGACTTTTCCTTTCTCTGCTAGTGGATTATAATGATTATTCTTTTCCACTTCCAATAAAGCTACATAATGTTCCATGGTCAGGGGCTCAGATGTGGCTTTTGTACTCCAGGAACTGACATTTTGGTAAAGGAAAAAAATAGCATAACTTTCTCTAAAATCTTAGGCACTTGTGCTGTAACTCTTTCTAGGGTTATTCAGAGACTCCACCCTGTATCTTCATCTACCATAAATATTTTTAGCGCCATAAGCTCTGTTGAATCTTATGACTCAAGTGTCAGGTCTGGTTGCAGTGTATTGTGGGCCTGAAGCAGAACTTTCTTTTACTTTAGACGCTACTCAAAATCACTTGTTAGATGAGTCAGAGTAATATTCTAGGTTCAGAGTATGCTGCTTTTGAGCCTGAGGAACTTACCAAGCACTGTGCTCTTCCTTAATGACTGGAGGGGTCAGATACAAAACTGTGCCTGAAACATAGGCCAGTGGGACAAGTCTTGGCATCTTTGTAGAGTATATCTTCCCACCTCTGCAGAACAATTTTGGACCAGCGTAATTTTCTGTGAATTGTCCAGTGTTCAAGGTCACCTTGTGTTTTATTATAACACAGTCACAACTAGATCTAGGAAAAGACCATGGATATATATTGTCATCTGTTCCATGTGAATAAAAGCTGCTTCTGAGTCTCCTTCTGATGGGAATTTATGAAAACCAAATGCACTAGATCAATAGCTATATAATACATGGCAGGGGTGATGTTCATCTGTTTTAGGTAAACATACCATATCTGGTACAGTATCTATGACTGAGGCTAAATGTCATTAAGTCTGAGCTGGTAATTCTCATCTATCATAATTCATGTGGAGTTTGCAGATTCTAGACTTGTGAATTAAATGGGAGGGGGCTTACAGGAGAACCCTACCACTGCGTCCTTCAAGTCTTTGAGAATAGCATTCATTTCTACCTCTACACACAGACTATGAGATTGTTTTTTATTGCCTGGGTCAAAGAGTTAGGGGGCAATTTCAGGGACTGGTATATCACCTTTCCTACCATGCTTGCTGCTAAGTACGTCCATCCTGATTGTATGTTCAGGAACTAAAGAAGTGATCACTTGGTGGGTCTATAGGCCTATTGAATTACTGTAATCCAAATATTGTATATTGTAATCCCCTTTCTGGCTCACGTTACAGCCTGGAAAGTTAAGTTTGTAATCCCTTAGAAATTTTACTGAAATTCCAGAGAGTTAATTCCAACCTACCACCTCCAATGCAACCAATGGTGAGAGTAAAGACACTAAGACATCTTCAAAGTTATGGGGATCCAAGGGCTTCTAAGTCCAATCCAAGTGAGGATATACAGACAAAATCCTTGATCCAAGGCCTCTCCCAGAATTTACTATCTCATGAAGAAGGGAGTGGCTCAAGGATGACAGTGAGTATGGCAGGAATTATATAAACAAGGTGAACTGAGCTAACTGGGTGGAGAGCAAGCACCTCTGCAATATGCAGGGAGAAAGATATGCAGAAAGACCAGTCTGTGTAACTCGATTGGGATAGCATAAGAATGAATTTAGGAAGCTGTTACTTCAGTTTCTGATATGTAAACTTTTGTACTCTGGGAAGTCATGGCCTCTTATTTTGAGCCTCATACCCAGCTGACATCCCTGGAGCTATCTGGCTCTGCCATCCTTCTATGTTCAATCATTTTACAGGGAACATGATGTGAGGAAACAGGAAATCGTTGGCTGGACTTAAGAATTACGTATCAGTACCTCAGCTAACCTTATTTTCATTGCTTAGAGTCAATTGAAGATAGAAGGAAATGGCATAGCCATTTTTGTTTAAATTTCCTGTGACATTGCTGGGTTGGTCTTTCCTCAAGAGGGCCTCTCCTTCAATTGATGGGTCCCAGAACTAATATGGCATGCAACTGCTCATTGGTGTGTTTAATCTTCATTTTATGCTCATTTTCATCCATTTTGATCAATATCATTGTCAGCTGCACACATCTCTTGCCAGTAGATACACCACGGTGTGCTGAGCATCACCACGCATCGCTGTTAAGTCAGATTCCCCTGGTTGTCATCTTGTCTTTAGTGCCTACTTTGCCTTTGTGATAAAGCGTTGTGGAATACTCCTGTCTTCAGTGACTCCAGGGAGCCTTGCTCCATGACAAGATCTATTATTGAATAGCTTGGAGCAAACAGTCACCCTGGAGTTTCTTAATGGTACCTCCTCAATCCTTGTTTTTCTCACTTCTCCATTTCCTTTTTAACTCCTTAGCAAGGGTTTCCTTTGGATTCTCTTGAGAAACATAGCCATATATTGAAAACTCAGATCTTATGTAATTCATTAAAACATTCCACTTCTTTGAAATCAAAAGCTCTGAATGCCTAATCTAACAAGGCTTCTCTCATACCTACCTATTTATGGTAAGACCCCCTCCCCACCAAGATTTTAGAAGCTATTCAGAATTTATTATAAAGGATGAAATTTCGTATCTAGCTTGTATTTTGTGCTACTTCTCTACCCACCCTTGGTTCAATACCATCAAGGACCAATTCTAACCAAATTCACATAATTCTTGTGTGATTTTATTGGTTGGGTCACTTGGTGAATTAACCCCTCTTAGAAAGGTGTCTTGGTTACTTTTCGCTCATTGCTGAGACAAAATACCTGACGCCCAAAATTAGGGAAGGAAAGGTTTATTCTTACAGTTTCTCGGGAGTTTCAGTCCATACTTAAGTTGACTCCAAGGCAGCATGGGGTGGCGGGGCTGCCGTTCATGGTGACCGCATGCAGCAAGGCCCGCTGGCGAGAGAGAGAGAAAAGCAGAAGACCCGCTTTCCCTTACACTGTATGTCAGCTCCACCCCTGGGCGGGCACAGCACTCACATTACCAAACAAAAAAACAATAACAAACCAATAAGTCAGCCCCTTCAAAATTATATGAGGACTTGGAGGTACATAGTATATCACCCAATACAAAAGGTTAGCGTTTTTACAGTTGAACTCTGTTGCAACTTGACCCTGGCTATTGTTCTAGTGGCCAGTAGGGAAGGTCAGGGCAGATTTTGAGAGAAGACAATGTCTTGGAATGGATTCATCACTTTTTGTGGCCTCTGAGTAGCTGTGAGGCAGGAGGGTCTAGAAAGGAATAGTAGATCACAGTAGGAAGAGAGAAATCAGAGGGATCTGAGGGTTCAGTGTTTTCAAGACACTCAGTCTCTATCTCAAGTCTCCAAGTCCCAGCTCTTTCTTTCAAGACTTTGATTTGTTGCTCTCACAATCAGATTGTAGGGCTCATCTTCAACATGGTCTTTTCCCCTACCATAGGAAGGATGATCACTTTAAACACTGCCAACATCTCCTTCTATTATCCATACTTTAGGTTAGTAATAGGCTGACTTGAGCCTGTTATTTCTATCTTCAATTCATTAATAGCACTCAGCAGCATCTAACTGATCCTACAGATGTTATCATTGCTAGTTCCTTCAAATATATGCCAGATTCTAGATGTGTCAGTAATCTAGGTATCCCTTTCACCTGTAATTGATTGGTCAAACTTTTTCCTAGATTCCTTTCATAAATCAGGGCACAGCTTTAGGCTCACACAGTGGCTTTCAGTCCTGTCCCCACCACGCCTCACACTGTGAATGCCACAGATTTAGACACTTTGTGATTCTAACTCATCTCTTATCTTTGTAATGTTAACATTGTTTCTGAAGATAGTTATGTCTATGGTCATACCACCCTGAATGTTCCTGATCTTATCTGAAGATAGTTATGGATTTTACAGTTTTTTTTTTGGTACTGAGGATCAAACTCATGACTTCGTGCTTGCCAGGCAGGCACTGTGCCACTGAGCTATATCCCTGGCCCAAGGATTTTATAGTTTTAAAACCTTATATTTCACCTATCATAATGGGAAAACAACAACAGGAACTTGCAATCCAACCCTGAGTGAAGTCTCAACCTTTTTCTCTGTCTAGTTTAAAAAAATGGCTCAAGGGTTTAGGGTACCTGATTCTTAATTGTGCTTTTTTGATATATGACTTTGTCACTATTTTGTGGTGGTTGTTTATTGCAATATATATTTTTTTGCAAGTCTTTAGGCCAGGAACTGTGCTGAACACTTTACAAAGATTGCTTCATTTAATTTTTACTGCATAAAATCTCTGTTTTATTTTACTGATGACAAAATGGAGGCTCAGAAGGTAAAATGCAAAATAACAGTCAGTCAGTGGAAAAGCAAGTATAGGACTCAGACCTTATAACTCCAAGTCTGGCATTCTTTATTCTACTGTTTTTCTGATTCATTTAGTCCCTCATTCACTTGCTTGTGCACTTGAATATCAAATGCATGCCAACCTCTGTGTATACATTTCTCAGGTATGTGAGTGCTGGTTTACTGTGGGATAGAGGAATCCTTGAGCTTCTGAGAATTTCTGGGTGGGACCTGGGTCATGGTAATTGGCAGAAGTGTCAGGAGATGCCATTTGTCCTATGGACGCTTGTGCTAGTCACGGGAATTTAATGCTCCCTTACTTGAGCCTGGGGCATGCCTTGGTAGAGTTCAGTACAGTGTTTGAATTGAATCATAATAAGGTCTGCGTTGGATTTTCAGCAAATATTGACTGAAGTCCCATCGAGAGCTCTTAGAGCTAAATTAGAAGGGGGCTACATAACTAATAATGGGATTTGTGTACATCATTTCTCAAGTGAGACTCATGAAGGGTCACCTGGAGCTGCTGCTGATGGAGTGCCTGGCACGATGGTGAGACTCCTCACCAGAAGAAGGGAGAGTATTCTTTGCAGTTGTTGGGCAAGTAAGCATGTGCCAAACACCTGGCTCATTGCCTGGAAGTGGTAGGGCAGGGTGGCAGCCTGAGTTCATGGAGAGAAGGGGGTACTGGGCACTGTTTTGGGTTGGGCCAGGGTAATTAACGTCAGTGCCACCAATGGGAAGCTAGCACCTCAGACCTTTGAAATGTGGATGAGAGGAGGGCTATTGTGGGCTGGTTGGGGAAGACTGGAAGTATGATTTTTATCTTTGGTTTCTAAAATAAAGCCTGTGGCCAAAGTAGGTTTTGAGGTTAATGAAATGTGTTCTTTATAATCAGATAAAGATATGAAAGAAGATTTTTCAACTGAATAGAGCCTTCTGGTTTGGGCAATGTGTTAGTCACTTTCTTCTTTGCTGGGACAAATACCTGCCACCTGAAACTTAAAGGAAGAAAGGTTTATTTTGGTTCTTGGTTAAAAATCTATGGACAGCTGGTTACAGGTCAGAAACAACGTGGCAGAAGGGCATATCAGAGGAAAACTGGTTACATTAAAGTGGCAAGGAGGGAAGGGAGGAACCAGGGAAGGAAATATACCTTTCCACAGCATGCCCCAGTGATCCACCTCTTCAGACCACACCCCACCTTCTAACAGCACATTCAGCTATTAACACCTTAGTGGGCCAGCCTACTGATGAGTTCAGTGCTCCCATGATCCAATCACCTCACCTCTGAACACGTGAGGCTTTTGGAGGACATTCTAGCTCTAAACCATAACAGGCAGGTGGGAGAAGTGATATTTTGCTGATGTCCATATACTGTGGCCTTAGGAGGTCAGAAGAATAACAGGGACCTGGGACCCTGACTCACTCTTATGGGAGGAAGGTTTCTCTGGCTCGTAGCTTCTGAGGGATGCTCTTGCCCAGCACTGCACAGCTAAGCTGCAGCTGAGTCCTTCATATCTTCGAGATTTCCCAGGAAACGGGTCACACTAAGGGGCATGGCGTGGACAGAGCAGTGGACCAAATAGGGTTTAAAATCAGAAAGGTCTGAGTATAAATCTACTTCTACCATTTAACCAACTCTGTGACTTTGAACAAATTCCTTAGCCTCTCCTAGTCCCAACTGGCTCAGTTGTAAAATGAAGACAATGATAGTGACTGTCTCACAGTGTAAATGGAAGGATTAACTGAGGTAATAAATGCAAAATTCTTAACCTCCTGCCTGACACCAAGAAAGTGCCCAATAAACTCCAGTGGTTAGTTTCACTTCTTTCACTTGTGGTTCTTGTAGGGGTTTTTATGTCACGGCATGACTATTGAGTCATCCCTCTTGTTTGCCTGATAGGGGACTTTGTTTCTCTATGTATCCTGCTACCGCCTTGCTGGGGACATCTGCGAAGACTGACTCTTAACACTGTGCCTGGGGGAGTCTCCATTGGTTTGACCAATTTCCCTCCCACTGCCATGTAGTAAAGCTCCCTGAACAAGCACTTAATCCTTAGGTGTGCTGAGTGCCTGCATTATTTGTAGATGCCATTTTTTTCTTATGAAGCGTTATAAGATGCTTAAGGAAGGCCTATGCTGGGGAGCGTTGGCAAATTATTAACTGTATTCTTGTGCCCTGCAATACCTTCTGCTATGAATGTGTGTCGTGATGGACAAAGCATTTCAGAGTTGACACAGGAGACAGATATGATGCAGTTGAAGGCTCTTGGGTCAAACAGATTTATATAAGGGTCAGCTGTGGATATGCCTCAAAAGCAAAGGTTTTCTGGAGGTGGATAAGCAGGACAACTGAGGAAATTTCCAGCAGGTATTCAGCGCTCTGTGCTTGTTACCTCCTGGGTAATGTCTAACGGCTCAGCTTACCTGGGACTTCACTCTGATATCAAGCAAGGACACATCTCTGAATGAATCCCTTGTCCAAGTGGAATATCCTAGGTCACATCTAGTTTCCTATACAAAAACCCCTCAAGAAGCTGGCTGAGATCTTGATAAT
Source organism: Dasyprocta punctata (assembly GCA_004363535.1). Lineage (NCBI taxonomy): Eukaryota > Metazoa > Chordata > Mammalia > Rodentia > Dasyproctidae > Dasyprocta > Dasyprocta punctata. The sequence continues at coordinate 72,026 of RJWM01000379.1, read as the reverse complement.
AATCACAAGTTCAGTACTGAGCTACAGCACACTTGGGCACTGCAGTCATATTTTGCCATGCCAGAGAACTTACAGCAGGGGCCTCCTGCGATGAGACACATTGTACTGATGGGACCAAGAGGCACCAGGGCACATCCATTTGGTCCCATCTGGTCATTGACACAGCATGACAGACCTGTATTTGGAGAGCCAAGGTATTGATTAGGATTGGGGAAGGAAAGGTCAGCTATACCTACCAAAGACCCAGCCCAACCCTCCAGAAACTTCTGTGGAATCCATCTTACATTGCCCAGAGAGGCCAGAATCTTGAGGACCCAAGTCTAATAGCTGTTCTGTGTCTACAGAGGAAGGAAGGTTTCTGGTGACATTAGAATTAATACACAGATATGGTTGCCTCAGCCTCCCAAGTGTTGGGATTACAGGTGTGTGCCACCGTGCCTGGCAATGTCTCCTACCTTTTGTCATCTAACCCTGGGGAGTTCTGAAGGCCCATATGGGGAGTGGAGCCAGTAGCACAAAGCATGTAGGTTGGGGAACATTAGCTTATTCAAATATTACACTCAACCACCTGCTCACTGAAGGCCTGAGAGACTGAGAAGGATAGGGGAGGAAAGGAAGGTGGGAGGAAGAGAGAGGTGGGAGGGTGACTGGGAATGAGATCTAGGCAGCAGTGAGATGACCTGTATTCAGGATCCTGGGGGTGAGGGGCTTGGGCAGGGGTCTCATTAGAGTATCAACTTGATTGGCTTTAGAACCCACCCAGGGAGATTGGTAGAGCACATTTATGGGTGTGTCTGGCTGGATCATAGAGGCATGGCCTTGGGTCTATGTCCAGTTCCTCACCCCTTTCTCTCTGGCACTGTTCTCTGTGCTGTTTCCCAGCTGTCATGAATTATGATCTTTGTTCTGCTGTGCTCTTCTACTATGATATCTCTGCCTTGCAGTCGGCTGATATGGACTGAATCCTCTGAGACCCTGAAAGAAATTAAACATCTTCTCTAAATTGTGGGTGTCAACTATTGGGTCTAGCAATGGGAAAGGTTAGATACTCCTGACATAGGGTGGAGACACTATTCACAGAGATGGTGCCTCAGACTGGGGGATTCATGAGGCTGTCATTTTGGATTCAGAAACCATGTTCAGTGAAGCCAGAAAAGCCTGGAAGAAGATCTGAAAAAAGTGAAAAATGCTCATCATGGGTTCTGAATTGGTGATCTCCTGAGAAGTGGGGCAGGAGTGTCTCCCTAGCTGGTGAGCAGCTGAATATAAGGTGCCTACTCATTGCCAAATAAGTGGAATAAGTTTTAGCCTTCTTTTCAAGAAAAGTAAAGATTCCCTTAATCAGAGCACAGGATGCACCAAGCATAAAAGAAAAGATTGATAAAGCAAACCTCATTAAAATCAGAAACTTCTGTTCTTCAAATGCTATCATAAAGAGAGTGGAAAGTCAAGCCATAGACTGGGGAAGATGTTCATAACACTATTCATGTATTGGACAAAGGAGCTTGTATCTGAGATGAGACTGCATGGCATTAGACTGGAGAGCAGAGCTGACTCCTTTCTCCCTCTGTGGTTAAGGGTTGGGGTGAGACTATAAAGAGGCAGCTGTGCCTTCCAATGTGTGACCCACACGGGAAAGGTACCCCTGAGGGGTAGTTAGCCTGAGTGACCTAGAGTGCCTGACCCAGGGAGCAGAAAGGCTAAGCCACTTACCCAAAGTCATTGCTGGTAGGTGGGGAAGCTGCGACTCAAATTCAAATCTTGTGATTCCACACATAAGACACCACAGCTACCATCTGTGCTGCCTCTTCCTCCTGAGTCCCTTGCTTTTCTGAGCTGGTAGACATTTGTGTTTCTGTCCATTTCTCCTTTGGAGCCATTCCCCCTTCCCTCCTTCCAGTTGCTGTAGAGGAGCCTGGACTTCACTTTACCTGCCCATCTTCATGTGAACACGCAACCCAGCCCAGCCAGCCAGTCTGATCCATTCTCTTGGCTAGTGTGATTGACTCAGAGATGGTCACCTGTGGTGGTTAATCTTGATTGTCAACTGGACTGGATTAAGAGACACCTAGCAGATTAGTAAATCACGCTTCTGGGTGTGTGGGGTGGTGGTGGCAGGGCTTGCAGAGATGATTGGCATGCAGATCAGCAAACTTAGGGGACAGCCCCGATTGTGGGTGACACCATCCAACTGGCTTGAAGCCCAGATGTAATGAAAAGAAAGAAGGAGGAAGTCAGCCTATGATTGAAAACCTGCATTCTGCACAAGGGGGCCCAACTTTTGCTATTGCTGTTACCTATGAACTTCAGAGTCCGGGTTCTTCAGCCTTTCAAAACAGTGACTCTCTAGGGAGCTCCCAGATCTCAGCTTCCGACTGATGCAGCAGGCTCAGTCCCTCTCATTCTGTGACTTCCAGTTGCTTGGACTGAGCAGCTACTGGATCCTCTGGTTCTCTAGCGTGCAGCGCGTGGACACTCCCACCACTGCTCCTTTTACCCTACCTAGTAAATCCCCTTGCATAAATATATATATTTCTATTGATTCTGTTCCTCTAGAAAACCCTAACCAATGTACCATATGACCTAGGCTGAGACACGAAGTGCTCTATGGAAAAGGCGGAAACAGAGCTATTGTACACCGCCCCTTAGGGCAGTGATTCTTTGCCTGAATACCGGGATAGAACTGTGATTGAGTATAATTAGTTTCCTGTTTATATATTTTATTTTTGGCATATGTATTTTCTTAACAATTAGATATATATTTTGCACGTTAATTTTATGTATTTTATTTTACCATATGAAATTAAAAATGCTCTAAGGAGAGTTCCATAGGCTTCAACAGATCAACACAGTGGCTTTTGGTACAAAAATGGATCCCAGGCTCTGCTTAGGAAAACCTGGTTGAGAGGGAAACCTTCACAGGGAAAGAAGGGCTGAGACATGAGGAGTGAGGGTGTCCTGTTGATATCACTGGTCTCTGGATCCAGCCATGCCTGGAGCTACTCCTGAGTCTTTCCATCAGTGAGCCAGTAAATCTGTCCTTTTTTGAGTAAGCTAGCTTGAGTTAGTTCTTGTCTTATAAGCTTGGTCAGCTCTGGTACATCGAGTCAGTGGTGAGCTCAGCTAATGCTGGTCTCTGAATGGGGTATGGAGCAGAGGACACAGTCATTCAGTATGTGCCTTGGGTGGGTGGGGTGTGCAGACCCCAGGCATTCAGGACCTGGGCTATGGGGAGAAGGCCAAGGCAGGTGCAGTGTCTGGGGGAAGCTGTTCCCAGAGCCCTCTGTCATCACATGGCCAGAGCCAGGTGATGGGGAAGCCTTCTGTGTAGGTTAGGGGTTCTGGCTGCTCTGGGTGTTAGTGAGTCTCTGACCCCACAATCACTTATATAAACCAGACTCTTCCTGCAGCTCTCAGCCTCCTTCCCCTGGGGCACTGATATAGGCGAGGACATCCCTGGAACTTCCTCCCCAGCAAGCACCTCTGGTAGCTTCCTGAGTCTGGTGTCTGCATGAGCCTTTGTGAAGGGTCTCTCTGCCTGCCTTTCCTGTGTTGATCCCTGGGTACACAAGGGAAAGAATACTTTCTTTTTTTCTTATACAAAACCTATGTTCTAATGGGAGAGAGCATGAACAAGGCTAGCACACCAAAAGAAAATAACCCAGATCATAGGGAATGCCTTGAAAGAAATAATCAGAGTCACATGAGGAAGAATAGTGGTGGTGGCAGTGCAGGGGGCAGTCAGGATAGACCTTTCAAAGATGGTGACATTTGAGCTGACACTTCATCACTGGGGAAATACTGGAGAAGTGTATCTCAAGCAACAGGAATAGCATGTGTGATGGTCTGGGGAAGAATTGAGCTGGACAATTTTGTGGCATAGAAAGACCAATATGGCTGAGACATAAACATGGAAGAGTGATTGATGAAAATGAAGGCATACTAAGGATCTGGTTGCCCATACCTAGTAAGTCAAGGGAAGTACATTTTATCCCCAGTATAGAAATCTATAGGAGAGTTTTAAGTGGGGGAATGGTATGGTTTGCTGTGCCTTTATGAAAGACTCCCTTGACTGCTTGGAAGGGACACCTGGTGCATGGACTATTGCAGTGGTCCTAGAGGAGGAAAATGGTGAATGGAGCCTAGGATGAAAGCAGTACTCTCAGAGAAGAAAGTAGATTCTTGCTCCCTTCTTAGCATCTTTCCCGTCTCACTTCTATCCCTTTCCTCCAATATTGCCCCTCCCCAATGCTTTGCACCCTTTCTCTGTGCACTCACTGAGAACCAAGCCCTGGGTAGGTTTCTGGGGCCCAGACCTCAGTCACAGCCAGGCTCTGCCATGGCAGCTTTGCCCCAAGCAGAACTGTGAGTGCCAACATTGCATGCTACACCAGGCAGTCGATCCTTTCAACTCTGTTCTTTCACTAGTTGCATAACATCTTGTCAGAGGAAGACGCTGTTGAAATCACAATGGTGAAGCCACAGTAATAGCCTCCTCAATCAGTAATCAAGGTCCTCGGCTCAATTTGGGTAGCAGCTTTATGTGGTAGTTTAATTCATTGTACACCAATTTCAGTTGTGTATTAATTACAGGCGGCTGAATAGTAATTAACTAATCACCATGTCACTCCTTCGCTGTTAGGAACAACCTCATTAATTCCAGTCTGCAAGGCTGCTAGTGTCTTCTGCCACCCCCTCCCCACTCACTCTCTTTCTCTCTCTTTTTGGCTGCTCTTGACTTACAATCAAATATAAAGTCATGTATTTTTTAGTAAGTTCTCGACTGTTTTTGCCACTGAAAAATTCATGGCATTACACAATTCCTTTAAATAATGTGTATTCATTATACATTTCTTGTCTACACATTTGGTGCTGTCTCTCCTTACCAATAAGGCATTGGCACTGTTTCGGAGATGTTAGAAGTTGGTCTGGAGCCATCTTGGGTAATGCAGAAGGCTCTTCCCAGGAGGCATTGTGACTTCCTGACAATCGCATAGGTGCAATCAGCAGCATTTCCCTCCCTTGGTGTTTCACTGACAGCAGATACAGCATGTGCAGTCTTTTTGCACCTCACACTTTTGCATATGCTGTGCCATGCTCTGGTAGAGCCATCTTCCATTTTTGCTTGACTATGAGCTGGGCATCTAGGTCCAGATTCACAGCCACTGCTTCTAAGATGTCCTCCCCCACTAATGGTTCAAATTCTTGTGTTCTGGCAGAGAGTTGTGTATGTGAGTGTCTTTAGTTACACTGTTATGGCTGCCTCAGTGTCCTGAATTGATTTGAAACATTTACTTTTCATAGTTATTTAGATTTTGGGAAGATCCAGAAGTTGTATGGTTCCAGATCCAGTGAATAATGTAGCTGAGGACACACTGTAATGTTTTTAAGAGCCTTTCTATTGGATGATACTTGGCAGCAGCATTCACCATATTTTTTTATTATATCTTATGAAGACACTCAGGAAAGACAACTTTCAGAACTGCTTCATAAAGTGCAAGAACAATGAAACAAATATGTTCAAAGTGAGGGGGAGGGTTTGAGGGGGGATTACTGGCAATGTGTCTTTTGCTGTAATAAATTTTTGAAGTTTAAACATTCACTGTATATTTTGATCACACCACATATGTTGTCATTATAGCACATTTTACATTCTTACCTACAATGAGCATTCAGTCCAGGACTCGTTCTCAGGTACTGGAGGGAGCCCCTCTGTGATTTACAGTTAGTGGAACATCTGTAGCCACAGCTTTATTTGGTTTTCACAACCCCATGCCAAGGGAGTTCAGCAGGATTCCTGTTTCATTTCAGACATGAGAACTCAGATGGGAGAGGTTTGTTCAAAGTTATAAGTGAGAGCACAGGAGCCCAAGGCCACTGCATGCCAGATAACAGGAAAAGCATTGCTCAGGATCCCTGACTGACCACTCCTCTTGAGATATGAGACCCCTGCTTGAGGTCAGGGTACTTATTCTTATTTCCATCCAGTCTATCAGCTCCACTCCAACACTCCAACATTTGAACATGTTCATTTTTCATCACTCCCCTTTCCCTCCATCCAGGGACTGGCATTTGCTTCAGCTCCTGCCCAGATTTTTGCTTCATTGTGACATGTGTTCATTTAGTCTCACCTTAAATGCTACCTCCACTAAGAGGACCTCCCTGAACAGCCCTCCTGAAAGGCTCCCCATTGTGCTGTTTCGCATCACCAGGCTTATTTTATGGTTTGGATCTTAAATGTTTCCTGAAGGCCTGTGTGTTAGACTTGGTGAACAGCCCATGGTGTCTCTGGGAGGCTGGTAAAATCTTGTGAAGATGGGGCTTAGTGAATGGAAGTTGGGTCAGGAAGGAGACTGTATTATCATTTTCCTATTACTGGGACAAAACACCTGACGTCTGCAACTTAAAGGTGGAAAGGTTAATTTTGACTCATGGTTTCAGTCCACGATCTGCTGGCTCCAAAGCAGAAATAGCATGGCAGCAGGGCCTGGTAAAGGAAAGCTATTTAATCTACAGCAGCCAGAAAGCAGAGAGAAAGAGGAGCCAGGGACAAGAATATACCCAGTTAGATGGAACAAACTGCTTTGAGGCCAAAGATGATATCTTGTGTATTTCCCTAATTCCTAAGGTAGACAATTCCTGGTCCTCAGTAGGAGTTTATGGCATGGAGATTCCCAAATGCGTTTTTAAAAAGTTGTGAGCCACGTGTAGCAGCTGGACCCAATTTGATTAATTTACTACATCATGGAGGATAAAGAAAGATCACACTTTTCATCATATCTCTCTGCCTTCAAGTCAGATCTAAAATTGGTTTTTGGAGAAATTTGACCCAGGAAGGCACTGAACATATTTTTCTGGATCCTTGAAGGCAGCATGAACTGATAGAAATATGATCTGAGCCACATATGTGGTTTCAAATTTCCCATTAGTTGTCCTAAAAAAGGAAAAAAAAGTTAGTGAAATAAAATATTTTCTTTAGCCCCATATATTAAAAAAAATTTCAGCATGTAATTAATATAAAAATTATCACTGAGATATTTTGCATTTTTTGGCAATAAGTCTGAAATTCAGTGTGCACATTTTTTATTTATATCACATCTCAGCTCATATTAGACACATTTTGAGTTCTTTACATGTGACTAGAGGCTATGATATCAGATAGTGCAAATCTAAAGTTTTATGTGATTACAAGAAAAATATGCAAGAAAAATATGCTTGAAATTAGAGATTACAAGAAAAATATGCTTGAAAATTTTGTTTCAGAAAATAAATATTATGGAAGGTGCTGTATGTCATATACTGTTCTCTACTGGCAGAGAATTCCAAGATTATTTTAGTAATCCCACTCCCAACAAATTTAAAGAATAAAAGCAAACACAAATGAAAAAATACACCCTTCTGAGTAGACTCCCAGTGACCTGCCTCCAACCAGGTACCACCTCCTAACAGTACATTCAGCCATGAACTCATCAATGGATTAATCCACTGATGATTACAGATGACCCAATGACCTTCCTAAAGCCCCACCTCTGGATACTTAAGACTTTGTAGGGAGATCATAGATCTAAACCATAGTGGGGATATTGGGACCTGACCCCTTCCTCATGTTCTGCTTCCCAACTGCAATGAAACTGTCAACTTCGCTCCACCCTGTGCTCTCCACCATGATGTTCTTCCAAAAGTAATATAGCCAACTGGCCATGGACTAAAACTTCTGAAACCATGAGCCAAAATAATTCTCCCCTCCTTTTAAGTCGATTGTCTCAGCTTAAAAGCTGACCAATGTAGGTCTACACACCATGATCTGACATAATATTGCTCATTTACTTGTTTAGTTGCTTGTGATCTCATTTTCACACCAGAACATTAGCTCTATCAGGGCAGAAGCATGGCTTCCTTCTTAGCTGCTGAACTCCCAGGAGCTGCAAATACCTCTGTGTCCTGGCTGCCCTTCAGTGACTTACAGCTGTGCAAAGATCAAATTCTTCCATATGACTTATGGGATAGATCTTGTGCAACCTTTCTGCTCTAGAACTGGGTCTTCTGGCACTGTGCTAACCAATAGAAATATGCTTCCAATTGAAGGTAGGATTTTAAATTTTTCTGTGGGACTATCTAAGGAGAGGGAAGGAAGAGGAGGAGGTGGAAGAGGAAGAGGAAGAGGAGGAGAGAGTAAGAGGGAGGAGAGAAAGAGAGGTGTAAGAAGAAGAAGAAAAAGGAAGGAGGAAGGAGAGAGGAAAGTGCCAGGTGAAATTAATTTTCATAATTTATTTTCCTTAACCTAATATAGTAAAAATGTTGTCATCTCACTATGTAATCACTACAAAAATTATTAATGGGATATTTTACCTTCTCTTTTTTCTACCCCAAGTCCTTCAAGTCTGATGGGATTCTTACATATATAACACTTCTCAGTTCTTACTGACCACATTTCAACTTTTCACTGGCCATGTGGTGCCCTTGGCACACTGAGGAATGACTAGGAATTGACCAAGTAGAGCAGGCAGGAAAAGGTATTCCCAACAGTGATCAAAGGTATGAAGGTAAGAATAGGCAGAGAAAATGACAAAGAGGCTGATAATGGCAGAAGATGGGTTTGTGAAAAAGAGGGGCTGGCCTGGGATGAGGTGGTAATGAGCCTCAGTTTTACCCTGTGGCATTGGGAACAGCATATATGAGGGTGCTTGTTCGATGGGTCAAGTCTTTCCTCTAGCTCTGCAATGCTCTGTGCTTAGGTGGTGTTGGGAGATTCTACTAGAGTAGAAGTAGGAGTGTGTTGCTAGATAGGCTAAAGTATAGTTCACGTCCTTTAAAGATCCCCATGCCAGTGGCCTTTGACATGGCTTAAATGGGCTTAAATGTGGGTGAAATGTAGCAGGGTCAGTAGATTCTTCTGGGTCAATGACATGAACTAGGGCTGAGTATGACCTGCGGTGGGATAGAGACCCAGGCTGAATCTCAGATGCAAAGCCTGGGTCACCCTCGGGTATTGTCTCAGATCCTGGAGAGGAGGTTGCCCAGAAGAGGCAAGACAGGGAAGTGAACCCTGTGACAATTACAGCCTATTTATGGTGACACTGCTAGACAAGGAGTTGTATATCATCAGCATTTAATTTGTGAGAAACGTACTACCTACTATAATGCCTGTAAGCCCAGCATACTCCTGGAAGAATGATTATGTGAGGATAACATCTTATTGGAAATGAGATGAGCCATTAAACAACTGGGCTGCATACCAAAAAGCAAAAAGAAAGGAAGAAAATCCCTTAAAACTAATTTTCATAATAGTGAGATTAGGACAGAAAAAAAATTAAAGTTTCTGCTGCCATTTTTATAACAAGAGGTCTTACCCAGTTAACAATAAGCAATATTTACTATTCGTCTTACTCTTGGCCAGAGAAGTCTCCTAGGTATTGATGCCCTATGTTTTGGGAAGTTGTGCCGGCCCTGGTTTCTAAGGAAAATGGAATGAATGGTTTCCTTAACTGCATCTCACTTTGCTGACTCAGCTCATTTTTCATTTCTGGTTAGTTTGAAGTGGGAGATGAAAAGTGAATGTGAGCTACCATTGTAGGGCTCTTTGGAAGTGTCAAAAATGGGTTCTCTGGTTAGCCTGCTCCTGGAGCTGTCCTTGCCAGTCCAACCATTTCCAAAGTGGGCGTAACTGAATCTGGTCCAAAGAAATACTCTAAGAAAAGTGTTCCAAGCTCATATAAGTTTGAGAAACTCTGCATGTGATAGAGCCCTCTGGTGAGTCATGATGTTATGCAGTATGAGCCCCGTGGTCCATATTTGTGCATTTTATTTCAATCCATTCTTTCCCTTGTTTTAGTAACAATAGGATCTTACTACCCTCTCCTACCTACCATGGGTGTGTATGAGAACAATATGTAGAACTTGCAGCTATAAGGCACAGACTTCAGGAACATCTTCCCTATGCCTCCTGCACCAGATAGGATCTTGTTATGTAAGCCACAGTACCTCTGAGGGCTTGTGACATGGGATACCCTAGGAAAGACCTGTAGCAATCCTTAGGGAGCTCACTCTACCATGTTTTCCTTCATTCCGCCCTGGAATGCAGAAACACTGGAGGCAGAGGTTGGGGCTTGTGCTAGTCATCTTGCTATTACTATAACAAATATCCTAGACAATTAATTTATAAAGCAAAAAGTTTTACCTAGGTTCATAGTTTTGGAGGTTGCAGTCCATGATGGATTGACCCTATTGCCTTGGGGCCTATGCTAAGGCAGCTCATCTTGGCAAGAGCACATGGTGGGATGAAAGTGCTCACCTCATGGCCAGGGAGAAAAAGAGCAAAGAGAGGAATGGGGTCCCATAGTCCCCTTCAATGGCATATACTCCCAATTATCTACAAACTCCCACCAGGCTCCACCCCTTCAAGAAGTTCTTCCCTAGAGCCCAAGACTATAACACGTGGACTTTTAGGGGCACTGACCCATACCACACAGCAATCCTCACAACAGGCCTCTGTACCAGGGTGGAAGTTTGAGTGGAGCAGGGAAGTGATCTCACCTTCTGGGGCAGAGCCAGTTCTGCTTCAGAAAAGTGGAGTAGAATCCCCATGGCCCTGGGTCCCAGTGCCAGGACTCAGTAACTTCTGTGGGGGGCCTTTGTTCCTTGCTGACTCCATGTGCCTGTATCTTCTGATGCCAGGTAGCCTCCCAGTCTTTGTGTGCCCATGCCTTCCTGCCAGGATGCCCTTTGGGCCTTGCTTTGCTCTTATCTCCCCTCTCTGTGCATGGCGTCATGTGTTCGTCTCACTTACCATCTAACTGTCTGTTGGTAACAGACTCCACTTTTTCTCTAGAAAATTCCTCCTACTGTGTGCTTCATATACGTTTGGCCTCACCATCTGGACCCATGGTGGGCATGTGATCTGGGTCTGACTACCATGATTGGCTCAAAAGGGCATATGACCCAAGGTGGGCTAATATAAAAGAGCTTGTCCCTTGCTGTGGTCCTCCAGCAGAAGACCCAGAGGCGAGTATCTTGGGGCAAGGAACTGGCTTTGGTATTGATCTGAAGAAGCAGTGTAGGGAAGAGGAGATGTGATGGGAAAGAAGACAGTTCGCAGATTCCTGCAGTGGGTAACTGAAGCCTAACCTGGCTAGGTACCTCTAGGAGGTACAGTGGAACACATCTCAAAAGAGGTTGCTGGCTGGCAATTGGGTATTTATCCCCTAGCTGCTGTATGTTATTGGTCTTACTGGTTGAGTGCAGCTCCTGGCAGTGTTAAATCTGGCAGCCTTCTGTGCTAGCACTGAACCTCAGTGCTCCTGTGAGCAGAGAACTGCCCTTTGGAGGATGCACTGGTGCTGGTATTGGCTTAATGGTAAATGCAGAGTGAGAGACGTATGCCCAGCACCAGCTGCGTGGGAAGCATCCACTCCTCTGTTGCTCTGCCCTCATGTGGCACAGCACTGCTCACTACCTATCATATCCATGCCACCTTGCCTGTCTTTATTTCCCACAATTCTGTTACCTTGTCTCCTTTCTGTATTTTCAAGATGCATTCTAAATTTCTTTCTTCCCCCTTTCCCACCAAAGTAAATCACTGTATTTTGCATGAAAATACAACTGTCCCTGGAGGGTTTGCATCACAGATGTGCATTTCCCACAATAGGTTTGAGGGTTGGAGTTGGTGCTTCTCCCCAAACCCCAGGTCCTCCTGGTGGGCGGTGGTCTTCAACATACCCTGGAACATTACAAAAGGTAGATTTTTCTTGCCTCTTTGAGTCAGGGCCATGTATAGCTGAGTAAGTGTAATTGGAGATAATGTAGCTGTTTACACAGTAAGCAACATTGTTGTTTTATTTCGTGCTACATTTTGGCCTAACTCTAGAAAACATAGCACTAAAAACATAGACATTACCATCTCCCTCACATCTTGGATTTTTGCTAAAGATTAAAAATGTTACTTCTCTAATCTGCTTCTGAAATTGCTTTGGAAATGCCATCAAGCCCAAAACGCACTAGGCAGTAGTTAGAAAAGCAAATAATACTCACTCCTCATTTTCCTAAAACTGTCACTAGATCGTACAATCTGTGAATAGCACCCAGTCTATTTCCCAAGTCCTGTGTGCATTTTGGAAATTAATTATGACTCTCTTATAAGCCTAATAAAAGTGATGTACATGGCCATCAATTTGCTCCATTTCTGCAGGATGGAGCTATTAAAACTGTGAGAGGTTATGTGAGCAGTGGCCTGGTTTGTATGTGGTATGTAGGGGAGACTTGGATGGGAGTGGAGTGGGGGACCGAACCCAGGACAAAGATCAGGACAAAGAGGCTCTGAGGTGTCCTGTGAGCACCTGCTGTTCACCCTGGGGGCACTGAGCAAGTGCCCTAGCAAGACTCCCACTAGCTGTATGGTCTGGGGTAGTTTGTTTTGCCTGCCTGAGCCTTAGTTTCCTCATGCGTAAATCAGGCATAATAACAGCATTCCTGTGGTCCAGCTCTTCTGAGGGTTTGGAGAGCAGGTCATGTGGCCATTACGGTGGAGAGACCACTTGATTGGTTTGGGATCCACCTGGGGGATTGGTGGAGCACACTTCTTGGTGTGTCTGGTTAGGCCATGGAGGTGTGGCCTAGAGACTTTGTCTGGTCCCTCTCTCCTTCTGCTCTCTTTCCCTAGTCTGTTACCCAGCTTCCACAAACAGCAGTTTTACTCTACCAACACCCTCTTGTCAAATCTCCAGGATGGAGGACTGAATCCCCTTAAAACATGATCCAAACTAAGTTCCTTTAATTTGGAGGCATCAGAGATTGGAAGAAGAACTCAGAAAAGCACTTGCAGGTTTTGGATGTCATTACTGTGGCTGTCACTGCTGCCAGGAATTCTGGAAAACCAAGAAAGAGACAATCGAGTCACGTGGGGGTGGTTATATAACCAGGCGGTTCACACAGGGCAGGCCCTCACTAGTCTCCTGGAGAGCACAGCCTCTGTTCCTGCCCCAGGTGTGACAGAGTGTGACTGTCCCTCCCAAGGGTCCTTGGCTACACTAACTCAACTCACTGGGCTGTCTTTCTCTCTGGCAAACTGGAGTCCATGTGTCAAAATACTACTCATTTGTGTTGGGCAGCTTTGGGTCACTGTGACAAGATACTTGAGATAATCAACTCAGTGAGAGAAACGGTTTATTTTGGCTCACAGTTTCAGTGGTACGCAAGTGTAATCCCAGCCACTAAGGAGGCCAAAGCAGGAGGATGCTGTGTCATAATGATAACAAAGAAAGGCTGGCCATGTTGCCCAGTGTGGAGTACCTATCTTGCAGCCCAAAGGTCCTGAGTTCAATCCCAAGTACTACAGAAAAAGTGAGCGGGGGATGTGGTCAACTCATCCACACAACAATCACAACAAAGCTGTATCCCACCACTGTACATGAAGATAAGTCTCACAAAATTGAAGAACACACCACTGAACAATTATAGTTGGAGAAATCAATAGTGCATATTCAGCAGTGCATATTATAACCAGAAAGAAGAGCAGTGAGAAAACAGAGAACTTGGAAAAAAAAAAGACTCTAAACCAGCTAACCTTGGAGACATCTAAAGCACATTCCATTCAATGCAGGCAAATACAGATTTTTTTCTCAATTACACATGAAACAGTCTCCAAGACAGACCTATGTGTTAGGTGCTATAAAGAACTCAGTAAAAATTTGAAGTCATACAAAGTTTCTTCTCTGATCACAGGGAGTTAAACTAGACATTATTTACAAGAAAAAGTGGAAAGTTAAAAACGTATTAAAATTTAACAACATATCTTTAAAGAACAAGTGTGTTCTTGGACTCCTAGGCTCCTGGGCCTCTGGGTAAATCAACTTTTGGGCCAGAATTAGTGTGGTTCTTTCTGCAAGGAGAAAAACCAAGACAGACTATTTTTCTCAATGTATCATCATGACTTATGAAGTACATAACTATCTCTACTCCTGAGGATGTCCACCTGTAAGTACAAAGAAGGAGTCATTATGAGAATCATACTATGCAGGTTGCCATGTGCATGGTCATTTATACACTTGGTAGGATCATAAATCCAGTGACAAACAGCGGACAAGTCAAAGGATCCCACAGGTAAAAGCGGAACAAGCCTACTCTTGCCAAAGACTGCAGACTTCATGGGGATGTATGTCTCAAGTCTGGTTTTGATGACATTTGCAACATGAATTTCTAAAGGGAAAAAAACAATCTGCTGAGGAAAAAGCTTGGTGCCCTCCAGTTTGCAAGGATGCTTTCATTTTTTAGGCTGCCTTAAATCAGTTCTCAGTTAGAAACAGCACCTCCCTTAAAATTTCACTGTGCTACTTCTATATGTCATCTATAATACACATGATCAGGTTTTCTTAGCTTAGTTGAAGATAAAGAAAGAAACAAAGAAAGCTTCGTTTCTATTTCAGAGAATGACAAGAGAATTTACCAGGGCATCGGATGTGTTCTCCAACTCTAAAATATCTGCATAGTAGTCCTCATACTTAGTGACTAAAAAGACACAGAATGATTTTTAATACACTGATCTCTTTGCCCATGGTTTATCTGGGAACATCAGTTTACCAAGAAAAGGATATTTCTCCAGGATACACGAAGTACAACTTGAAAAATTTATGTTGATTTTGATTTAATGAACTTCCTCTGTTCCCTTGTTTCCTTTCAAAAGTCCAAGAGCAACCAAGATCCCATTTTAACTGATAGGTTCATCAAAGACCTTGTGAGACTACCCAGACCCACAGCTACTTTGATCTCTCCACTTGCAATAAATAGCCTGTACCTGTACCTCCTAGCAAGGAAGTCCTGGGCCCTGCCATGTGCACTCCCTCAAGCAATCCTCTTCTTTCTCTTTTCATTGTACAGAATTCTTTGTCCAGTAACCAGGAAAAGGCTAAGTGGTGGGGCACATTTTCCACATGTGCATGGCGAGAAGAAGAGGATGGAAAAAGTATGAAACTGATAATTTTAAGACATTTTAGGGATATGCTGAAGATGATGTTACAGGGGTCAGGAGCAGCAAGGACTAACTGGACAGTGGGGTCAGCCCCATCTGGTACGCTGAGTCTGACCTATACCGGAACCAGTGTCCTGACCTTTGCCTTCCCTACAAAAGTCTGTGCTGCGAGCCTCCCCTCAGTGTCAATGTAGTATTCCAACAGATGACATTCAGCCAGTAGTGTCCACGTGAAGAACTGTCATCACGTGACTCTTAAAAGCAGGACTACAGTACAAACTCATGCTATTCCAGTCTGGTAGAGGTCAAAGAACCTGATACCCATCTCTGCTGATTAATATATGGCCAGGAGAGTGAGAGAAGTGGGCAGCTGGCTTGCTTTCTTACCTTCTCGTCTATTTTGGTTGCTGTTACTGCATTTACAGAGTTATGATTGGGTCAAACAGGGATGTATGACCTGGAAGGTAGGCTGAACATCTAGGTTTCTAGGAAGAAAGCCAACCCGTGCCCAGAAATTGCATGAGGGCCACATCCTGCTCAGTGGCACTCAGACAGGGCCATAACTTTCTTGGCTCCCTCAGATGGTGACACTAACTGATGGTGCTGACATGAAAGTTTGAGATCCACTGCAAACCCCATGACCTGAATTTCTGTCATGTCTTCCTGCCGCTGCCCTCCTGACTCCTTAAGTTTTGGCCTAATACTCAACTCTGTACTCAGTTATAGGGCCCACTGGTCATCTGGCCATGAAGTTCTGGGCCTTTAATAGTGGCAACAATGAGTATATATCTAAAAGCACACATCAGGGTCTTCTTCAAGACTTTTTGGAAATGGTCTTGTAGAGAACACAGAGTTACACAGCAACGTAGTGTCAATTCATTGTTTTTGCCATTCCCTGAAGACATCTTTCAACTCAGCGTCCTCACATTTAATCACTAATAATACTCATATCTATACGACATTTAAATGTAATGAGAGTAAAATATATTTTCACAAGTGGATATTCCTTGAGAATACACAAAGCACAATTTGGATCATTCGTTCCTTTTTATTGAGATGAACTACCTTGTTTCCAGTCAGAAGCCTTTAGAACCAATCAGGAGCCCAGTTCAACTGATAGGTTCATCAGTGGCAGTGTAGAGACTGCGCTCACTCACAATTCCTTCATCTCTCTACACTTTGCAATAAATGAACTAACCTAGGATACCTAGGAGTGAAGTGCTGGACTGCTGATGCTTAGTCACTCAAGCAGACCCCATATTTCTGTGTTCATTTTATGGGATTCCTCGCTCAGTGCCCAGTAACTGGGAGCAGGTTTAGTGAAGGGATAAGGAGTTTCCATCTGAGAATGACATTTCCACCATTGGCAAGACTCTCTGAAGGTGAACACCAGACCTCTGTGGAGAAGGCTGGAGTGTTTTCCCCAACTCTTCTTGCAGGCTCCAGCAATCTCACAGTGTTCCCTGCACTTGGCTGGCACGTGGCTTTTCCATGGGCTAACTGCAACATAAGGCACTCTGTAAGATACACTGTGGATGCAAATTCCGAGGCTTTCACATAACAGTACCATGAACAAGAAAATGCCATGACCAATCAAATGTCCTGGGACATACAGAGGGATAAAGATGAATCAATTTCATGGTTAAATGAATTCGCTATTGCTCCACAATCAGGAAGGATGAAACACAGCTTTGTCATTCTAGGGCCCTGTGAACATGGTCTGTTCATGAAATATTTTCCCTGTGTTCCTTGATATAGCCTACACATGCAATAAACTATTAACATAAAAGGTTTACAATTAGATACATATCTAATCAGGCCACAACAGGGATGACACTTTAAACTCAGAATTTTGAAATGGGCAATTTGAGGAATATATACCTCCTGAAATACACACATATACACACAGAACTCACAGACATACACACTCAGAATCACACCTATGACTGACACATGCAAAGTGAACACACCCACCCACACCACTCTCACACCACATGAATGGAGCACAGTTGCATCCAGGGACTACAGGGAATGACTACAGTCTCCCTTTTGGGAATTCATTGTCTACAAAATAACCCCCACTCATAGCAGAAAGCGGGAATGAGGGTGGCTCTTCACAGGAGAAAAACCAAGACAGGCTGTCCTTTTCAACATGCCATCATGACTCATCACCATGATCTCCACTCCACTCCATCATCTCCACTCCTGATGATGTCCACTTGAAATTATAGACCAGGAGTCACTGCAAGAAGCAGGACATACAGGTTCCCATGTACACAGATGATCTGTGCACTTGGTGACATTAGAAAATCAATGGAACAGGGAAAAAGACAAGCGATTCCACAGGCAGAAGCAGAGCAGTCCTCCTCCTGCCAAAAACTACAAGTTCTTCATGGAGATGTATGTCTCATGTCTGTTTCTGTTGACATTTACAACATGTATTTCTAAAGGGAAACAAACATCTGCTGAGGAAAAGGCTTAGTATCCACCAGTTTGCAAAGGTATTGTCATGATTTATGTTGCCCTAAATCAGTTCTCAGTTGGTATTAGATCCACCCACCAAGCTACTTCTGTATGTCATCTATAATACACATGTTCAGATTTTCTTAGTTGAGAAGAAAAGGAAAGAAACCAAGACAGCTTCATTTCTATTTCAGAGAGTAACATGAGAACTTACCTGGACATCTGATGTGTCCTCCTCATTTGAATTCTCTGGAGGTGAGGATACCCTCACAGGATTCCAAGTGACTAAAAAGAATGATCATCAGTACACTGACCTTTTTGCCCATGGATTATTCAGGAATATCAGTTGACCATGAACAGCATGTTTCTGCAGGACATGCAAACCACGACTTGGAAAATTCATCTTGATTTTGAGTTAATGAACTGCCTTCTGGTTGGTTTCTTTCAAAAGCCCTCAAGATTGAACAGTTTTCATAGGAAATTGACAGGTTTTCAAGGCCACAACAGATCAAATGCCATAACACAGAGACCTAATGTCATGACTAAATGAAGGTGCCATTGGTCCAGAAACTGTTAAGATATACCAGGGTTTTGTAAGAGCCATGAGAACACAGTGATGAATTTTCATGGATTATTTTTCCATCTTAATTGATTTGTTTAGACATGCAATGAAGTTGCCACATAAAATATTTACATTTGACTAATTTAATTATATGTATAATCAGTCCACAATAGTAATGGCGCTTTAAGTTGAGGATACTAAAAATAACAATTTCTGGAGTATATATCTAGTGAAACACCCAAAACCACAAGAACAGTTATATTCAGAATCACACTGAAGAATGCATACAGGCAGCACTCCCATGCGCACAATCTCACAGGAACTAGTGAAGCACAGTTGCATCCAGACAATACAGAGAAAGGCCATATTAATTTTTGCAGAAAATTAACTTTCACAACCACACCCCAGCTCCCATTGATAGGAGAAAGCTGAAATCAGGGTGACTCTCCTGTCTGTCTTTCTCGTCATATAATTAGTAAATTCATGACTCCAGAGTACATACTCTCTTTGGTCCTAGTTTTGTCTACCTGCAATTCTGGACAAGGGGTGACTATGAAAATCAGACCATACGGTGTCCTGTACGCACATGTCTTTTGTACACTGTGTGACTTTAGGAATTCAATGGCATCTAGTGTACAAGACAAGGGATTCCACAGACAAATACAAAGAAAACTTAGGCAAACCAAAAACCATAAACTGTTCATTGAGATGTACATCTCATCTCTATTTTTGCTGACATTTATAAAATGTATTTCTATAGGGAAAAAATTTCTACTGAGGAAGAAAGTTAGCACTCGCCACTTTGCAAAGATGCTGTTATGTTTTATGCTACGCTGTTACCAGTTCTCAGCTGGTAATAGACCCCCCTTGGATGTCCACCCACTAAATAATTGTGTATGTCATCTATTATATGTATGTGTGGATTTTTTATATCTGGTTAATTGGAAAAAAATAAACCAAGAAAGCAATGTTTTTCTGTCACAGAATGATAAGAAAACTCACAAAAGCATTTGATGTGTCCTTCTGGACTTTGGAAAAACTAAAAACACAGATTGACTGTTAGTATGCTGATAGTATTGTCAGTAGATTATCCAGGAAAATTACTTACCCAAAAAAAGGATGTTGGCTCATTTATGGCTGAGCAATGAATACGGTTCTGTAACTTGGAGAATCTACACTGGGACCCATGCCTGTATTCACAGTTGCCTTTTCCATTACAGGTCGAGAGCCTAGATCATTCATCTCTGTAACATTTCCAGCTAAGGGGTGAGACTATTCATGTACCCTTCAGATTTGGTCATGGTGAGGGTTAAATGAATTGGTTTATAAAAAATATGCAGCAGTCTTGGATTTTATCTTTCCTTTGTATTTTCTTGAAAATTGACATTTGTTCTGTGCACATGAGGACATATTTCTTGACAAAATATACACACCCTTACAAACACATTTACAGTCACTATGCATGGACTCATTGAGAGTCATTTACCAAACTTAGACACGAAAGCACATTACCAAAATGACATAGCTGCTTCTGGCGACAATTGTAGATGGCCATAATTCTTCCTGGGAAGATCAAGTTCTTTCACCACACTACCAAGGCTCTTTTCCAGCAGAAAGTTGGAATTAAGGTACCTTTCCAAATAGAAACAAGTAAGAAAGTCCAACCATCTCAGCACTTGGAATTTTGCTCAGTGTATGAGTTGAAAATATATATAGTCTCCAGTGGTTGGGGGCCCCACCTGCAGTGACAGAAAGGAAGACACTGTGAAGATCGCATCACACCTGTTCCTGTTTGTCCAAGTCTTTTTTTTCCTCAACTGTGGTGACATTAGAAAACTGGGCAGGAATCACTGGTGTAAGCAATGACATAAAAGCAAAGCATAAAGGGTACATGAGACCAAGCACAAACTCTGCGTGGAAGATTTCTCAAGACCAGTTAGGTTGACAACTACAAAATTCTTTATCAACCAGGAAACATGCTCCTGAGGAAAATACTTGCCATCATACAGTTGGTAATCAGTGCTGTCATCTATCAATGCCATCTTCAATCAAGTGTCAGTTGCTGATGGAATTGCAGTTGACATACAGCCAACCCAAAGGAATTTGTGAATGTCCTTGGTAACATACATGATCAAATTTTCATTTCTGGATTTGAAAAATAAAACAAGACCACATGTTTACCTCCCAAAAGAAGACAACCTTGCCATTACATCTTTTGTCACTTCACTCTAAAGAACCTCCTTAGAGGAACCTAGGGAAACACAGAATGATTGTCAGTACATTGGTGTTGCTGGAGAATGATTGCGGGGTCTTTTGTAGTATGGACACGGGGCTTAGGTAGATGGAGGTGTTTGAATAATATCACCTCTGATGCTACTGGCGCACATCCCTCAATAGCTGAACGAATGAAAGGAAGAAATGAAAAGAGAAACAAAAATGCATGAAACTGCAATAATAAGTAGAAAAATTCACTATTAGAGTGGAAGATTTCAACATTCTCTTGTCACCATTTGACAGATACAATAGGCACAAGTAAGTCAGGATATAGTGAAACAACACCAGTGTGGGTCAAATTATGTCACCCCAAATGCCTGTTTAAGTAAATTTCTAATTCAGTATGTAAGAATATGACCTTACTTGCAAATAGCAGCATTGTATCTGTAATTGATCAGAGGTCACATTGAGATAGGGAGGGCCCCTTTATCCAATGCTGTTGTTGTTCTTATAAACACAGGAGACAGATCCATGGCGGGAGAGTGCTGTATAATGGTGGAGGAAGATACTGCAGTGCTGCAGCTGCAAGCCAGGAGAGGCAAGATTGTTAGGAAGCCAGGAGAAGCAAGATTGTTAGGGAGCCAGGAGAAGCTTTGGAGGAGCATGGAGAGACGATCTCCTAGAGATTTCAGAGGAAGGATGGTCCTGCCTACACCTTCATTTTGGACTTTCAGCCTGTAGAACTATGAGACAATGATTTATTTTAAGCCAACTATTCTGGTACTTGATCAGGGCTGACATGGGAAACTAATGAAAGCACTATCAATTTACTAGAGCTCTTCAGCATTTGTACAATACCTCAATCACCAACAAGCAAGTACACTTTCTTCTTGAGGTTGTGTCATATAATCATCAAGACAGACAACATTGTAGGCCATAATTCATACCTTGACATACTGAAAAGGATGACAATAATACAAAATATGCTCCCAGACCAATATAGATTAAAGTGGAATTCAACAACAGAAAGCAAAATGGAAAAATCCCAGAGTCTTTAGAGATTAGCATTCTCTACAGAACACATGAGCCAAAGAAAAAGCCTCCATAGAAAATTTTAAACATCTTGAACAAAATGAAATGAAAATATATCTTGTGAAATTTCTGAGAAAGTGTAGTGCTCAGAGGGGAATTCATAGCATTGCATGCAATTTTAGAGAAAATAAAAAGACCTAAATTCAACAATCAAACTTCCATCTTAAGAAACTAGAGAAATGTACTGTAAAGTAAAGAGAAGAAGAAAAATGACAATTATGGCAGAAATCAATATAATAAAGGCTGGAAAATGAACAGAAAATCTACTATCCCAAAAGATCAACAAAACTGATAAACTTCTAGCTAGGCAAGCTAACCACAAGACAACAACAGCAGCAACAACAACAGCAACTACCACCACCTAGAAGTCACAAAGAACAGTAGCATAAATCAAAGAGGAGTAATCATTACTAATTTCATGGGTGAAAAGGAAAACCTTGAACATCTCTGTAGCCAAACTGAATAGCCTGCAGAAAATGAAACAATGCCTTCAAAGGCAGAAACTACCAAAAGGTACATAACGAGAAACATAATTTCAATAATCTTGTATCTGTTAAAGAAATGGAATAAACAATGAATAATTCCTAAAAATGAAGCACCAAGACAGATGGGTTCACTTATGAAACTTTCCAAATACTTAGAAAAAAATCTTACCATACAAGTAACTGGTCATGATCCTAAGTACTTATGCACTTAAATTATAAGTTTATGACCACAAAAAAATCTGCAGGGTGATGAGAGGGATGTTTATGGAAGCTTTAGTTCTAGTTGTCCAAATAGGATGCAGCCTATATATCCTTCACCAGAACAGATTACCAGGAAATGTAAGTCCCATCTATTTATATCAAATGAGAAGAGCATGACTCTGCTATTCATATCTCCACACCAGAGTGGGGCTTGGCCAGCTGCTGTCCTCCCCCTCACTTCCCATTTTCCTCTGCATCCCCATAGTGAACTGGGACAACTTGCTTTGATATCCCTCCTAGCTGTCCTCCACACTGTCATGGGCACTGCTCCCCTACTCTGGCCACTACACTGTACTGTTGCTTTTTTGAAGCAGTGGGGGAGGGACCCTGGAGTGGCTAAGATTAAGGAAGGAGGGTTCTGTGTCCCTTATTTGCATACTTGATCCTTACAGCAAGCCTTCTAGAACATTCTCTGGTTCCAGCCTTGCCCCCTCATTGGATCTCCGCCATGATGGCTGAGGCTCTCTGGGAGCCCTGCACCAATCAGGGGCATGTCTTTATGCCCACCATAGGCCGGCAGCTGCTATATAAGCTGCGCTTCACAGCCACTTTTCCTGTTGGTCTAGGAGGGCTCCCTCCAGTGTACTGACCCTCGTGCATTGCAGCACAGGCCTTGTTAAAATAGAGACTCACTTTGATAGACTTATAAACCTGCCTAGGATTTATTTCTTGGCTGGTGTAGCTCATACCCTTATCATGGAAGCCCATAAGAGTAGGCTCTCATTCTTATCCTGAGCATCAAGGACAGAGCAAAACAAGGAGTTAGGTTCAAAAAGAACAGCAATAAATATTAAAGACTGTTAGCATGCAAGAGCTCTAGAGACCCGCAGCCAATGAAGATCAGCAGCAGAGACCAGCACTGGAAGGCAGCAGCTGGCAGTGGTACTGGCCAACAGTTGGCTGTGTCAACTGTTGACATCCAGCATTATGGGGTATACCTGTGACATCAGAACTTCTAGCAGAGTTGTACTTCACTGGTTCACAATTTCTATTTGAATCATGCGGAAGCCCCCAGGTTGATTGGCAATACATTCACTGAAACATCATTCCTTGATACAAACCATTGAGCTATCAAGTTACAAAACAATACAAAAATCTTAAAAGTGTGTTGCTAAGTGAAGTAAGTCTGAAAAAGTTGCATACTGTGTGAATCTGACCATGTGGAATTCAGGTGAAGAGAAATTACAGAGAATAAATATCTCAATAGTTGCTAGAAGCTTAGTAAAAAGGGGAGAGGAATTAATAGATGAAGCAGGAGGAATGTTTTGGGCAGAGAAACTGTTTTATAGTGGCAGTGAATAACACTAGACATTTGTCAAATTCCACAGAACTGTGCATTACTGACATTTTCTATATTAGTTCTATCATTGCAGCAATGTACCCCATTAACGCTGAAATGTTATTTTTAAAAGAAAACAGGTTTAGGAAAGAAGATTCAAGCCCTTCCTCTACTATATGTTCAGTTTTTATATTCATCTAAAATTGTTCCAAATAACATCATCTACTAATTTTTTTAAGGCTGGCATCACAATTGCAGGGGGAGTTCTATTTTAGATAATGTTTGGCAATCAGGTAAATGAGTAAATATTTGCATGCGGTGTTTACTCTATCAAAACTAAGTTGTAAATAGATCTTCACTTCTGTAGTTGTAGTGCTACTGATTGATTTAATGAATTTAAATTTGAACACATCAACTCCAAAGAGAATATTGGGTTTCACTGTTAGGGTTTTCTCTTAAATATGGGACAGTGATAAATCAGAATCATTGTCCTGGAATGCAGTTCATCACTGAACTTGTACAGCACCTTTATCGTGCTCCTCCTGGTACTGCCAAGCAATGCAGAAAGAGAATCTCCTGGTACCTTTTTTCTCGTTGGCAGGAGGTTTCCTTGAGTTCTAACCACCTCTTTTATCTGAATCTTCCATGCCAGATTCTGGGAAATATGTTACAAAAGAGACAGTTACAATGTCTTGCTGACAACAGATCATAGGTTAATTAGGAATATTTGCTCACAGTCCAAACTTCTTTTACTGGCACTTAATAATTGTAAGTATTTTTGGGGTACAATGTGATGTTTTGATACTTGTGTATGTGTTGTGGAATGGAGCATATCTGACATGTTAAGCACTTCAGTGTCTTTCTGGCGACGACAATTTTGCCATGTGTGACAATACAGGTGGGCGTGGGGGCATTGTTTTAAAGGACATAAGCAAAAATACTGCACATTCCTGTTCTTAGGTGGAATTGAAAAAAGTAGATGTCATTGCAGTTGAGTGAGAACAACAGTCTGCTGAGTTGGGAGAGACAATTTCACAGTTTGACAGTAAGAATGTCTTTCCTTTTGTTGCACATGCAGTGACTCTAGTTAGTAGTAATGGAATGTGTGTTTCAACACAGAAGAGAGGAGTTTGAATGTTTTCACCATTTACATTTTGATCTTCCTTTTCACTATTTGGGCAGCAAATGCACTCTGAGGACAGTTGTTCTTTAGAAAGATCTTGTACTGTAATTTGTACTTAAAACCCAACAGACTACTGGATGGGAAAATATTTGTACTGAGATGGGATTCATACAAAAAGGCAGAATACTGACCAGGACCTCAGAACTGGGGGCTCATTATGTGGGTCCAAATCCTGCTGAGATGTTGTGTATGCTTGTGAAAGTTAAATCTTGTGTGTCTCGCTCCCCTGTTCCGAGACATGGAAATGCTAATCTTGCCTATGTTATAGGATTAAAAATCATTATGTGCCAGTGAGGTGTTAAGAAGTTTGGTGTTTCTTAAGTGCCCCAAGTGTCAGATGATTAAGTCTGGAAGAATCATGTAGACACTTGGTAGTGCTTGAACACAGAGATGGCTCCAGGGCAGGAGGGAGGAAGCCTCCATCTAACTCTGTACATGAGAGGGCCACTCGGCAGTGCATGAACACTTGTCATTTTCTAGGAGTCTACATGAGACCTGCAGGGTAGACAGAGCAGGGGCTACAACTCACATTTTATAGTTCAGGAACCTGAAATTTAAACATTTTAAAGAATGTTCCCAAGTAGAAACGTGCATGATGTGTCTGGCACAGGAATGTGGTTGGTTTCCTGGAGACACAGCTCCCTCAACAGCAAAGTCCTCTAGATTATGTCCTGGGGCCCTGAACCTGGAGCTTTTCCCAAATTCTACTGCTCCTAGATTTCCTGCAGGAGACTGATGCCTGAGTCAAGGGTCCATGGCATCAGCCAGTCTGGAGTCACTAGGTTTGAAGGAAAGCCCATCGGAAGAAAACAGGGAGCTCCCCTTCTTACCATCCTCTCCCAGTGTCTGCTGTCAGTTGCCTCTTACTCAACCTTCCTAATGAGTAGGGGACCGTATCAAGTGACCAGAGGTCTGTGTGGCTGACAGGCCTTCTTAGAACTCAGGACACTCCAAATCAACTGCCATTCAAGGAAAGTGCTAACAATGAACTATTTATTCTACTACCAACCCCGGTTGCAGTAAATGCCACTTAATGGGGCCATATGACTGACCAGGCTGGTGTTCTGGTGGTTCAGTAGAGGATGTGACTTTCCCCATGTCTGCTGGCTACCGATCTGAGCTATGGACTAAGCAGCTGGACTAGTACCTGGCTGAGAACAGAGAGTGGAGGCACCTGCTATGAGTATGAACTTCCCTGCTCATGACCGTCCTCACCAAGCTGGGGCTTCCAACTGCTGCTCCCTTCATAGCTATGGGAGGGCAAAGGGTAAACATTCATCTACCATAGAGATGCCTGACCAGAGCCTATGACCCTTGTGAGATCCTTATCCCTTTCATCACCATGCTCCACTGACCTGATGGTGCTACCCCTTGTCATCACCCACTCAGCAGTCCCCAGACAGCAGGGGCCCTACACTCATCAATTCCATGGACACCCCACACTAAGATCTCAATTTTTCTTTTTCCCAAAATATCCCTGGACTCATACTGCTCTAACATGGGTTTTGGATTTTAACACCTGCATTCAGAGCATTTTAGTCTGCAATTCCATTTTCATGCAACATTTGCAGCTGTATTTAGTATTAGGAGTCTCCCGCTCTGATGGTAACAGTGTGGGTGTGCTACCCCAAGTCTGTGTTCTCAAAGAGTGTGTACAATCCACCGTTAGGAGAGCCACATTTTACCAAATTTAGTGCAATAGTTAAGGCAATCAGTTCGGTAGAAGAAGCTAAAGTAGAAATGGAGAAACCAAACGGACACACCTTGAGACCATGATGTTAAGTGAAATAAATGAGATACATGAGTTTAAATATTGCATGGTCTTTCTTATATGGAAAACTCGAAATATGAATGAAGAGCAAAATAAAAGGTAGCTAACAGGAAACAGTCAGATGGATCATTCTCAAAAGGGGAGGAGATCACAAAATGGGGGGAGGGCAGAAGGAGTGAAAAGAAAGGGGAGTAGAAAAGGAGTGAGGATGTGCTAGGTACATGTTCCACTTCACACAAGGCATGTAAACACTATGTACTGCAGACATGTACTAATAACATCAACCAATAACAAAACCATGCAAAATAAAATAAAATTACGGAACGCATTTAAAAATCAGTAGAAAAACTGGAGTGAGAAGATGAAGAGGAAAACACACTGAGTAAGCATTCAGTGGGCTGCGTGAAGAAACAGCATTGAGGTCAATCTGAGCGTCCCTCCGCCGCAGCAGTCCAGGTCCCACATCTTGGAACCTGTTGAATATACACTAGGAGTGTTGGCATGCACCAGTACTCCCAGCACCCTGAGAGGCTGAGGCTGGAAGATCACAGATTCGCTCGGGAGGAGGGGCGGTTGAAATGGAACGCGACAGGTCATCACAGCAGTTTCAAAGGGCGCACGAGCCACACTGTACCATGCTGCTGTACTGCGATCAGGTCTATTTTTACATGCTTAACTGGGTCACTTAATAGTAACAAAGTCTCTCAAAATACCAACACATAGAAAAATGAGTTCAAACATAAAAAAGTTAGAGATAAACCCACAATATGTATTCTTTGTTTATTTCTTTTTTTGAGTGAACGTCCATGTTTCTGGTGTCTATCGGCATGAGGAACTGAATACCATACAGCAATCACCCAACTAGGATGAAAAGTAAAAGCCAAGTGGGTTATAGGAAACTATTTACTGTACAGGGATGAACTTCAAAAGCTGTCTTTGGTATTAGGCACATTTTAAAATCAGCTTCTTGCCTGCAAATAACAATCAAAACCCTAATAAAAACTCTTCCATAGGAACTAGCATTTTCTTCATTCACCCAAAACCTCCCCTGCTGCACACGCTCTCTCTTTCTTTCAGACCTCTTCACCTGTCTCGAGGTTGTAATTAGAGATTTTGAAGGGTGGAGCTGCAAGCAGCTGCCTTTCCTTTTTTTTTTTAATTTTTATTTAAGAGAAAAAAAGACACAGAAAAGACAGACAAAAAACAAAAGAGACAAACAAACGATAGCGAATCCACAACAGTAACATTATAGGTTTACATAACAAGATGATAGGAACTTGACAATGGTTGCAATACTGTGTATCGTTACCTTCAACACAGTTGTTTACATTAACACATATAGACTTGCAAAATTGATCTAATCATATGAATATTAACCGATCTTTCTCAACAACTAATACATTCAGCAGTATAGTCGTTTTAGTTATCTTACATATACATATGTGCAGATTTATGTCTTTTTCCTTTTACCTTCCTTCTTTCCTCTTTTTCCCTTTCCCAATTACTTTTGCTTTTTGAGCAGTTTTTTACCCTTACACAGTTTTTATTGTAGATTTCGATCATGTATACTTTTTCAGTTTCTTACACTAGGGAGACAATACGGTATTTACACATGTGGGTTTGATTTATCTCACTTATGAGTATAGTCTCAAGTCGTGTCCATTTCTTTCCTTAAAGAAAGAACTGGAGAGCAGGGAGTGAAGGAGCGTGCCTGTAATCCCAGCATTCGGGGAGGATGAGGCAGAGCTTAGTGGAACCCTGTCATGAAATTTTTTTTTGAAGAAAAGGTTAGCTATGTAACTCAGTATGAGGACCCTGGATTCAATCCCCAGTAACATAAAAAGAGAGGGCAATGGTAGCATGTGATGCCTATGGCTCCTCCCTCTCCCTCCTTTCCCTCATTTCCCCTGACTGAAAGGCATGACAGGGAAATGAGCAGGCTGAGCCTAAGCTCTTGCAGCTTGCAAAGTCCAGTCCTGTTTGCAGAAGTTCCCTACTCCCACTTAGCTACCATGTGACAGTTTACTCACTGCCAAATGTTCCATTTCTCACTGACAAAATCGAGAGGCACACAGGAGGCATCTATTCTTCAGGACACTTAGGGATGTCTCAAAATCAAATTAAAACAAAACAAAACCTCCTCCCTTTTAGGGTGGGCAGTACTTTTTCCCTCTGACCATGGAAATTGGAGTCTTCCCTCAACTGAGAAATGGCTCCAGCAACTCATGTCAGATGTTTTGGGTCCCTCCCATGGGGTGGTCAGAACTGGGTCCCCCTATGTGGAGTACAAGGTCCAGAGCTCATTTCTAGGACAATGTTCCGTTCACTTAGTTAGTCATAGAAGAGCTTTTACATTCTTCTTGCCTTCTCCTAAATGTCTTTTCTTGCCTATCCTGTATATTTCCAGTGTTTTTTTTCAATTGCAGTTTCGCCATGACCCACTCATATATCCAAATCAAACAGAATTTATGACATGTTTGCCTCATCTCTGCAATCCAGTTTTTTCATGTCCTGGAGTTCCCTACCAAGGATTCCACTCTGAGGTTTATTATCAGTCTGTAGGACTCACATGCACTTTGACATTAGGCAATCTTTCTTCTTTCTGTTGCTTAGTTTTCTTCTGGGAGATGTGACAAATAACAGTATTTAAAATATAATGACACACAAAGCCCTTAGAACATAGTTTCATACATAGTAAGCCATAAGTAAATGCTAGCCATCATCATTGCTGTCATCATCATCATCATCATCATCATCATCATCATCATCAATACAGATAGTAAGGGTGAGTCCGAGACCACAACCTAGTCATGCAAAGAGTGTAACTTGCTTTATTTTTTCTTTTTTCTTTTTTTTTTTTGCGGCACCAGGGATCGAACTCACAGCCTCACACCTGACAGACAGGTGCTTAAGCCACTGAGCCAAACTCCCGGCCCTACTTGCTTTATTTTTTCATGTCTCTATTTAGATTCTATTTTGTGGGCCCATTCCACTGGTGGAAGAAACTTCATTTTAGTGACTGTAGGGCATCTCACGCAATACAGAGTCTCCTGTTCCCTCAGCATTGTGTCAGACTCCTGGATCATCGTATTTAACCTGCTGTTGGCCCAATCCATCCCACATTGTCTAGGTCTGGTCCGCCCAGGTCTTGTACTTGGAACTGATTCTCCAGAGCACCCTACTAAGGGCCAAGATCCAGTTCCCTCTTCCTGGGAAGTAGGGTAGCAGAAAACACCTCTTTGAGCACTGAACTTTCTTTGTTAAGTTAGGGGGAGAACCTGAGGGAGGAAGAGATAGGATAAGCACTTGTTTGTGGGAGGATGTGGTAGGATGAGCGTTTGCTTGTTTATTTGCTGTGATGGAACCCAGGGCTTCCTGCCACTGAGCTGTGCTACTGAGCTACTGAGCTATGCCTAGGATAAATTTTAGAACCTTAAGCAATGTGTTTTTCATTAGTTGTCATTTTAACCTTGTTTCCCTTTTATCAACCAGGGCAGACTGTGAAGCATCCACTGTATATCACAGAACCTAGTATATCGGTTTCCTTTCTAGCTCCTTTCTTTGAACCTTAGAATTTGTATCCCATTTCAGCTTGGAAAATCCATCACCTGCTGTTCTTTGTCGTCCACTGTTTATGACACAATAATTAATGCTGTAACTCTTTCAAGACCAGGCATTTTGATACTAAATAACCCAGATATTTGAATTCTAAAAACAATTTCCACTTCCAGAACTGCTTCAGAAAGTGGCAAGAATGATGGGATAAGTGTACGTGAAGCGAGAGGGAGTATTTTGAGGGGAAACAATGGCACTGTGTCTTTCACTGTCGTAAATTTTAAAAATTTAAACATTCACCATATTTTTCAATCACCCCTTGTATGCATGGGGAATCTCAGAGGGGAGCTCCTGCTCCTCCATGCTTGTGTATAGCCAGGCTCTGAGAAAGCTCTCCAGCTGCAAGGTGTGGCTGCTCCGAGGGAGTGGAAGAAGCGAGACAATTCTCTACACATAAGCCTGTCAAGGAAGTATGACCAAATGCTGTCTCTGCCTGCAAGAAGTCAGTTGTACACAGGAAAGTGCCAGGCTTGGCAAGGTCATGCACCAGAGATGGGCAGAGTCCAACACGGGCCAGATGCAAGTATGTGTGCCCTCTAGAGCCTTACAAAAGATAGCACTGAGACAGCATGGAACTCACCCTCACCCCAGTGCCCACCAGCACCTCTCTGTCTTCTATCATAAGCAAGCGAGTAGGCCCTGAGCATGCAGATGGAGCCCATGTCAACGAAGCAACAGTGGAATTCTGAGATCCCATATTTTGACATCCCTAGATGTCCTAGGCACTTGATATTCAAATGAGATGGTTATGGTGTCAGGAGAGTCACATTCATTTTGCCATGAGACAGAGGCCCCCAAAATTAGTGTTTTAACTTCTAGAGACACTTCTTGTCACTTTTAAATGAAAGTCCTTTCTTTTAAAATATGATCTCAGGGACTTGGGATATAGCTCAGTGGCACATGCACCTGCCTGGCAAGTACAAGGTCCTGAGTTCAATTCCTGGTAACCCACCTCCCCCCGCCAAAAAAAGATCTGAGTGTCTAATTTTCCAGGGCATCCTAGAATATGCACATGTGTATCTGGGGCCCAGGAAAAGGTCTGGACTTCTGGGTAGGAATTTTGATGGTATATTTGAAAACAAAGCAAAACAATTAAAAATTGGGCTGGAGTTCAGCTCAGTGTTAGAGTGTATGCTTAGCG
Source organism: Dasyprocta punctata (assembly GCA_004363535.1). Taxonomy (NCBI): domain Eukaryota; kingdom Metazoa; phylum Chordata; class Mammalia; order Rodentia; family Dasyproctidae; genus Dasyprocta; species Dasyprocta punctata. The sequence continues at coordinate 41,001 of RJWM01000379.1, read as the reverse complement.
GGCTTGAAGGCCTGGGTTCAATCTCCATCACTATAAACAAGTAAGTTATTACTTTTAGCCTGGTATTTTATTTCCTAGCATCTTTCTCTGAAAAATATTTTCCCATGCAGATTAAAAGGAAAGTACAGGTATTTGCAGTGTTATGACACTTATGATAATGAAAAATTGAAAACATTCTTCCAGTGGACACTGGGTGGTTAAATAAACTGTTGTATCTCCACCCTACAGAACATTAGGCAGCACTTTTTAGGGATGTGTTAGATCTGTGTCATTCTGAGGTGAAAAACATCAAGCTATAAAATTTAAACAGCAAGGTACAGCGAATACATATAGTATGATACCACTTGTAGAAACACACACTCCACAAACACATACATAAAAGCTCACATTTGTCTGTATAAACATCTTTGCTAAGTAAATGTAAGAAATAAAGACCTAGGAAGATATTCACCAAGTTTGAAAACAATAGCTACTACCTCAGAGGCAGGGACTGCAATAGGGATATTCAACGTTAAGGTACAGATTGATCATTTTATGGGTATTGCTTAAACTTTTTACAGCAAGAATATATTCATGTATTACTTGCATAATTCAGTTTTTAAATCACCCCTTAAAGCAGCCCACGTGCCATAGGAAACAGATGGTACAAATTAGGATAATTTGAGGTGTGTTTAATGAAGGAGCATGAGTAAAGTTATGGGTGGAACTCCAGAAAACTGCTTAGGGAGCTATGCAACCCAGGGTGGATAATGGAGGAGGTCAGCGATGCCCACAGCAGAGATGTAGGTTAGGAGTCTGGACTCTGGACCAGAATACGTAGGTTCCAATCCAGTTTCTGCTACTTACAGCAGTGTGGCCTTGGACAAGTCACTTAGCATCTCTGTACTTCTGTTTTCATATCTGTAAATTGCAGACAATAATAGCGCCCACCTCATTGTGCTGTTGCGAGGACCAAAAGAATTATTGCCACACATAATCCACTTAGAAAAGGACCTGACACACACACACTGGATTACTGCAACAGTGAGAATCGCTTTCTTAGGAAAGGTCTCTGACGCATGAAACTCACTTGATATTTTTCTCTTCAGATGTGGGCATTCTGTCTCAAAGGGACCTAGTAAAGAGCCTTGAGAGTAGCAGGTAGCTGAGAAAGTACTCGCCAAATTAAGCAGAGAAATGAAACATGTTAAGGAGAATGGGAGGTCAGAGATGTTGACAAGCTTCCCACTTCTCTCCTTCCTTTCCCTTCCTTTCCGCTTCTCTCCCTCCTTTCCCTTTCTCGTTCCCTTTCTTTGCTTCCTCTCAGGACATACTCCTTGCACCAGGAAGACTCCTAGGGAAACTGAATCTCTGCCTGCAGATCTAAGGACATGTGGAAGAGATGCAGGAACAGGTAGGCAACTGCCCAGGGCCGGGGTTTGGGGGACTGAGTCTGGGGTCCTGTTCCCTCTTCGGTTGGCTCCTCTGCCTTATCATTCATTGAGGGTCTGACCTTTGACCAGCTCCTGGATTGCTCTCCACCCTCAGCGAGACCCTTTCTAATGCTCACATGTGCCAGGTGCTGCTCAGCCTCTGTGTGCAGGCTGCCACCGGTTCCATGGCTTCCTGGCCTGTTAGACTCCCTTGCAGTTCAGTGTCCATCCCGGCCCATGTCGCTGGGGGGCTTTCTCTGCCATCCAGTTCTCAGTGCCACTGCTATGCCTAGGAGTGCTGTTGCTGGTCTTTGAACTTGGACTTCTCAGGCTCCAGAACTGTAAAAAAGAAAGATTGGTTGTTTAAGATCCCCGCTTATGGCATTTTGTTATAGCAGCCTGAACTGACCTACATACGGTGGTTGGGGTCAGGGAGACCAGGAGGAGGTGTTGGCTAGACAGCGGCGAGCTGTGCTTGCCTGCATGGTGACGTCCCTGGTGTGAGTTCCTAGACAGAAATGACAGTGGCGGTCTCTCCCTGTCCCACCCTTGCTCTGGCTCCTGGCTTGGACCCACAGCCGAGTCTCTGCCATCTGCCAGCTCCCTGAAAAATGAGCCTTCTTTCCATGAAACCTCAGGAGAAGCCAGTTAGGAACTCACTGGGGACAGGATGGTTACTCTCCATCCACACTATCCCAGCCTCAGCTAGGTCTGGCCCAGGCCTTTTTCATCTGGCAAACTGGGGCTATGCCCAGCATTCTGCTTTGCCTGAGACAGGTCCAGAGTGAGCCAGCTCTTAAGACTGGTCAAAGTTGCTGGGGCAAAGTGGAACAGGACATTGCCTCTACTTTCAAAACAAGTGGCCTGGGGGCTGCACTGATCCCTCACTGTGTGTGTGGTTCCCTGAGAGTGTGCTGCACAGTCGTTGCGTACCTGGTCCCATCACCAATACGATGCTGTCTACATCCTCTGCAGTTCACACACTTCCTGCAAATTAAGTACTGGTGATATACATGCTGCTCTGTCTAGTGGTGTCATCATAAACAACCTGCAAACTGCCACCTTGTTATTCTCCAGGGACACAGGTCAGCTGACTGTCTCATCACATGTTTTGTGTTGGCGAGCATGGATCCCAAGAGGCCCAAGACCTCGCTCCTCCATTTTGTCTTATACTTTCCTACTCAAATCATTTATGCTATTTGACTGACTTCATTGAAGGCAATTTCTAAACCTAATGCTAGAGTTTTAGTACTTTCTAAAACTAAATGCTCCATGAACAAGGATAACATTTTCTCCCAGGATTTTTGATTGAGGTAATAAATGTATTTTGAAACTTATTTTGAACATGTTTCCCTACCAATTAGTCATTTTTACTCTTCTCTTCTCTTCTCTTCTCTTCTCTTCTCTTCTCTTCTCTTCTCTTCTCTTCTCTCTCTCTTTCATTCTGATTGTCTTTCTTTTTTACTTCCTTTTTTCCTTCCTTTCCTCCTCTTCTCCTCATCCTTTTTCCTCTCTCTCTCTTCTTCTCTGTCTCCAGTATTGGGGATTGAATTTAGAGCTTTCCCACTTGGCTACATGCCCAATCTCTCCATCCCTTCTAAATTTTAAGACCCATTCCTTTTAAATTTTAAGACAGGGTCTCACTAAATTGCTAAGTTGCCTGGGTTGGTCCTGAATTTGTGACCTTCCTGCCTCAGCCTCCCATTGTACGGGGTAACATGGGGTTGCAAACATGCACCACCACGCCTTGGTCTTTCTTCATACTCACACACATGCATATATATATATATATATATATATATATACACACACACACATATACATATACATGTACATATAGACATACTTGGCATCTCTCCTCTCAAAAGTATTTCTCATGTGGCAGGAAGTCTCTGTAAAGAACCCTGGGTCTGGGACTGGAGTAAAGAGGCGTCATGGTTCTAGGACAGAAATACTTCTGATTCTTGGGTGACCATCTATGGTCAACACTTTCCAGTGACTTCTGCCTCTGGACACACAGAGAAACATCTTTCCCACTGGCGTTCTTTGATTATGTTCTATTCAGTGATTGTCAGAAAGAGGCCACCACAGCAGATTTGTCCCAGACCTTAAATATGTGTCCTGTCCTGTGTTGAAATTGGTGTTCCAAGGCAGACTGCCTTTGGTAAGATCATCACCTCTCCAAGGCCCTGTGTGATTAGTAGAGAAACAGGCACAGTGAGGTTTCATGCTACAGAGTGACCAGGGCTGGTCGGGGAGACAGGGCAGGTGGTTGAATGGGTGCACCTGCTCACCAGCCTGCAGAGACCACAGCCAATCCTCATCATCCTGCAAGGCCATGTCCCCCACCCCACAGGCCACACCAGGGCAGAGGTGAGGGGAGAAACACCAGCACTTTTGACCAGGTACTGCCTGCCAGTGTGATGATGATGGTCATATCCTTAGAGCATGGGAGTCCTCACTTTTGCTGCATGGGCAAAGTGCTGGGCAAGGCCTGGGCCACTTGCAGTGAGTCTAGTGAGAATCATGGCTAGCATCTCATCAGTTGAGGTGGAGCGAGCTGGTAAGCAATGGCTGAAGCCGCAGAAGACACAGGAGTGTGGGAAACCTTGAGACTTGGGGCTGAGGAGCTATACTCAGGTCTGAGTTCAAATCCTGGCTCTGCCATCCTTCTCCTGTGTGAGCTCAGGCTGGATGTGCATTCTCTGTACCCTACTAAGCAGGTTGAGAAATCAGTCATTATAAGGAAGCTGGGTAAACCTGTATCCATGTTAACAGAGAAGGAGCTGAAAGGCCTGGGAAAGGAGCCACAGCAAAAGCAGGCCGAGGACGAGGTAGTGCAGATGGTTCAGGCAGGCAGCCCAGCCAGGGAAAGGTAGGGGGAGAAGTGTGCGGTATGTGTGGTTGCACAAGTGTGTGTTTGCACTCATGTACACATTGGGTGCAGAATAGGCACTCAGTTTGGGGAGAAGGAAGGAGATAGGGCTAGGCTTGACCCATGGCCTCCTGGCCTCCTTTTCCTTTGCCAGGCTTTGGGCTCTCCTGGTAGGAGAGTGAGGCTCTGAAGAAGCTCTGGGAGGTCCCCAGGGGTGCGTCTAGGTGTCACTTCCATAGGGCAGGGTGGCCTCAGTGCAAACCTCTACACTGGGCTCTTCCCATAATTCAAGAGAGTGAAAATCTAATGTATGTGTGTATGTGAAAATCTAATTTAAAAAATGAATTCCAAAAATTAAAAATGAAATACACAAGGAGTGGGAGCATACTTCAGTGGCAAAGCACTTACTTAGCATACACGAAGCCCTGGGTTCCATTCCCATACACCCTTCCCCCAACACCTTCCTTTTTGTCAGGAGCAGTGGTACACACCTGTCCTCTCAAGCACTCTGGGAGACTGAGGCAGGAAGACTGCCTGTTGAAACCAAGCTAGGCAACTTAGCAAGATTCTATCTCAAAAAGAAAAAAATTAAAGAGGGATTTGAAATGTAGCTCAGTGTGCAAGCCCTAGATTCAATCCCCACTATCACAAAAGCCAACCAATCAACTGGACAAAGACCACTCGTTTGCAGAATGGATCTGGTTCACTGGCTCATCACTACCAGTCTGTCACTCAGTCTAAAAAGATGGGGCAGGCCATGGACAGGGTGGCCAACCTGCAGGACAGGCTCAAAGGCTTCACTGAAGTAGTGTCTTTCTGGGTGCAGCTTAGTGGCTGGTGTGTGTCCTGGAAACAGGCGACTAGGATGGTCTGGAGCACCGGGACTTGCCCTGGAGTGACAAGCTCTGGTTCTGACAGGCCAGGTTCGCAGTGAGTGGGTAGGACCAGAACACCCAGGTTCAGAAGGCTGAGTTGTGGCCCAGTGAAGAAACTCCATGGGCAGCAGGGTGCCTTATAAATACACACCCCCAAACACCCCTTTGTCCTTCCTTCTATCAGACTGTGGAATCTATCACCTACTCAGTCACCACTCTGCGCAGTCCCAGCAAGGTGGCTGTGCCTTCCCAGGAACTTTCCACTGACAACCCAAGAAGACAATGCTTAACTCAGCAGAGTGGCTCTCAGGGGCCACTGTGTCTGGCTTTCATTCTGAAAATTACATTTCCTCCTTATCCTTAGCTACTGGAGCCCCAGGATTACTTTAATTCCTCCTCTGTACCCACTGGAAGGAGGCACTGCGAGAATAGACCTGAGAACCCAGACCTGAGGAGAAGCTTCCCAGCCACGCGCATCACTGGGACCTTCCTTTGCTCCTATTACCTGTTCCCTAGCACTGGGTCAGTATTTGGGGTGGCCAATGAATCCTTCCTCCTTCAGAAGGGCAGACCGAGGCTTTTGGCTCCCATCTTAGTGAATCTAGGACTTCTTCAGGCATCTGGAAAAAAATCCACAATTTGGGGATTTATAAAGAAGTGACTTTAAAAAAACAAAGGAGAGTGGGGGTGTCCCCTCTATGATGGGGTGAGCCACACCTGCAGAACCTTGTATGTTTTGGAGAGCACATGCAGAAAACTAAATCCATACACTATGGATAGAAATCTCATTAATTTGAGAAGAAATTGAGACCAGATATTAGAAGAATGTATGATGGTTTTTATATGAGGGATAGAAAATCATTAGGCCTGACATTCATAATTCCCCTCATGCTGTATGTCCTGTGAATTATGAGCTGGCCAGTGACCGAGCCCTTGTGCCTCCACTCTGGCTCCCTCCCGCCCAGCCCACTCTCCTCCATCGCTGAGGTTGGGTCTGCATTTCTACCGCCAACCTCCATTATCAGAGGTTTATAACTTGGTCATAAAAACTGGCTTCATGGCTGGCACTTGGAATCTGAGGCCTCAATCCAGTGATATCCATCCTATGTTCATCTGGGGACTTCAAAAGTACATTTATTGGGAGGCAAAGACAGGAAATATTTTCTGAGGGACCAGTATTTGAGTGTATACATGTGTGAGTGTGCATAGAAGGTCTGGGAGTGTGTGTGTGTGTGACTGAGTACGTGTGTGATCATTTGTGCATTGTGTCATCACCGGAGCATTCCCTTGCTCTTATAACCTGTTCCCCAGCACTGGGTCAGTATTTGGGGAGACCAGTGAATCCTTCTTCCTTCAGAAGGGCAGACTGAGGCTTTTTGCTCCCATCTTAGTGAATCTAGCACTTAAGAGAACATGTGTGGATACGTGAGTATTCATGTGGATATGTGGTTGTGCATATGAGAGTGTGGGAACACAGCATGTGTGTACAGGAATGAATGTGTGCAAATCTTCATGTATGTTTGAATATGAGCTATGTGGGTACATGTATGAGGATGCACATGTTTGAGATCTTGTATATGTGCATGGTGCACATGTGTGAGCATGTGTGTGAGAATGTATGTGCCTGTGCTCATGTGTGTTGGTGGTGTCATGGGACAGGGAAGATTTTTAGTATTTCCATGGCTGCTTCAGTTAAAAGGCAAAACACTCATTCAGGCTCTGGCTCTATTTGGAAAGAGGAGGTCCCAGACTGCAGGGGTTTCTGACTGGAGTGTATGGGAGTGGAGGAGCTGGACAATAATAGCTCCCATGCTGAAGGCTTGCCATATGCCAGTCAGTGTACTAAGCATGCAAAAGGCCCTACTTCATCCTGTCCTGTGTGTGTGTGTGGGAAGCTCTTATTATCTGAAATCTGCGGGGAAGAGATGAAGATTCAAAGGAGTCAAGTCACTCACTCGTGTCTGCGCAGCAGTGCCGGGGGCCTCTCCAGGGCAGCAGAGGCAATGAGCATCCTTTGCAGCCCTTGAGTCTGGAAGGCACCTGGCGACCACCCAGTGCTCTATGGCCACCTGTCAAAGGTTTCCTGGAGGGACAGGTGCGTGGCCACCAGCAGTGCTGGTGGGTGTAGCAGGAGTGACACTGGAGATTACCTGGCCCAACAGAACCCTGTGTAAACTAGCTAAGACATGTGGTTTGGGGTCTCTGAGCACAGGGGAAGGCTGGAACAAGGCTCAGGTTGCCTTGGGGCTCAGTTTCCCCCCTGTTCCTCCTATCTGTCCCTCTTCTTTGTGTGCCTGACCTCTAGAGTTCCCAGGTGGATAAACAGCCTCTCTTCCCTGGTTCTGGTGGGAAAAGGTTTAAGGAAAGCACCTAATGGTCTGGCGCATGTCACGGGACCTTTGGAGTGGGAGGTTGCCTCTTACCTGAGGGAGGGTGTGGGGCAGATGAATGCTAAGTGTCCCCGAGGCATGCATGTTCCTTTAGAGTATGCAAAGGTCTGCAGCCTGCATATGTAGCCTCAGACGCATGTGGGATAGCTGCAGACTCCAGACTGTCTCCATGCTGGGTAGAACTGGACTCAGCCTGGTTTCCCACCAGCAGACAGAAGAAGGGAGGAGGACTGATGTGGAAGGTGCTGGAAGAAAGGTTTCTGGGGTGAAAGGACTGGACATTTTGCATGGAAAGAGAAGTGAGGGCTGAATTTGGAGCCCTAGGCACTATGAGTTCAGGCCAATGGGCTACCACCAGCAGGCTGTGGTGGTACTGTGATGGCACAAGGCAGCGTAGTGGAAACATACTGGAAAGACTATGAGATTCTTTCCCAAGGACTTGACCTCTAGTGACAGAGGTGTGGCTGCATGGAACACAGATCTAATCCTTGCCATGTGCATATCCCAGGAAGGTGGAGGAGCTCCAAGAGGGTGAGGGCCCGGCTGAGGTCACACAGCAGTAAGGGCCCCAGGGAGTCTGGGATGAAGATATTCTGACCCCAGCCCATATCCTGCCCTCAGTAGTGATTTAAAACTTCACCTCAGGAGTTAGTGATGGTGGGGAGGCGTGTCCTCCAAGCGTCTCCCTCCAGCACTGTGCCTCGGACACAGTAAGAGTTCAGCATGGGCTTGTTGAATCATCAGAATGTGGCTGGCTGGCAGGTTTTCCAGATTTTGCCTCAGGATGCAATGCTGGCTGGATCTGCAGGCCACTCTCACAGGAGGGGAACAGGGCAGAGGGTGCAGACATTTGTCTTTGATTAGGTTTTCACTCTTGGCTCAGCATGCACACAGTGAACATTAAATTCTTTGTCTTACAATTACATTAAAAGGTAGATAAGCCCTCATAAGCTTCCATTTGGCATTTCTGATTCTAATCCAACAAATCACCCTTTATCCTGGCACACTCTCAAGCGCGTGTGCTCCCATCTCCCGCAGAGCCTGCCAGCTCCAGCTGTGGAGACACACAGGAGGCAGGCCGCAAGCCTGGCCTCCTGGCCTAAGTTCTAGATTTGCAGGACTTCTTAGGCCCTTCTTACTCTGTGGCTCCCCAAAGGGGACACAGGGCAAACAGGTTTTCCTGTACTTCTATAATTATACAAGTCTCAACCATCAGGAGCCAATAAAGGAGAAGATAGGAAGCAGGGCCCTGTCTGCCTCTGCAGGGGCCAATGGCATCTCACTGTGTCATTTCTGTCCTTTCTTGCCAAGCAGCAGGGCAGGTGCTAAGCAAAGACTCTAGTCTTCCTTGAGGAGTCCCAGACCAGGGAGCTCACTCCTGGGGAAGGCCCAGGCTCTCCAGCATTGCCTCTTCCATATTCGTGTGTTATTGTATTGGAGACTTTTGTCCCTTTTCTTTGGAAGTCTTGCTCTCTGTAGAGGAGAGAAACCAGGAAAAGCTCTAGGGTCTGGAAAATGAGATGAAAAGAAAGAATTCTCAGGTGGCCCTCCACGGGGATAGCCCCTGTTAGAAGCTGATTGGGTGTAGGTTGAAGTCACCTTCTCCTTCACAAGTGGTTTATTGACAAGTACTTGGCCTGAAGCAGGTGTTTCATAGTTTTGTACAGCCAAGAACCTCTGTCCAGGGGGGAGTCTTACCATCATGCAGAGGAGATTTTAAAGTTCATGGGCAGTTTTATCACCAGGTAATCAATTGAGTTTCTCAGGTGAAACAGAAACCAAGTGGTAGGGGACACACATCTGACCTGTGGCAGAGGGTCCTGACAGCTCCTTTTCCTTAGTGCGTTCCTTAGTGGGTTGGAGCCGCTCACTCCCCATAGTGTTTTGGAGTAATGTTGATTCCTACCCTCCAGGCTTAGGACCAAGGTCAAGAACTCTGAAGATAGAGTACCCCATTCCCTTGCCAGGTACCCCTGGGGAGCCACTGCTGGCATCATCTGGCTTCACAAAGGGAAATGTCTAGCCTGGCTTTAAGGTCATCACCCCAAGTGCTTCTTAGGGGACATCCCTAATCCTTTCATCCCTGTCTGCTAAGGATGCCTTGGACCACCTGGTACATCTCCACCAGAATCCTCTCCATGTGCTCCAGGGAGTGGAGTGGAGGACTTGTCATGGCTCGCTGTACAAGTCTCAATCAGGACTAGCCGGGCATTCTCTCAAGAAGGAAGGAGCTGGGGCCAGGAAGCAGGCTGTGATAGGAAGGGAAGCTGTGTCCAGGGAAAATGGTAGAGGTCAGCCCAGGACTGGCTCAGCCTTGTTCTACCCTGGCCTCTGGAGTTTCAGGCTGGCAGCCCCATATTCCCATGGGTGTCCTGAGCTAGGGGATTCTCTGCTGGCTCTTTCCTGTCCTGGGCAGTCTGCTCACGGCCTGTTTGCTGATCCAAGCTCCATGCCTGCTCCTGGCATACAGCATTGATAGGTAAAATGTGACTTTTGTCCTCTGAAGTGCATTGGGTAATACATATTTTTTGGAGGAGAACTAGTCCTGATAGGTACCCTAACATGAAAAGGGGGTTTTCCATTTCAAGAGGTTTAAGATAACCTGCTTACCATATATACTTTATTGAATTGTGTTTCCCCCAAACATATAAATGCCTTAAGCCCCAGTACCTGTGAGATCACTTTTGGAAAGAGTCTGCGTAATTAAGCTAAGGATTTCTAGATGAGATCACCCTGGATTTAGGACTCACCATAGCTCCAATTTTTGTTATCATATGGGAAAGGAGAGGGAAATTTGACCCAGGTAGGGAAGATGACCAAGTGAAGATACAGGCAGCACTAGGGGTGATGGAGCCCTGAGCCAAGGACTGCTTAGATCCTTAGGAAAGGGAAGGGTAAGAAGGGACTTCCTTAATAGCCTTGGAAAGATTGCAACCTGGAAAACACCTTGATTTTGGACTTCTGACCTCCAGAACTATAAAGATAAATTTCTGTTATTTCAAGCCAACCAGTATATGTTACTTTGCTGCAGCAGCTCCAGGAAACTGATTCACTGCGTGCCCTCTTTGCAGCTTTAGAGCTTTAAATACACTAAAGGACCTGACAAGTTCCACCAAAGGGGCAGAAGTAGTTAACCCACATGTCTAGACCTGATATCCTCTAGAAAGCAGAGCCAGAGACAAGGGCTTGTGTGTAAGTGATTCACTTTGGGGATGTGATCCCAGTGAAATTGCTGAGGGCAATCGTGTCTTTCTTTTCTGCAGACCCTCTGAAACTCCATGTAGAACACACTTCAGAATTGTCTGCCTGAGACAGAAGACGGAAGAATTTATCCACTGTGATTGATCACCCATCAGACAGGAACTGCTGTGGTTGTTAACTCCACTGGAATCTTAGGTATGGATGTATACCAGAATGGCTGGGAGGCTTCCTGGGCAGAAGCAGAGAGCTTTAGAGCACAAGCAAGTGATTGGAGGGTGAGGAGGGAGGTGGGCACTGCCAGAAGCTGGTTTCTTTTGAAACAGCTGGAGCCAAGTGGCCAGCTGAGATAGGCACTGGGTGGTGACCATCACACCAGGAGTACCCCTGCTTTGTGAAACCTGGAAGTTCTTCTTGTTAGTGCGCACTGAAACCTTGAGGCATGTGGGTCAACAGTAAGTCTCCCTGATCCCTTAAGAAAAGTACATGAAACTGCAAATGGGAAATTAGTTTGTGGCATTTGGAACATCTCCTTTCATTCACTGATTCACTCAGGAGTTTGCTAATTTAGCAAAACTTCTCTTAGTTTTTGTGGGCCAAGTTCCAGAGCAGTGTGGCAGGACAGAGGGAAACAGGCCTTTTCTTCATCCTGGTCCTAGAGAGGCTCATGATCTGGGGCAGGGCTCAGGAACAGTTTTTCCATTAAGGACTAGACAGTAGTTCTGGCACTGTGGTTCTTAATCTTTGTCAGTGGTGTAACCCGCAATCAGCCTTGGACAGAATGTAAGTGAGTGTGCGTAACTGTGTTCCAATAAAACTTTACTTACTAAATTAGGGACAGGACTTTGAGCCATAGTTTGCTGAACTGTGATATATGAGCTAGGTTTTGATGGAAGAGTTGGAATTTGCCAGTTGGTAAAATAAGAGAAAGGCATTCTGGATAGGTAGCTCTGCCTGAGAAAGGAGCAGGATTCTGGAAAATGAGGCTTTGGATAAATTGTGGAATAAGGAAAATTGAATGTTGCAAGAAGAAAATAATATTCACAATTAATAAAACTCAGGGCTAGATTCTCCAGGAAATATTTCAGATGAGACAGGTAGTGGGCAGTTTTGAAAGCAGACTGGAGGAGGTGGAGAAGACAGCCTCTTCTTTCTGTGTTGGGATGCTTCCCCAGGCCTATACACCAGAGCCTTCAAATGGGCATGAAGGACTGGTGCAGAGGCCTTGCCTGGGACTGGGGGTAAGCAGGGCATCACAGAGCCCCCCATGCTGTTTGCCTTAGCCTCTTGTCAGTCCAGTGGACCACAGCCATTCAGGCTGGTGTTAACCAGTTGGGCCCCAGAGCTGGGACAGTCCAGATTTGGTGACATAACAAGCCACTTGGGGCCAGTTGGTGGTGCGTTAACCATGTAGGCTGGGGTGAGCTCTGCTGTGGTCACCCTTCTGCCAGCTCCAGGGTCTCAGCACAGGCTGCACCTTGGACTACACCACAGGCTTCCCGCACCTGTGGGTACCAGGTATCCATCCAGCAGCTAAGTGCAGCAGACTATCACCATTCTCGCTATTCATCAGGGGAGCAAGATGTGCCAGCCAAGGGCCTTCGGATGCTGATACCCTGAGTTTTCCTGGTACAGGAATCATGGCCTTTGGGGTGGGCTGCACCTTGCCTTCCAATGACAATTTCTGGGTTTTGAATTGAGGTTCTCTATTTATTCCAAGATCCTACTCTCTGCAGAACAAGGAGGAGTGTGTGGGAGAGTGTTAGGGTAAAATGAAGACTCTTGTTTCTTCTGATTGTGTATCACAATCAACACTGACTCCTGAGGTGTTGGAGAAAGGGCTCCTCACAGGCCAAGCAAGCCATCCTTACTGCAGCAGTAGATTCTAGGTGGGTGTCCTCTAACCCAGATCAGTCCTGATGCTACTTACTTGCAGACAATGTCTGATCCCACAGTCAGGCTCACTTCCTAAGACTTCTGCCCTCTAGCTCAGATGCCAGCCACAAACTCCAGAGCATTTACCTGTGCTTCTGACAGATCATGGTTCCCCCATTTCAAACCTTTGAGTCCACTGGTTTGTTCGATAGACTCACATACCTCAGGGAAACACTTACATTTCCTGGTTCACAAAACGTGCAGGTGAAGAGATGGATGGAGTAAGGCAGGTTGGAAGGGACATGGAATGTCTGTGCTCTCTCTGGGAATGCCTCTCTCCAGAAGCCTCCTTGAGTTTGACTATCAGAAAGGTCTTTGAGATTTGTCCTTGTTCATAAGCATGATTGCTAATAGACTAGCAAGGCCTGTCCACCACTGGTCTCTCTATGCAGCCTTCTTCCTTGCAAGGTATGGGGTAGGATCCTTCTGGAATTTAAGAAAGGTCTTGGGACCTACTATGGCTCAAAGGTAGGTCAGAGAATTTCTTTATGGCTCGCAAGGTAGAAAACTGGGGTAAGAATGGTTTCTGTGATTTGTCTTGGGGAAGAGGAATTCTAGATTCTAGGGCCTGACTTGGGGAGGGAGTGGTGAACAAGGAATCGTGGATGAGACCAATACATACATATGCATTCATGTATCTTAATAGTACAGAGGGTGAGATTAGTGAAAAGAAAAGCTCACTGTCAGTTGTCACAGAAATGCCAGTGGCAACCACTGAACCTCTGGCATACAACTGTTAAGTATGTCTTTTTGCCCATGCATCAGTGAATCAGCTGATGGTTCCGCTGACATGGACCTGGTTTAGCAAGCTTCACTCATGAAGCTGTGATCACTTGCATGTTGGCTAGTGGCCTTTATGACCTTCAGTGTCTGAGCTTGTGGCTGGGCCTATTGGACCAACTTGGCTCAATTCCATGTGTTTCCTCCTTTAGCAACTTGGCCAGGCTTGTTCTGTGAAGAGAGAGGGCCCAGAGAGAGTGGCTGTGTGGCCTTCAAAGGGGAGTAGTCCCTTCCACTTCATTCTGGTAGATAGCACCTCTTCATGGCACTTGCTGCATAGTCTCTTGATCAGAAGCTTGGGCACAGCAAAGGGTGAAGGATTAGGGCCATTTTTTTTCTTGTTTTCTTTCTTTTTTTTTTATTTAAGTGAAGAAAAAAAAAGACATATATAACAAAGACAACAAGCAAAAGAGACAAACAAATGACCAGAGTAAATGCACAACAGTAACATTGCAGGTTTACAAAGCAGGATGATAGAAACTTAACAATGATTGCAATATTGTGTCTCATTATCTTTAAAGTGGTTGCTACATTAACAGATACAGACATGTAAAATTGATCTAATCATATGAGCAGTAATTGTTCTTTCTCAATAATGAATACATTCAGCAGTGTGTTAGTTTTAATTATCTTACATATACATATATACAGATTTATATCTTTTCCTTTTCCCTTTTCTCTTTCACCCTTTTCCCTTCCCAATTACTTTTGCTCTTGAGTTGTTTTTTACCCTTACATAGTATTTAGTATAGATTTTGGATCTTATATACTTTTTCAGTTTCTTACACTAGGGAGACAATACGGTATTTACACATGTGAGTTTGATTTATCTCACTTATGAGTATGGTCTCAAGTCGTGACCATTTACTTATAAAAGTCTCAATGCAATCTTTTTTAATAGCTGAGTAGTACTCCATTGTATAAAAATACCACATTTTTTTAATCCAGTCTTTGATTGATGGGCACTTGGGTTGTTTCCAAGATCTGGCTATTACAAATTGTGTTGCTATAAACATGGGTGCACAGGTATCACTGTGTTATGATGTTTTCAATTCTCCTGGGAAAATGCCCAGAAATGGGATAGCTGGGTTGAATGGGATCTCTAATCCTAGCTTCTTGAGGAATCTCCACACTGATTTCCACAGTGGTTGCACCAGTCTACACTCCCACCAACAGTGGAGAAGAGTTCCTTTTTCCCCACAGCTCCTCCAGCATTTGTTGTCGGTTGATTTTTTAATCTTGGCCATTCTTTCTGGAATGAGATGGAATCTCAGTGTTGTTTTAATTTGCAATACCCAAATGACCATTAATGTTGAACATTTTTTCATATATTTATTTGCCATTTGTATTTCTTTCTCTGAGAAGTGTGTACTCATCTCAGATGCCCATTTTTGGATTGGGTCCTTGAATTTTAGGGGCCTGATTTCTTTTAATTCTTTATATGTTTTAGATAGAAGTCCTTTGTCTGATGGACGATTGGCTTTCTATATGCCGTAAACTAAAACTAGATCCATGCCTATCACCATGCACTAAAATAAAGTCAAAATGGATCAAAGATCTGAATATAAAAACAGAGACACTAAACTTACTAGAAGACAGAGTAGGTAAAAATCTTGATGACATAGGAGTAGACAGGGAGTTCATGAACAAAAATCAAATTGCACGGGAAATACTTCCCAGAATCAACAACTGGGATCTCATCTTACTAAAAAGTTTTTGCATGTCAAAGGAAATCTCCAACAGATTAGGCCATTTTTGCAACTGGCCTCCACCAGGTGGACTTCCCAGCGTGGAGCAGAAACTAGGGAATGGCCTGCTTCCTGGATAAGCATTTCTGGGTACTGTAGACAGAACCTACCCTTTACATTGTTCTCATCCTTCCTGTAAGGCATAGTTTTGGCAGCCTGGCTTGCTGTCAGCTTCCTCCAACCACCCTGCCTTTAAGGGATCTTCTGGAAAGGAGATACTAGCAGGAGGTCAATTCCATTTCCTCACCTCCCGTTCTCCAGCTCTTCTTATGGGAACCAATCACTGGAAGCTTTTTTAGTGCAATGGTTTCCCATCCAGGCTACCACTAGTTTTACCCAGCACACCTTTCAGGAGGTTCTGCCATTTATGGGGCACTTTGTGCTAGGCACGCTGGGTGCTCTGTGTGCATTACTTCCTTCAGTTCCCACAGCATCCTGTGAGCTCCTGCTCATCATTTTACCTAAGTGAAGTAACGGAACAACTTATCAGCTAGTAAGTGGCTGAACCAGAACTGGTCTGACCATTGACACTGCAGAATTCCCTTACCCGCATCCCAGGGGTTGGAAGACTAAGACCTTTTTAGTGAAGTGACAAACTCCTGCTTCTCTACCCTGGGAAGGGTTTGGCAGATGAATGTTAAAGTTTTTTTTTTGTTTTAATTTTTTCCCTTCAAGTTTCCATCTGTTCATGCAGCAACTGAATTTATGCACGTTCAGGCACCATCTGTGACCACAACCCCACTTCCAAATCCAAAGCATTTTTCCTTTTTGTACTTGACATGCATGATGGCATGGTGGTCCAGAATAAATCACTTCTGGATTGCCAAAGTTCCAGGAGCCTCCACAGAAATTTTTCTGAGGAAGGAAGAAGGAAGAAAGGATTTTGCTAAGCTGGAATATTGTTTTTCAGATGTGGGCCATTTCTTCTAGATGACATTTCAGTGGGATCCCATCTGCTGGCTGTGTTTCACACTGTCTCTTTGTTGTCTCAATTGAGAGCAGGCCATGCATACCACTAGGCTTCTGCATGAATGTGTGTGCATGCATGTGTGTGTGTGTGCACAAACATCCCTGTGAGCCTATACTTCATGACTTTAAAAGCTCTTCTCACTGCTTTTACCTGCAAGGCCCTCATTACTGCAGTCATCCAACTTGGCACTTGGAGACAGTTGACCTGACCTGAAAGATGGAAGAAGTGATGGTTCTGTGATTTTGCAACTTTCAGGTTTTTTTTCACCCACACAGTGTTCAGAGAGGCCAGAAGCGAGGGTTTGATCTCTAAGCCCCCCAAAATCATTTGTATTTTAGAGTCTGAAAGCTGAATTTAGGAATCTATTTCTCTCCTCAATCCTTTCCTGAACTGCCCGATAGTTTTCTGACTATACTATGGTCAGGTAAAGTTCCTGTTTTTCTGCTATTTTCTTGTCATTTCTGTTCACAAACCTTCCATGGATAATATGTGTCATTGTTGTGATCTTCACGGCTGATCTCTCTTGTTCCTGAAGGTGGATTGCTAAGTCCTACCTTGCTGTTTGTGGGTCCATTATACTTCTTCCTTCTCTTCATCTTTCCATTCCCTACCCTGCCTTGTCCAAGAGGCTCCCCTGCTTACGTTACATCTCTGTTCATGAAAGCAGATGCCCTGGCATTCTCTGAGAGTTAGCCTGAGGTGACACAGGGCCCTTTCTATGTCTTCCCCATGGGTGTCTCCTCTTGTGCACCACGCCCAGGGTGGCCTGCATTTGCTGGGTTCAGAGGGTGCTCTGGATAGAGTACTATATGCATGTGCTCAGTGAACTCTCATTTTCTCAGAAGGTAGAGGGTTTGTTTGTGGGGAAGATGCCATAGGTGTGACCTCCACTGGTAAGGTGGGGCCCGGTGATACTTTCCTGGGAGGGTGTGGAGGATCAGCTACCATAGTCTGCACAATGAGTTCATTCCAGGGTCTGATACCTGCTGATCCCAGACCTGCATGTGTGGAGGACAGAATACAAGAAGGCAGGCAGATAGTGAAAGTTCAGCATCATGACCTGCACAAGGTGTCAGCGATGGAGGGCACTGAGTACTTCCTGAAGAGAGATCACTCTGGCTCTCAGAACCCTCTGTAGGAGGAAGCAGTGTGGGGAAACAGCCAAATATTCCTGTGACCCGTTTTTAGAGATGAAGAAATTTAGGCTAAGAAATGGTGAGGTGACCTGCCCTAAAACCACCTAGTCACCAAATTCTATCGGACTTGCTTCCAAATCTCTCCTGCATCTCACATACTCTAGAAGAAGCTTTCTCCCATGAACGAATCTGCTACTCTCCGAGTGTTTGTGCCTCCCACTCAGATTTATACCTTGAAATCCTAACCCTCAAGGTAATGGTTTCAAGAGGTGAGGCCTTTGAGAAGTGAGCAGATCATGGGGGAAGACTGCCTGAATAGGATTAACTCCCTTAAACAAGAAGTTCAAGACTGATTCCTTCTTTTCCTGCCATGATTGGTTAAGGTGAGAATCTTCCAGTACCCTAACCTTGTACTCCTGCAGTCTCCAGAACTGTGAGAAATAAAGTTTAGTTGTTTATAAGCTACCCAGTCTGTGCTACCTTTCTCTAATAGCTTGGATGAAGTAAGGGAATGTGCTCCCTTTCCTGATCCATTTCTGAGTCATCCATGGCTTTCACACTCGTTGCATGTAGAGCAGCAAGGCACAGTGTCTAAAGATACCAACTTTGAAAGTAGAAAGACTGAGTTTGAAGTGTCCCTAGCTCTGTGACCCTGTGGACAGCAGCAGTGTTTTCTGTTTGGGGTAATTCTGTCCCATCCTTTCCTTTAAGAACCTGTACGTGGTCACGTCTAGGAAGTCTTCCAGTTCTCCTGGCATTCCACCTTACATGCTCCATGACTCCTCGGCAGGATTGTTCTGTCTACCTGCAGACTGACTTCTTTTCCTGGGTGTTCCACAGGTTGGTAGTTGTGACTAGGACCTCAGAAGAGCCCGCAGAACTGGCATCAGCAAACATCAGACCAATGGACCAGTCATAATCTTAAAGCAGCAAGAGCCTCCCAAAGCCCACCCTTTTTCCTACAGGGTTGTCTGTAGAGTCCAGCACCCTTTCCACTGCCCCTCAGCACAGAGGCCCACCACTCCTCTGGGCAGGCAGCCCATCCTGCAGCAGTGAGCCCATAAGCATCTGGATGTACCAGTCTGCCTCCAGTCTGCAGGGGGTACATCTCAGGCAGGAAGATCAAGACATACATTTTCTTTTAATTAGAAACTAACGAGCCATGGTTCCCCAGCTGGTCAGTGTTGTCAGGGTCATGTCCTGTTAGCTGGAGGCTGAGCCTGTGGCTGTCTGTTGCAGGGCTGCAGAGTGCCCAGCCAGCTTCTACTCCGTGAAGATCCATGTGCCAAGTCCCCAGCAGAGCCATTTGGTGGGACCATGGCAGCCCGAGTAGGAAGAGCATGGCTGAATTCTTGGGGTAGGAGTGGCTAGCTTTCTCTCCCTTTTCTGTTCCTGCCTTCTTCTTGGCAAGAGAGATCTGGGGCCCCCTCCAGGTCTCTACTTAGCTGGTCCTTTGTGATGAAGGCTTGGGTATTTCTATGGCTATGATCTCCATACATTGTCCTCAGTATCTTGGGCAAATGGCAATGCCCAAAATACTGTGGTCATATGCCCATCCTTTCTGAACCAAGGCAGTGATGACAGTTGCTGGAAACTTTCACCACTTATGGAACAATTGGAGGAGAATGACCTTCTTTGAACTCAAGGCCAGGGACTTATATCTGTGTCCTGCCTCTTTAGAAGTGAGCATGCCCAAAGCCTCTGTTTTGGCCTGTGTCCAGATGTCCCCCCACAGCCTCATGCAGTCATGGAATTTTTATTCGGAGGTGGCTGCATCTAGAGTGTGTGATAGATTCCTAGTACAATGCTTTGGGTGTCAGGTATTTTGTCTCAGCAGCAAGAAAAGTAACTAAAGCAGCCTCTGAACTGATACACAGGTGGTGTTGTGGTCTGCCTTTTCTTGGATGTGTTGCTTCCCTTTCTTGGTCTTAATTTTCTCATTCACAAAGTGAAACAATAACAAAATCACCAAAGTTCTTGTGGAAAAACCCCTAGAAAACCATTATGCAAAATGGGGGCAGGCTTTCTAGGCTGTGCTGCACTGTTCTAGAAGTTGGTGGTCAGTTGTCACCAAGCACAGAGCAACCAAGGATGTGCTACCATTGCAAAGGAGCGGAGGTGAAGTAGCACTAATGGTTCATATCATAGTTGGGAGGATGCCCAACAAATAAACCCTGACACATTTAATCAAGTCAGTGTACAGCTAAGTGGGACTTTTAGAGCCAGAATAATGCCACTTGGGCATTTGAAACCCACCTCAAGGATGTAGGGCCACAGTGTTGTGGAGAGCAGAGAGGGGGCCCTCTGTAGGTGCTATAGAATGAGGTTCTGCTGATTCCCTCTGATAATGTCATCTGAGTCCTCATGGGCTGGGTATGGATAGTGACAAGTTCTGGACATTGCCAAGCTGAGAAGTGGGTGCTTGATCATCTGTGCCATTGCCTGATGGGGATGTGGAAAGAGCTGTTATGCAGGGGCCTGAATCTCTTCCCCATTTTGCCATCTCATGGTGCCCAGCTAGGGAGCCCTAATGGCCACAGAATTCTAAGACAACAGACCCCTTGCACATTGGTCCTAAAAGGGCCCCATGAGCACTGAGCCCAAATCTCTAGAGGTTATTGGAAGGGATGGGTCAAATGCCAAGAGGTATGAATTTCAGGTCTGGAGACCTTGAGCTTGTCTCTGCCTCTCATTAAGTTCAGTGTTCCCAAGAGGAGAAGGAGAAGGAGGAGGAGGAAAGATTTGGGTAGGCAGTTGCTAAGAGCCTTTTTATCTGTGACATGCTTATGTTCATAAAAAAGAACCATTACAAATAAAAGAAGAAAGAAGCATGATAAAGTCTCATCAGTCATCATTTTCCAAGTTTTCTGTGTATTTTTTCATCAGAAGACAAAATGTGACTAGACCATATGCTGGGCTAATTGTTCTCTAAACAGAATTTAAACATTTGAATATGCTTGCAAGAGCAAGGCAAAGTGAGGGAAGCAGTGGGAGCAGGTGGGGGCAGATTCTTCTCCAGGGGTGTGCTACAGGACCGCAGCCTCTATTCTCGGAGCCCTGGGAACTGCCTGGGCAACAGGTGGCCTTCCCCGGCCTAGATTGGGGTGACCCATGGTTCTAGCTTCATTCATTCACTCTGCAAATATGAATGGAGAACTCAGCCCAAGTCTGGCCTAGAACTGGGTGTTGGGAACCCAAGGGTCACAAGATCAGCAGAGGTCTCTGCCCCCAAGCTGGCTAGAGAGACAGGCAAGATACTGAGGAATTGCAGCTCTGAATGACAAGTGTTGGGGTTGGAAGGCTCACAGTGGGGCTGGGGAAGCCAAGTGAAGGTTCGAAGAGTCTAACACCCAAGTGGCGGCCTATGAGGGGAGGAGAGCCAGGCTGAGAGGAGCAGGAAGCATTTCTGGAGGAGAGGACAGCTTGTGTGAGGGCCAGAGCAGGAGGAGGGTGGCTCATGGGAGCCTGCAGGAGGTCAGGCATGCCAAGAACTGAGAGAGCACCAGGGAGAGGTGAGGTAAGATGGGGCTGGGGTCTGGCCGAATCTGGCATCTATGGCCAAGTTGGGCAGCACTGACTTGACCCTGTGTGTGGTGAAGAGGGGCTGAGAAGTGTAATGCTGGGAGACAACATGACAACTCTGGGTTTCAGTCCCCTGATGAGATGTCAAGTAAGCTGAGGACGTGCACCCTGCTGCTCCTCCCATCAGTCCTTCTGCCCCTCCAGGGGTTCCTGCTGGCCTTCTCAGGCCAGTGCATGCTCCAGATCTTCTTGGTGCATAAGCGGAGACCAGTCTGTGGCAGGAACTGGCAGGTGCTCCTGGGAGTGACCTGGCCCCTTATGACCCAGCTGTAGGTACAGAGTCTAGACTTCTGGGTACAGATATGGAAGCAGGAGCATGAGGAGTGGCGAGGGGTAGAAACTGTTGTTATTATTCAGTGAGGCAGCACCATAGGCAGGATCAGAGCTTGTGCACACCAGCCCCTGGCTTGCTGTGTCCACCTGTTTCCCAGCCCTGGACAGTGAACACATCTTTTGTGGCCTGGCTCCTGTCAGCAGCTGTGATGGAGGCTGCTGAGGAAGGAGGTCCAAGAAGAAGAAAGACTAGGGCCTCAACTGCAGGAGCCTACTCACCCAGGAAGAACCAGGTGTTGCCCGTTCTGCCCTAGTGGAGGCAGAGATGGGAGGCAGTGCCCACTGAGCTCCTCCAGGGATGGTGGATGGGAAACCACAAACCCAAGAAGAAGGGGCTACAGGTGAGGTGCGTAAATGTAAAATCCTGAGGACCAAGTGACAAAACAGCCCAAGCTGGGTGGCTCAGAGACAAGAGCCCCATCTGCCAGCCTGGGATACCCCCAACAGTCCTCTTCTGTCTGTGCTGCCCACTGCCCTATGGCAGCTGAGATGAAGGAGAACTGACAGATGCACTCAAATATGGTTTGGTTCAAAGAATGAGCTTAATTAGGCATTTAAGCCTGTAGTTGTGAGTCCAAAGCTTTCTCTCTTTTTGGTGTGCGATCCAGGAATGTTACTGAGGCTCATTTACAGAGGAAGGTTCAGATAGTTGAGGGTTATAAAGCAGATGGTCCCATTGTTAAATCTGACCTTTCTCCCCGACCTCCTGGGTAGGTGCAGTGGGTCCACTCGCGGGCTGTCCCTCCCTGCAGAGCAGTAGGCCTCGGCTAACCTGGCCCCGGGGATGGGAGGGCAGTCCAGGCCTCAGGCCACACTCTGGGCCTCCTAGATAGGCCAGCGCGGGCATGTGATGGGGCATCTGGGTCCCTGGCCAAGCAGCTGAGCACTTCTTTGCAACCTCCACACCTCAGGACCCAGAGTCCAGGCTCTTTTCCCTCTACAAGCTGGAGCCTGTGTCCCAGGTCCATCACCCGGCCACTCATCAGCACTGGGAAAAGGGCTTGGGGTGGGGGTGGGGCAAGAGCCCTGGCCCATAATGGAGAGGCTTCCTGGGGGCCTTGAGTGACTTCCTCACCCACACATCTGGTCCTCCAGTTTCAGATCCCCATTTCCTTCCCTACCTGCTCCTGTGTTGCCCGCTCCCTGTCTCTCTTCCTAGTCTCTCCTCTGCCTCCATCGCCATCCCTCTTAGTCCCATCATGCACAGCCTCTCCCTCTTCTTCCCCTAGCCCTCCTCTGTGCCCCCTGCAGCCTCTTTTGCTCCTCTCCAGGCAGCAGGGCTGTTCACAGGGCTTGATCCACCATGCACACTTCTGCTCCCAGCCCTGGATCACCTGTCCAGGTCTCCATGTCTGTGTAATCCCGTCTCTTGCTTCCTGTCACCCATCCAGCGGCTGGCTTTCCCACACAAAGGTAGATCCCTCACAAAGAAGAGCTTGGGTGCCACTGTCAAGAGATACCTGTTCCTCATGAAATCACAACCCTCACAGGTCCTGGGAGGCTGAGATACAGCCTCCAAAGGCCCCAGAGTTAAAGGTTGCGGAAGCCAGAACATAGGTGCTCCTGAGGAGCCCCTGGGATCCAGCCTGGGGTCTTTACCAAGGGGAGCTCTGTGACTGAGCCACACTGCTCAGGCAACTCACATCACCAATAACATTCTCTGCTCATGCCATCTGCAGGCTGCTGTCCTGGAGATGCAGCCTGGTGCCCACTCAGGCAGCCCCTTCCTCTGGAGCTTGAACCCAACACCTTTGCATGGAGCTAAAATCCCTGCCCTTTTATTAATTTTTATTTTGAGAAAGGGTCTAGCTAGATCTCTAAGTTGCTGGGCTGGGGTCAATCCTCCTGCATCAGCCTCCCAGGGTGCTAGAATTATAGTCACAAGCCACTGCACTTGCCTTGGGCTTGCACTGAACCCTCCTGAGCTTCCTCTGTGTTTGGGGCCCCCACCTCAATGGAGGGACACTCTTGAGTGACTTTCATTCCTTCAAAGAGGGCACCTCCCTGTGAGGCGCCTCCCAGGGTCTCTTGCAGCACGGTGTGGTCAGTACTGAGAGCCCTGGCAGCTCCCAGGGGTAGCCCCACAGATGTGTCCTCCAACCTAGTAAGACCTATCTGCTGTCTCATAACACAGTGGTAGACTGACAGAAGACTGGTTTCATTTACAGATGTTCCAAAATGCAGAGTGCTGAGTAACAGGTGAAGCGCTGCTGTGGGTAGAACTGAGCCTTGCCAAGATCCTGCCGAGATACGGCCTCCACTCCAGGGAAGGGAAACTGAGCTTGGCCTGAAATCTCCCCAGCCTTCACTTCTGGACAGAGAGGCAGCCCAAGTACCCCCAGGCTGTATCTTCCAGCACCAGGCAGCTCACACCGTCCAGTGCCAGCAGTGCCTGCTGCCGCCTGGTGCTCCATAGAACCTGCAGTGGAACTGTGAATGTTTAGCTTCTTATCTGCTCTTCTGAATGGTGGAACCTGGGAGGCGAGGTTGCCCCTTATCTGACAGTGCTGCCTTTATTCCCCCATACAGGGGCTGAGGCCCCAAGAGGGCAAGGGGAAGCCTGCAAGTTCGGGGAGCTGGGGTGGAGAGCAGGGGGCCTGATAACTGTTGTGCTGGGGAGCACCCTCTTCTTGTGGAGTTTGGCTAAGGGGTGGCTGGGGCTAAAGGGCAGTTCTGAGAACCAACAGGCGGGGATCCAGTTGCCCAGTCTGTAACTGCAGTCAGTCCTCCTTCAGCTGTCACTGGGCTTTTGGGGGGTTTCCAAGGGGCCAGGGCATGGGCCTAACGGGCAGAGACACAGTTGGTCAGTCCTAACACCCAAAGCTGAGAACTATGCTGAGGGGCAGATGCTTACTGGGGGTAGCCATGGGCTGTTCTGCATCCTGACTCTGTGGTCACCCACAGGGGCCTCCTGGAAGTTTCTGCACTGCTTGTCTACTCCTGCCCTTGGAGAAGCTGATAATCATGTAACAAGTGAAATCCCTTATTTTGCACAGTGCCTGGCATGCAGGAAGCCCTCACTCAATATTCTCGCTGACAGTTTCCACAGGGCACAGAGGCAGCTGTGATGGGAGTGATAGAGCTCTCATTTGGAGACTGAGGCCTGCTCTGGTCCATCTCTGCTGTTAGCAGAAGGCAAGGGCAAAAGCTAACATACAGCTTGGGAGGCACAGTGAGCTATGTAAAGGACATCCTGATGAGTGGCCTCTCAGAAAACTCTTCTTTGGAGCTCTTAGAAGGTAAAAGTGACTAAGGTAGAAGGGCAAAATGACCAAGGTGTCCCCACTACACCAAGCACCCTGCCTACTCAAGGCCAGCACCAATTTGAGGGTAGCTAGCTGAAACAGGAAGATGTGTGAGGAAGGCAGGCTCCTATTGGCCCAACTGTGACCCATGCGTCAGAGGCTGTCTGGGCTCGCATGTAGGTGAGGCTTTGGAGGTTTCTGGAGCAGAAGGGGAGAAGACAGGAAGGGCTGACAAGCTGGGAGATCTCAGGACTGCGTCTTCTGCAACCCAGGAGAGCTGAGTCAGCCTGTGAGGACAGGTGCCCAGACAGTGGGGATCTGCATTCTGGCCACGCAGCCCTTAGGCACTCTGACTTAGGATTTTTGACTTAATCAATTTTATCATGCAGGATGGGAAGGACAATGGAAGAAGAGTCTGTTAACACTGGGCCTGATGGGAGGTTTGGGAGGCTCGTTCGAGGCTTGGACACACACACAGAAGGGCAAGATGTGCAGCCAGTGACCACAGCGGAGCATGGTACCTTCATTCCACTCTGCTGTCTCCCACTCTGGGTCACCTGGGAGCTTAGTGGACAAGGGGCTTCCCTCATGGAGAATCTGGAGCCCAGAGAGGTTCAGTGATGTGTTCAAGGTCACACAGCCTGCTCAGACTAAAGGCAGAGGAACGATCTCAGCTTAAAGAGCTGCTCCCTTCCTCCCTCCCTTCCAGGGCTCTCTGTGTGCGAAAGGAACATGAATCACCAGGAGACTCGGAAAGAGCAGCACCCTGCCTCCTGCTTCTGTCTCCCAATGTGAGAAGCACGTTTCTCCACCTACTCTCTGTCATCCCCAGAGACGGGGCTGGGTGTGTGGGAGGTGCGAGCGCGTGGACTCCGTTGGTGGTCTGGTTTTGCTGTTATTGTCTCCTGCTGGTGACAGCAGTCTGGGCCAGCAGACATGGATTTCTGGCCAACCTTGTGTCCGGAAGCCAGGCTGACTGCCAGAGCTGGTTGTAAGGGTAATGTTGCTGCCATGGAGCAGCCCTGGGAGGCCCCGCTGGGGCCTGTCTCTTGTCCCCCTGCTGCCCTTGTGCCACTTGGCACTCCCTTAGCCTGTGATGATGTGACTCGTTTTATCCCAGGGTCCAGCACTCAGCCTGCTGCAGTCTGCCTCTGCCATGCCCACATCTGCCCTGTACTATCCTCCTTTCCCCTTTTCCTGTGGAGCAGCCTTGAAACAGACGTGCAGAGGACCTGACTGGCAACAGTGCCCCCAGGAACCATGGTCAGGTCGGAGTGGGTCCATGTGTCATCCTCAGTCTGCTCATTCGAAGAGGGACAGCCTAAAACCTGTTCTGTCCCGTCTCCATGACACATTCCCACAGCAGCCTGCTCACTGTTACACTCTGTTCTGGATGGCTCCCCTGCCTACCTGGATGTTTCCCCAGGACCACGTTCTACACAATAGCCTTGCACCCACATCCTTCCCCTGGGTCTGGGCTGGGGCAGCTGCTGGCAGCTGAGGGGTTTATGCCGGACTCCATGCACCAGCATGTTGAAGCAACCTCTGCTCCCTGGGGCTTCTGGGACTGATGAAGTCTGTGCCTTCTCCTAAATGTCTGGTCCTCTTCAGCTGTGGAACTTCTCCTCTAGCCAGGTTATGAGCTGATGACAGTTAAGGTCCAGGGCGAACACACACACACACACACACACACACACACACACACACACACGTCTCTGAGCCATTTCCTGCAACATTTGACTTTAATTAACTCTTCTGTTCTACCCATGCTTTTTGAGGGCTCTTGAAACCCAGAATGCACTGGAGAAGAGCACAAGAGCCATTTTTCTAAAAAGAGTCCTCCCCAAGGAGCGACCATTGACAATGAGCTTTGTTGTACTTCTTGATCAGGGAGAATTCCAAGGGGTGAGTCATATGGCAGGTGACATACTGGGCATGTCACTGTTTTGACTGATGGGCTTTGATCTAATAAAGAAGCCGTACCACAGGCTTGGAGATCAATAGTCAAGCAAAAGCAATTCTTAAAAACAAAATGGTAATTGCGATGCACTTTCAATTAGATTGACAGAGCAGATGTCAATAGCCTTGCCTAGAGGGAGAGGGATTGTACGCCTTGGGACCTTTCAGCAAGAGCTCTTCTGAGGGAGCAATCCCTGTCCCCTGTTCTTGGGGCAAACTTAGAATATAGCCACAAACCCTGGGGAACTGAATGAAGTCAAACCTCAGTTTCTGAATACAGAATAATCATTGTCAGCCTCAAAGAACAAAATCCTGAAAGGGACTGATCGGGACACATCTAGTCTCTCTCCATCTCCTCTCCCTCCCTCCTTTCTTTCCTCTTTGTGTCATTTTAATTCCTCTCTTCTTTCCTTCCTACATTCCTTCTTTCCTTTCTCTCGAAGAACAAAGAACAAGAGGACCATAGTGGTAAGTGTTAGTATGGCACGACAGAGTTTGGTCTAGGAGGGAGGTTGGGGTCTTTCTTCTGAAGGGTCCTAGGGGATCTTCAATGCTTCATCTCACCAGAGGCTTGGCTGAATGTGTGGGGATCCTTGCGCTGTGGTGATGTCAGAATTTAGGGAAATTGTACCCCCTAGGAGTTCCTGGATGCAAACCTTGAGGAGTAACTTTGGAAGAGTGGAGTTTCTGCTCCCTAGAACTCTCTGGAATGGCTTCCAGACAGGAAGGAGGACATAGCGAAGAGGTCTGCAGTCTCCAGGCCTCTAGCTTCATAGGAGGCATGAAGTTGGCTAGACGACTCTCCAGGGCTTGGTACTAGGGCCAGCAGCACCCAGGGAGTGTGGGACTTGGAGGAGAAGGGAAGCTCTGTCTGATGGAGGTCTAGGTGAAGTGCACAGGCCTCTGGAGCTTGCTTCTGTTTCTCCTGATCCCTTAGGCCCTGCTATCTCCCGTGCTCATGTCCATGTCTGCAGGCCTATGCATGGCCAGAGATCTCAGGGCTGGAGGTTCCAGTATGCTAGTGTCTCGTTCCAGGTTTCATTTCCAGGGCCTAGCATAGTGTCTAGCCTGCAGTGGGTGCTCATAAGACAGTGCTGAATAGGGGACCAGGCAGATGAACTATTCCTAGGTTCTTTTGAGAGGTGTAGAATACTGTTTCCTGAAGACCTTCATCTCCCTCTTTTCTAAGAGAGATTTTCCCCAGGCAAAAGTGCAATCTCAGAGGAATGGCATATATATATATATATATATATATATATATATATATATATATATCCTGTTGGGGGTCAGCAGGCTGTGTAGATCTTCCTGAGCCTGTCAGGGAAAGCAGTGCATAATTAAATATCATTAAATGGACTCAGCCACATCCAACTTCATTACCACAAGCGCCTGTTGAACTTGAGTAATTGCTGGGACTTGGCAGGAAGGCGCAGTCCCAAGGGAGAGGCTCATGAGAAAGGGGTACCAGGGGCCTGGTGTTCTGGCTTAGCCAGGTTGGCATGCATGCCCACCTTGCAGATAGGAGAGGCTTTACACAGGCATGGAGTGTAGCTGACACTGGCCTGCACAAGCACTCTGCCCCAGGAGCCTGCAGTCAGTGAGGTGGCATGTCATGGGGCAGAGAGGCTGGGGCAGAGTTTGCATTCAGGCCTCCTTGGCCTCTCAGCCCTGACCCTTTCAGGGTTGGCATGGCCTCCAGACAGGAGAAGGGGGAACATGGCTGAGGGGTCTGCAGTCTGCTAGCCCCTAACTTTGCAGGAACATGAGATTGGCTAGCCCAACCTCAGCAGACCACTGCTGCAGGGTGCAGATAGGGCACTCTGCTGTCCTGAGGGGAGGGACTGGCCCCTGCACTACTGTGCAGGGCCAGAGCCAGGCTGCTAGGGATATGAGTAAAGCAGGAGGAGATCATCCAGCCGAGAGGCCTCACATTAAGGTGCAGAGAGCACACTGCTATTTGATAGGGCATGCATGGGCTCTGGATTTAAACTCATGAATATCTCTCTCACTGAGGTCTCCAATTCCACATTTGAGATTCAACCCTGGGGTTAAACAAGTTTTTGTTCAGGTTTCTCTTAAAATGCAGATTTTCCAGGGTGTATGTAGAATGCCTGATGGTGTCTTATCTTTCTCTCCAGAATGTGTCCCCTGAGCTGATGCTGGCTTTTCATCTCTACACCAGGGTAGCCTGTTCCTGGCTGCTCCAGGATGTTTGTTGAAGGAATGAGTGACTGGCACATTCCGGGAAGGTGAGACTGGTTTCCTAGGGTTGAGGAGGCAGGAGGATGCTGATAGCAGATTCTGTCTTCACATGCTCCTTTGGACCCTGTGGAATGGGAAAAAAATCATGTTGAAACAACAAACTCCTCTGTATGTGGTATATTCTTTAATTTCCCTGTGGCTTCAGATCATTCCATCCCTTCCTCATTTCAGGGAAATTGTCCAGGTCAGAGGAAAACTGATTTGCTCCAAGGAGGGCATGCACTTGTGAAGACAGTTGAGCTCACAGCAGATACAGGGGACTTTGCAACAGCTTCAAGGTAGAATGCTGATAATCAGAAGCAAAGGAATAAGTTGACAAGAAGATTCATGAAATATGTGGTTACAATTTCAGTGGTCAGACTGTGAGAAGCAGAGACAGAGGCAGAAAGACAAAGGGTACCTTCTCTGGCCTTGCTTCCCATCTGCCAACCCATGGGCCCAATGCAGACCTGCTCCACTATCCTTGGGGAGGAGAGAGGAGGTAAGGCCAGACACAGGGTCACAGGGTCCTTCCTGTTGGCTTTTGTGGTCAGTTCTGATTCCTCTGACTGTCCTGGTCAGCCTCCGCCCTGTAGATCCTCCCATTTCAACAGAGCCTTCTGTGGGTGTTGGAAAGCAGTTTTCTAATGGTCCTTACCAGCTTCAGGTCAATGCAACCCCTGCCAGTTTGGTGCCTGCTGTATTTAGTCTCCTGAGCTCAGAGCCCTGCTGGCACTTGCCTGTCTCTTGCACCCATGCAGCTGGAAATGGATGAGCTTGTGAAATCCTATAGATAGGAAGCGAGACAGAGAGAGAGAGTGAGAGAGAGAGAGAGAGAGAGAGATTGATTGTGTGTGAGTCTGTGTTCTTATGCCTGTGATTTTGTCTGCATCCCTGTGTGAGCTCATGCTTGTCTGAGCCCCTGTGCATGCAAGCCTCTATATGCCTGCTTTAGTGTATGCCTGTGTGTGTCCTTGTGTGTGCTTATGCCTGAGTGTGTTTCTGTGAGTTTAAGGGTGTGTGCTTCCTAAACACTGATCACAGCAGCTCTCTCTTCAGGAAGTTATCGTTTCCCTCCTGCTTTGTGAATTCATCTTTTCCCCACCAAGTTTATCCAAGATGGAAGTTCATGTTCTGTCCTGTGAGAAGCTGATGCTGCCCCAAGGAGAGAGTCTCATCAGTTGTGGGAAGGGCTGAAATGCCAGAACTGGAAGCGAAGCCGAGAATCATTCTGCTTTAGGGATTTCAGACCCAAATCAGCCTCTCATTCTGCTTAGCTTTTCTGATCCCTTTTTCCCCTTCTGCTGTAAAATGGGATTCTGCAGGTTGTGTCATCAGATCTATGGGCTGATTCGGTGAGGTGATGTTAAGGGCCAGCACTGTGATAGGCACAAGGCAGAGCTTTTCGCACCTTCAGCTGCAGCACACACACTGTACGTCTGCGTAGTGGTGCTGAGAAGGAACATATCTTGAGTGCATTTTCTAGTTGCATCTGGGGTCAGAGACAAAAGAAAGAATCGTCTCAGGTTCTGGAGAACTCAGTCTGCCTGGGAGAACGTGCCATGCACCTTTATTATTGATATTAATAGTACATAATGATCACAATTAGTAATGATAACAGCTTCAATGACAACAGCTAACAGTCCTTTCTATGTGTCAGTCTGAATTATTTGCAACACTGTCATCCATTATTTCCTATCACTGTGGTAACCAGCGCATGAGTTGGGTTGTTACGACTCCATTTTATAAATGAGAAAACAGAGCAATATGCCTGCCCATATGATTACATAATTTATCAGATGAAATCAAGAGAGAGCGTGTGACATGTTGGGAAAGCAGGGCATTACAGGCAGGAGTTTCAGGGTAGTATTAGTGAACACAGGCAGATAATTTTCTTGAACTCTTTCTAGGTGATGCTGTATTTTTCAGCCTAAGTTGGTGGTGGCAAACCTGGGGCATGTGTGTTGTCTGTTTTTCTTTTAAGACAGAAGATGTTAATGTATGAGTTGTTTTTTCTAGACTAAAACTTCAGTATTCAGGTTTAATTGCAGTGTTGGTATTTTTGGGTCAATAAGTGGGCTTGAGGTTGCAGTTTGGGTGCTTGGTCCCTAAACGCTTTGCTATCACAGGTCTAGGTGTGTTCCACGTCTCTGCAGCACCTCTCAATGTGCCTTTCCTTTGCCCAGGTAGTGGGACTGCCCCAGCCCGACCGGCAGACCTGGCTCCAGGGGAAGGCCATCGTTTTGCTCAGCAGTGGCCTCTATTCGTCTGGTTCAGCTGCTTGCTAGACAGGGTGGCTCCCAGACCACCAGGGAAGCCCATTACGGCAGAAGATGCCATTCATTCATCACCGCTCTTCCCTCCTAGACCCAGATTAGTGACATTGCCTCTGACAGCTCCAAACGTGCTAATGTCGTCACTGCCAAGCCCAGGAATGCCCCTAGAGTTAAAGACCTGCTGGTTCTTTGATTATAAGCAACCATTTTTAGAGGGTGTATAATGCTGCCATTTGAAATCACATTGAATTGAAACTTGAGAGAGAGAGAGAGACAGAGAGAGAGAGAGAGAGAGACAGAGAGAGAGAGAGAGAGAGAGAGAGAGAGAGAGAGAGAGAGAGAGAGAGAGAGAGAGAGAGAGAGAGAGAGAGAGAGAGACAGAGAGAGAGGGCTTGTCTGTGTGGCTGTATTTGGAAATAAAGATTGGAATAGAATTTCTGATTTGTTCCAAGTCTTTCCCAGGAGCTTTGAGTAGACTAAGGAGTCAGGCCCAAGATAGAATCAGAGTGCCTGGGAGAAGGGCCCCAGAGCTTCCATGGAGGGGCTACCTACAGAGTCAACTAATTTTCCTTCCCACACTCCACACGTGAGCTGCTCTGGGTTTTCACAGCTGGGCTGTTTTCTGAAGTGGGCCAATGCCTACTCTGTTCAGGGGATGTGGCAAAGCTTTTCTCTTTCTCTGGGGAATGGTGTTGTTTTTGATTTCAGATGCCACTGGAAGGTCACCTGGCCAGTTGGAGCTCTGTAATTAGACCAGGAATGTTGCATTTGTGTTCCATTCTAATGCAACTGTTTGTGGTTTGAGTCTACCCTTCCCCTTTGTCACTGGGACTCTTGCTCTCATTTTTCTTTAGCCGCTTGCTTATCTCTTACCTTGTTTGTTTGTTCCTGTCCATTTGTCTGTCTGCCCATCTGTTTGTATCTATCTGATTAATTTCTCTTTCCCGATCTCTTCCTTGATCCCATCCCCCTACTCTCATTTCCTGTCTCCCTTTCTCACTGTCTTCTATTTGTTTTATTCATTCAACAAATATGTATGTACTTTCCAAATATTAACTCATGTCAGCCTCAACCTTCAGAAAGCAGAGGACTACAGCTATCTTTATTTCGCACTGAGGAAATAAGTGGCAGTGCTGGAGCTTAAAAGTCTCTGTGTCTTCCAGAACAAACAAACAAACAACAACAACAAAAAAAAAACTAACTAACATCAAAGTCAACACCTGTTCATAGCATTGCAATTCACAGTAGCTAAATTCTGGGAACAGCTTAGGTGCCCATCAACAGAGGAATGGGTAAAGAAATTGGTGTATACATGCAATGGAATATTGCTCAGTCAAAAAGAAGAATGGAATCATGTCATTTACAGGAAAATGGATGGACCTTGAGACCATAATGTGAAAAGAAATAAGTCAAACAAACAAAGTTAAATATCCCATGCTTTATCTTATATGAGAAATCTAAACTATAAATAGAATAAAATAAGGAAGAAACAATAGAATACAGGAAGGAACTTTTTGGAGATGGAGAAAGGGATCAGTAGAAGGGAGAAGGGAGAAAAGTACAGAAAGGAGTGAAAGGATAAAAAATGACTGACATATGATCTCCCAAATGTATGTAATGATTATGTATTCAAACATACACTGATTTAAAAAAAAAGATGAAAATCTACGGTCTGCCCACTTGAGCTCAAGGTCTCAATCTTTCTTTGTGCTGGTGCCTGCCCCTGGGCCTTTGTGGTCCTCCCAGCCCACCCTGTGCAGACTTTCCTGCGAGATTCTCTGTCTTCCAGGTTAGGCTTGAGCTTCAGCAGCAGGATCCAAAGTGCCCACGCTGCCATTTGCAAAGTTTAGGGACCTTAGGGGCCAGGGGCTGGTGCCAAGTTGGAAAGAGAGGATCCCTGCCTCTCTTTCTTGCTGGCTTCCGGTAAATACGTGGGAAAGCTCTGAACAAGCAGCATCCTGCCTGTTCCCCTATGTGAATTGCCCCAGGCCCCATCCAATGGAAGCATCCAGCTCCCCTTCCATCCCCTGCTTCCAGCAAGACTTAACTCTTGATATGACATGTTGCTGACTCTCAAAAATCTTTCATAAACTTCTAGACTGACAGGGCAAGTATGCCAAGGATAAAGAGAATATCCCACCTGCTTCAGTGACTGAGGTAGGAGCTCTGGATCCCATTTAAAGATGATAATCTAAGGCCTAAGGAGAGACATTAATCAATTTGTTTAAAGTTATTCTGCTAAACAATGTGAGGTCTCATTCAATCCAGCCTACTTGGCTCCAAGTCTATGTGTGTCTCAGCCACACATGAAAGGCTTCCATGATGTGGGGTAATAGTAGATTAACTATGATAACAAATATGTCCCAAACCCCAGAGGTTTAACATGTAGGTTTGCTCACAAGCCTGAAGGAGACTGATGTAGGCATAGCTGGTCAAGTGGCTTTCCCAGATGGTTCTTCTCCAACTGGTGACTCAGAGACCCGGGCTCTTTACACGTCATGGCTTTGGCATCACTGTGGACTTCAGATAACTCTGCCAGATTGTTCATGTCTACCCCGACATGAGGAAAGAGTGGAAGGTGATGTGGGAGATTTTCATGGGCTAGGCCTGGAAATAGAGCCCA
Source organism: Dasyprocta punctata (assembly GCA_004363535.1). Classification (NCBI taxonomy): domain Eukaryota; kingdom Metazoa; phylum Chordata; class Mammalia; order Rodentia; family Dasyproctidae; genus Dasyprocta; species Dasyprocta punctata. The sequence goes on along the minus strand of RJWM01000379.1, from coordinate 7,423 downwards.
TCACTTCTCCCACCCTGCATTGGCCAGATTTTAGACACTAAGTACAAAGGAAACTGGTAAATTCCATCTAGTTTTGCATATAAAAGAGCAAATGAAAATAGTTCAGTGCATAACCAACTAGTATCTTCCAGTGAGTTGCTTCCATTCCATCTCCTATGACTTCTTATTGGCCAAAATTGTATTATTTGTTCACAATGTTTTGCTTCCTCCCCACTTGTGCAATGACCTACTGTGGGCAGAGCATACTTCCTTATTCATTGACTTTGGCCTTGGCCATATGACTTGCTGTAAATAATGGAATTTGAGCAGATATAAAGCTTGAAGCCTTCAAAGTGGCATTTTTCACTTCTGCTTTGCACTTTGGGAAGAGTGTTCTCTAGGTAACTGCTTCTCCTTCAGCTGGAGTCTTAGGAGGAAAGACGTATGTATGACTTGACCTTGATGGAATCTGATACAGAGATGCTTCAGCCAGCAAGTCTATGAACAAGAAACAGATGTTTGTTGTAGCTACTGCTGGTTTGGAACTATTTGTTACATAGCAGTTTGTTAGCACTAGCTGACCTAGACAGCCTACTGCCATAATAAAATTATGGTCATACATTCTCAGTATATGGTGCTCTCTTTCATCTTCATGTTGATATCTGCTGTTGCTCCTCATTAAATCCTTTCCTTATGACTTCTTCAGAGACAGGCCACAGGTGAACTCCTTCATGATGATCCCAGCTGCTGGATGCTCAGAAGAGGCAGAGACTGTTGTTTACATCTTGTCCACATTTTGTCTTGGTGACCCTGCATTTCTGTACTTGCTTTGGAAGGTAGGAGCCACATTAATTTCCTCTTTTCTCCAGTCACTACTCCTGTGCCCTACATGCAGTAGATGATCAGACAGTATTTGCTAAGCTGGATTGATTTGAATGTCTGTCTCCTTATAATGGGAGGCCCATAAGGGCACATCAAGTGCTGGCAGGCATCCCCGGCTGTGCTGGGCTCCATGCTTAGTGCTTAGATGATAGATATGTCACTGCCCACGTGGATGAGAGGCTGGGCTGCCTCCAGCATTCTTGGCTGGAGGCCTGGGCTCAGTACAAATGTGATTGCTCTCACTCTTCCCCAGCTCTTGGCATCCAGAGCCTATGTCAGGAGCAGATGATGTGCCTCATACATCTTGGCTCAGGCACACCTTGTGGAAGCCAGAAGGTTGCATTACAGTAGTCCCCAGCTGCCCACACAATCCTGTTGCTGTGGTTCTAGGAGCACAGGCCACAGCTCAGGTCCTGACCCTGTGCCAAAGGAAAGGCTTTTTTGCAACAAGATTTGTCAGTGTAGGTATTTGTGAACTTGGTGAGTGACATCTCTGGGTTCAGTCATATGTCCCCTAAATAAATCATGAATCCCAGACAAGGTTTGTACAGTCTTGGCTACCCCAACCCCATCAGACCTTGTCAGCTAATGATTGTGGATGTGTGAATGTACTTGGGCCATGTGGACCAAAGCTGGGCCACTGTACTGTCAAAACACAAGGTCAGTGGGCAGCTGTGCAGTTAAACTTCATCTCTCAGTAGCCTGCTAATGCTAACTCTGAGATAATGGGAGTGCTTTTGTTTTCAAAGTGCAAAGAGATGTGTGACTCAGACCTCAGGGTATGGAGGATTCTGTTTGTATTAATTATTTCTTGCTGCATCACACATGACCCCAAAGAGAATGGCTTTAAAACAACTGTCAACATTTATTATTCATGGAGTTTCTGAGTCAAGAGTTTCTGGCTCAAACTTTGGTATAGTGTGTTTAGGAGGTTCTGGATGATGGTGTCCCCAGAACTGAGGCTGAAGATAAACTTCCAAGGTGATACTGGGTGTTTGCAGGAGGCCTCTGTTCTTCCTCCCACAGCCCCAGTACCACAGGCTGCATGACTCTTCTCTTGACCTGGCAGCTGGCTTCTCTTGGACCAAGCAGTCTGAGAGGAAGGAAGATGCAGAGGGAGAGGGAGACAGAGAGGGAGAGGGAGAGGGAGAAAGAGGGGGAGAGGGAGATCTGGGCAGAAGCTAGTTTTTTTGTGTGTGCGTGTGTCCAGGAATCCTTGGAAACTGTACATCAGTACTTTTTCCATAGTCTGTTTGTTAGAAGTGTCAACCTACATTTGTATGGCTTATATTTGGAGATGAGAGTTAGACTTTACCTTTTGAAGGAAGGAAAGTCAAAGTATTTTAGGGTATATTAAAAAGCCACTATATAGAGAAAACAAGAAACAGTTTTTAAGGTCTTTGTGTATCCAACCTTTTAGACTTTCTCCTTTTCTCACTTGAACCTGGAAGAAAGAGGCCTTGAGGCCTTTGGTGGCAAAGAACAGTCTATTTGGCCCAACTAAGGCAGAAAAGTAACACAGATGCTTCAGAGAGTTTCCACAGCATGTGCAGATGTGGTAGAGAATTGAGGGATCCAGAAGGCTCTGGGTCTGGACATGCCTGGCCTGGCCTTCTAAACCAGCTGGGCTGGACTTCTAAACCGGCTACTGACTGAGCGAGTCTGCAGCAGAGCTTCAGGGGAGTTGGCAGGAAGGACAGCTACCCTGGCTGGGCCAACCCTGTGCAGCTCGGAGAGGTAAAGGAGGCAGCCATGAGGCCAGGCAGACCTTGAAGAACCTGGAAGTGGTCTGAGTCAGAGCTTCCCTTCAACACATCAGGCAATGGGGGCTTTGGGAAAGAATGGACATGAACAAGGTCACAGAGTGAACTGCAGGGGTTGTGAATGCCCAACGTTTTCACCTGATGCAAAAACTGCCTTTCCAAGGGGGAGCTTACTTGAAGCTATGCCTGACAGATAAAGAAAAGGCTACCAGTGGAGCACAAGGAGGTCCAGGCTGCAGACAGAGAGGAGCAGTCACAGTGGGGCTGGATTGTCACACTGAGTTTCTCCTTCCAATAAAAGGATGCATGACAAATACTCCTAAAGGAGAACAGGAGGCGGGTAGGGAAGTGGAAGTCAGGAGTGGCAAGTAGATCAGCACAAGGCAAACTGATGAGCTGGGTTTTTAAATTAGGAAAACAAAAACAAAAGCAAAAGCAAAACAGTAAATACAAAAGAAATTCTGGCCCCAGAAACAAACCCTGCCTGTTTATTGGACTAAAGCACACACAGATGTGCTCTGTAAATGGCAGTGAAATATGCTAACAGCTCAGCCGAGAGTTAATCAAGAAGCCAACAACACGCACATAGTGTATTTTCTTAAGCATCTCATTCGGACGGCTGGGTCTTGTTTAACCTTGCACTGTGCCTGTCCTACATGGTGCCAAACTTGGGGCCTTTGGGGAGGCAGGAGCTCAAGTGAGGAAAGGATTGCAGAATCGCTTCAAGTGGTAGAAGCTTAATTCCTGTCTTGTTAGTTATTCCCAGGAATCTGTTGAGGGCAGTGGAAATGGCTGGGATTTATCTCCAGGATAATTGGGGGCAGAGGACAGAAAATGCCCAAGCTGGTTTAATCAGGAAGAGGGTGCTGATGGGAAGGACACAGAGGGAGTGGAGGGAGCCTGTGGAGCTGGGCATCACCTGGCCTTAATAGGTGGGTTTCTTCTTTCTTACCTCCCCTTCTCTCTTTCCTGTTTCTTTTAATCTTCCCTCACTACAGTATGGCCTTTCTCTGTCTACCTCTCTGAGGTAGAAAATAGTCATCCCTTCATGGTTCCTAGGTCAAGCACAAAAAGAGACTTACCAGAGACTCTCATCCTTGTCCTCAAAATGGGGGGATCTGAATGACTGAGCTCAGTACATTGAATATGTCTCCCCTTCAAGCATTCCCTCCTTTGTGTGAGCTTGAGCTTCCAGTTAGGTATTGCCAACAGATCTACCCATGTGTTCTGGGCTGTCCAAAGTCCCATCTCTGCACAGACACTGTTCTCAGACAATGGGGTGCATGCTCAGCAGGGTTTGGCTCAGGTGCTTGGTGCTCATGAGACTCTCAAATGCATTAATTCCCCAGAGCCAAGATACATTTCCTATCCTGAGTCCTGGATTCCCGGAGCACTGAATAGGGATGGGGACAGCCTAAAGCCACATATTTAGGGACTTGCTCTGTAAGAACTTCAAGGTTGTCCAGCTGAGGAGGGGGTTTTAAGTCTACATATTTCCCAGATTGGTTTCCTCTTAATTCAAATCCACATAAACAACATTTTCTGGGTGTCAGTTATGTGTAATGAGCTCAGAAAAGAGAGTTTTAGCCTTGACTCTGAGGATGGCACATGGTACGGAGCAGAAGGAAGATCTCCTTGAGACTGGCAAATTTCACTGTGTGAGCAGGCAGAGCACAGAGAAAGCACAGGCAGAGCAGAGGCAGGTGGCTTGGTTCTTCTGCTCTCCTCTGTTATTATGATCAAGTCCCTATGCTGTTTTACCCCTGTACTTCTGAGTTGCTTCTTTTTCTCAGGGTGACCGCTCTCCACACTTCACATGAGATAGATTGCATTAATGCTCAGGGCTTACATACATTTAGTTATGTTTCAGACAAAACCTTAAAACTTTCTCTAAACTTGGTCTAGTTCCATTAAATTCCCTAATGCCCTAGAAAAAGTTAAGTCCAGAGCCCACCAGCCTGGCCTCATCAGAGAGGTTGGGAATCTTGGAGGGCTGGCCAAGGATGCTGCTTTGAGAGGCACTGTGGATGTAGGCTGTAGCCAGATGCCATGGAGGGCCTTAAATGCCAGCCTAAGAAAGCTGGATTTTATCCTGTTGGCAGGAGTACTGCAAACAGCATCTTAGGAGGGTGAAGAACCTACACAAAACATGAGTTCCACATGTTCTTGAAAGGCTTTGATTTAGTTTTCAAAACACTATAAAATGGTTCCTGGTGGGTATGTAAACCGAGTGTCTGTAGTGTTCCTTGAGGTATGGGCTGATGTGTCATGGTTTCTTTTCTCCTCTTTTAGGACTATAGTCCCCGATGAACAATGAGCTATGAGGAAAGTACTCTTGGCAATTCGTCAGTGATCTTCACATAGCCCTTCTCAGGTAAACTGATCCTAATCCTTGTGACCTCCTTTTTCTAAGCAACATTCTTTCTCCAAACACATCCCATCCACCTTTTACCACTTTGCTTCTCTTCCTTGGCTCAGGATTCCCCATTTTGTGACTGGATCCTGAGTTTGAGGCCCACTTTAGGCCACTCCAGTTCCCATGTCAACCTGGACCCTTCCCCCAGCATGGGGCCTCTGGATTCAATTACCAAGAGACATCAGACTCCTGATGTAACAACCTCTGCACCCAGGCCTGTTTGGTGGAGTTTTGCCTGCACAGAGCAACCTAGCCCTGTCCTAGGTTGGACATTTAGGAGTCTCCTCTGATGGGGAGAATCTTTACATCCTCATAACTAGTCTGACAGCCATCAGAGAATAGAAATGCTAGCAAAAGGCATTTTTGCAGCTTTATTATATATTGGCACTGAATTATTGCCTCAACTGCATCATTGAGTCTTCAGAATAATCTTGTTAGGTTGATGGTATTTTTATCCTCATTGTATAGGAGATACATAGAGAAGTTGATCTACTTTCCATATTCCCAGAGCTCCTACGTGGCAAAGCCAGAATTCAAATATGTTTATCTGTCAAGCTACAGGACCCTGAGTTCTTAAATATGCTGCTGGGGAATATATGTTTGGGCAAGATACTTGGAAGATTCTGTACTCTGAAGAAGAAATGAATTATAAAAGGCAGGTAGAGACTGTACCCTATAATCAATCCCCAGCAGGCAGTGACTGTGCCCTATAATCAATCCCCGGCCTCTCACGCGGAGCAGCACTGTACCTGGGTTATTCCCAGCATCATCTGTTAACTGCCACACTTCTTTCAGCAATGCTGTGAGATCCTTGGAAAAAAAAGGTGGCGCATCTTTTTTATATTCACATCTTCAGAATGTAGCACAGTGTCTGAAACCTAGTAAGTGTCATTTATACTGGGCATGGTACTCAACACAAACCAAGCCAACTCTTCTGGAGCTAGCAATGAGAAGGAGAAGCTTTCTTCACAGCTGGGTTTGCTTAGCTGGAGGCTAAGCCTGGTACTGTTGTTGCCTTCAACCAGGAGATAGGGGCATGCCTTCTCCAAGAAGAAAGTCAATGAAAAGGAAGCTACAGAGATACAGATTCGCAGTCACACTGTCAGACCCCTAAATCTAGCTTGTCTGAAGTTTGGATTACTCCCTTTTTATTTCCATTGGCCAATAAAGTCCTGTTATTGTTTGAGCCAGTTTGAGTTGAACTTCCATTACTTGCCACCAAAATATGTTAACTAATTCAGGAATCTTTGGTGCGTGTGTTATCTGAATGGAAACACAGCTGAATCCTGAAGAGTGCAACTCTGCCTCCTTCCCTAATTCTTGGGAACTCTCTCTAAATGCTCCAAATTCCACTTTCAGACTATGGAGTCATGAATATCTTCTTTGCAGGACTAGCCCAAGCCTGGGCAGAGGGGAAGTCAGGAGGCTAGACTTGGAAATAATTAGCATAGCGCTAACAAGGCTCATTTCTCTATTCTGTCATCGAATGGCAGCCCCAGGGACAACTGTTGCCATGAAAGATGGGTCCAGAACTGTCATTAAATTACATACATGTCTATTGCTTCTGGTTATTAAGTCTTTGGCAAATCAATTCTTTATGGCCTTTTAATCAGGAGCAGACAAATAAGGAGAAGGAGCTTGGAGAACTTCTTTTAAAAACTCTACCTACTGTTTATGGAGGCAGCTATGGATGCCCCAGTGCACAAATTCAGGGGACCAGGAGCCCAAGTGTCAGGAGGACAGGACCCTGACTTCTCAGAGGAACACAGGAGGATGGGTGAGACCAGAGGAGGGAGAATGTAGACTGTCTTTATCTCATAACCACAACTCACAGCCAAGTCCAGTGCAGCAAGGATGGAATGGCAAGATGGATGTGGGTGGGAGGGGGTATAGGTAATTCCGGGTGAGAAACAAGACCATGGGAGCCCTGCCTCTGGTATTCTATCTCTGTACTTACATAGTTGCCCATGTCTGGGCACCAGCTGCTTCTTTGCCAAAGTGGAATCTTTAGTCATGGTCAAAAGCACCCTGCCTCTGAAGCCTTTGATAAGACTACTCCCTGGTTCTCATGGGTAGTGGCTGGTTTGTGCTGACTTTTCCCCTGACCTGAAGCAAAGTGGGGGAAAACAGACATAAGTGAGATTTTGCAGAGCTCTACTTATATAATTTAAGGGGTGCTTTTTTAATTTTGAAATTATACCTTTTCCACTCTTTTGACCTCACATTGCCCTCTCTCTTGTAAAATGGTTGCGATTATAAGTAGTTGACTTGACAAAATAGAAATTTCCATCCCTCAGCCTTCTGAAGTCTTGGCATCCACACAGCATTGTTGGTAGGTGGAACACAGTTCTTCCTGGATCTGTCAGGCCATCACCCAAGCCTC